>CAJVGC010000508.1:22056678-22138042 GCA_910822075.1 Senecio squalidus
CTATCTTCAACTTCTTCAGTAGCTGTTACTTCAACTCCATCTTCATTCTCCTCTACCAATGGTGGAATTTCATTAAGGTTTTGTTCCTCTGCTTTGTCAGTTGTTGTAGCTGGAACCTCTTCATCTTGTGGAGGTTGGTCTTCAGGTGTTTCCTGTTGTTGTGCCTCCTGCTTTGTCAATTGTGTCATAAAGATTGAGAGGGTCATCAGTTGAAACGGGGAGATAGATGTACTCCATGACATCTAATCTGTAAGTACCAACAACTGGTGGGATGGCAGTAGAAACTGATTCAGTATTAACTGAGTCAGGAGTAACATGATTTGCTGAAGCAGTAGGAACATGAGCAGTAGGAATTGATGCGGATGATGGAAAGTCAAAGCTGAAGGATTTTGTTAAGGTATCAAAATCAAACAGCCAGTTTGGTCTTTGACCCTTAGTGTTAGGGGTGTTTTCATTGAATGTAACATTTGAACTTTCTTCAATAATGCTTGACTTGGGATTGTAGACCCGATATGTTTTGCTTTGTGAGGAGTATCCAACAAATTATCCTACATCTGCCTTTCTCTCAAACTTGCGAAGATGATACATGGAATTAAGAATGGTACAAGGACACCCAAAAGCTCTTAAGAAGATTATCAATGGTTGTCTCTTGTGTAAGAGCTCATATGGAGTCTTGTTTTGAGACTTGACTAAGAGGACTCTATTCTGCACATAGCAGGCAGTATTAACTGCCTCAACCCAAAAGAAAACGGGTAAGTTGGAGTCAGCCAACATACTTCTAACAACTTCAATAAGAGTCATATTTCGTCTTTCAGCTACTCCATTATGTTGTGGAGTTCTTGCAGCACTGAACTATCTCTCTATTCCCTTCTTCTCACAGAATTCATTCATCACATGGTTTTTGAACTCAGTTCCATTGTCACACCGGATCTTCTTCACCTCAAGATTGATTTGGTGCTCTACTCTTGTGATGAATGAGATGAGGAGCTGACTGGTCTCATCTTTAGTTGCAAGGAAATATACCCATGTGTACCTTTTGTAGTCATCAGTGATTACAAGGCAGTATGATTTCTTAGCTATACTCTTCACATTGGTTGGTCCAAATAAGTCCATATGGAGCAGATGGAGAGGAGTATCAATGGTGTTGATTTCCTTGGTCTTGTGAGATGTCTTCCCTTCAAACAAGCTACACAGTTATCATCTAGTGATAATTGCTTGTTAGGCAGTCCTCTTACTAGATTAGATTCCACCTACTCATTTATGTTCTTGAGGTTCATATGGCACATCCGTCTGTGCCATAGAGTGGATTCATCCATTGTTGCTTTGGATACAAAGCATGCTTCAGCTGCAGTTGGTTTAACCTTGGACATGTCAAAGCAATAGACATTTTATTTTCTTGGTGTCCTGAGTAGGATCATGCTTTCATCAATAACATATCCAGGATTCATAATTATGCATTCAGATGCAGTGAAAATGGTAGTGTTCTTCTCATCACAAACTTGAGATACACTCAGCAGATTATACTGTAGTTGTTGCACATAGAAGACATCCTTGAAGCTGATTCTTCCATTGCTTACAATCCCTTTCCCAGTAATCTTTTCTCCTTTTGGATTTCCTCCAAAGGAAACATAACCTCCATTGAACTTTTCAAAGTTCTGAATGCAAGCAATGTTGCTTGTCATGTGCCTGGAACAGCCACTATCTACATGCCAACTGATCTCAATATCTTTCGTTGGCTGAACCTGCACATAAACAAGAAAGTTAGTTTCTGGTGGGGACCCAAGCCAAAGTTGACTTGGGTTTGCCCATCTCATCAAAGTAACTCACCTTCCTCTGGACTAACTTTGAGAAATCAGGTGAACTAGGTGGTTGAGTTACTTTGACCTTTGGTTGCCATACTTGTTTAATGATTTTAACTTTTGGAACTTTAGCAGTATTAACAAGTTTTGTTTTAACAGTAGGAACATGTACTGTTTTAACAATCTTTTGTTGTGCAGTATTAACACTTGCAGCAGTAACAGAGTTACTTTTTGCAGTATTAACATGTGCAGTAGTAACACCATTTCGTTTAGAAGTATTAACACGGGCAATATTAACACCATTATTCTTGACAGTATTACCACGTGCAGTATTAACAAAAGTTTGTTTAGCAGTATTAATCTTGTTTCTACTGTTTATTTTTGTTAACACTTCTGCTGCTTGAGACAGTATTAACAGAGTTCTTCTTTGCAGTAGTAACTCCATTACTACTGTTCATAGCAGGTTTTCTTACAAGTAATGGTTTGGTTTTCTTTTCTGATGGTCAACCTTGCCAGTATACCCCAACCCCCCTGTGCTGTTTTTGAGCCACTTTCTTTTGGTTTTCAGGGTTATAATAGCAGATTTTGGCATAATGATTAGATTTCCACAGATAAATCATGATTTGACTTGTTTCTTAGGAATTTGACCCTTTTGAGTTTTCAATTGGTTCTTGTTTCGTTGATTTCCTCTTGTTCCTATATGAACCCAAGTCTTAATCTTTTCCCTTTCACCATCAGTGTTCTTACAACAATTACATGCACACTTCTTTGTTTTATTGGACTCTAATGACACTGGACTTTGTGATGTTTGTTGTTTAACTTCTTCTGGTTTGGACACGTGTTCTTCAACCTCTAGGTCACTTTCTTCATCTACATCCTCTATCAGAACTTCATTATAGTTGATTGGATCAACTTTGAATGATTCTTTTGGAGGTGTCAGGGTGACTGGAATTGTAGGTGCATCCAAAGTTGGAGGGATATAGTTGTGATTAAACGGTGGGGCTACTTCTTTATAACCTAATCCTGATTTTATTTTTCCATGGATTTGTTGTTGAATTAGGTCATCAACAGATGTTGAAGCATGTTCTAATTTCCCTACATTTAATTCAACTTTATCTTTTTCCTCCACTAAGCATTTAATTTCTTCCCTAGCATTCTGAAGTTTAACTAGTAGGTCATCTCTCTGCCATTCAACAACTTAATCTTTTCTTCATAACTTAACTCGTTAGTTTTATAAGACTTAATTTGGTTTTCTAGATTCTCTATCCCCCTAGCAGCTAATCTCCTTTGTTCTTCTAAAGTCTTAATGGAGTCACATAGCAATTGATTATGACTTCTATACTTAGATATGACTTCTTTACACTCATTAGAACAAAGTTTAGTATTTACCTCAGCCATGAGTGACGAGGTTGCTGGATCCTTAGAGGAGGAATCGATGGCCATAAGAGATTGGATGAGATTTTATTCTTCAGTTGTTGTTTGAGTGTCTTCATCCCAATCGTAGCCAAAAACATCTTCATCAGTGGCAGTAGAAACTTGATCAATAGAAACATCATCTTCAGTAGTAATGCATGCATGGGGAACAATAGAAACCGTCACAGTAGAAACAGATGTATCTTCAATAATCACCGCCATTAAAGCTCTATTTTGACTGGTTTCTTCTGCAAGATCAGTCCAATCATACCCGAATACATCCTGTTTGATTAATGTTGTGGATGTAGTCTCTTGTGTGTTCCTTGAATTGTTACCCTTTGATTTTTTCTTGCACTCCCTGGCAAAGTGTCCTGGTTCTCCGCAGTCATAACACTTTACCTTGCTCTTGTCAGAGATAACTCTATCATTGGTTCTGGGATTAAATCTTATGCCAGTCCTTTGGACAAATCTCCTTGCTCTCAATGACAGCATGGCCATCTGCCACTTTAGATCTATCTCTTCCCAGTCGTCTTGGTGGATCTGCTTCAAGTCTTCATTGGTTAGACATGAGCTTTGTGAGATGAATGCTTCGAAGGACAGTTATTCTCCACTATCTTGTTGAGTTGTTCCAACAGATGAAGTGATCAAGGCAGTATTAAAGTTGTTAGTACTGCTGTTGCTGCTACTAGGCTTCTTTGCTTCCACCTCTGCTTCAAACACTCTAACATAGTTGTAGAGATCGTCCACCTCCATCTCTTCCAAGGCATCTCCTTCTCTGTATGAGACAGTGTATATTACCCATTCTTCACCTAGAGATCTGATGAATTTGCGATTGATTTCATCTTTATCAATCCTTACTCCAGCACTTCCAAGTTCTCTTGTAAGCTTTTTGTATCTATCGAAAGTCTGTGTCATTCGTTCTTCTTTCAACGTCTTGAAATTCTCATACTCTTGCTTGAGAAAAGCCTTCTTGTTCTTCTTAGTTTCTTTGTTCCACTGAACCTTTTCTCCAATGCTTCCCATAAAGCTTTGGCATCAGTGTATCCTTCAAATTGCGATTGATATTCGTTTGGAATAGCAATAATACATAAAGCTTTTATCTCTGTTTGCTTTTCTCTTCTTTCATTATCAGTTACAGGACAAATACCTGCACCAGGCTGACCATCAGCTGCAAGATTTTGAATTTCTTTGTTGTCATTGACGATGACATCCCATACTGTGTAATCAGATAACAGTATATGTTGCTTGATGCGTAGCTTCCATAGATCAAAGTCATTACTGTTGAGAACTCGAACCTTGTTGACTAGAACGTCTGTCATGTTGTAGATTGATTTCTTCTGGATGATACTTCTTAAACTTGTAGATCAATGGATCTTGAGCACCTCCTACGCTCTGATACCACTTGTCATGATCAAATAAGTTGAGTAAACCTAACGCTTGTCTACGTAAGATCTTGATCTATCAAAGAAGTTCAGCAGCGGATTGAACACTTTGATATTAACAGGTTTATCGAATCAAACAATATTGTAAAATAGTAAACGATGATGAACAATAAATTTGCCGAATTATAAGCCTCAATTGAATTGAATAATGTATCAATACAACGTGTTTGTTATCAATCTACAAGGATCTATTTATAGACCTCGAGGCTAACCTATCTAGATAATAGGAAACATCTATTAATAAGGAAATACAATCTAACTCTAATTGTAATTCTATTCTAAAATTGCATGGCAAGTGTGTTGCAGTAGAAACAGACTTCCGTATTAATGAGTTGAAGCAGTAGTAATGATATGTCTTCCGTAGTAACTAGTTCTTCCGCATTAACTGTCTTCATTCCATCTTAATTACTTCGGTCAGTATTAATGAAGCACAGCAGTAGTAACGAGAGCAGTATTAATGAAACTAAAACTAATTTAACTAAGTTCTAATCCCAACATACAAAGATCGGGCATGATACGATGGATAATCAACTGATGTCAATGCTGGTTTTTCTGGTTCTAAACCGTCCGTATATAGTTGCCAGATATGTCTTCGACCAACTCCACACCGAGATATTGCATCCTCGAACTCTGCTGCTGTATCCGCGTTTCATCATGATTATTCTATCACATTTTTTTCCAGAGTTACCAACCGAGGGTCTACGGGTTCGCGTGGGAGTGGTTGATCGTAAGATTTTCCACTCCTGTCTCAAGCATCACCCACGTATTGCGGGTGAGTCTCACCCACTGGAGGCTCCTTTATTTGGTGCTCTTATTGATCACAACTTTGTGTATGAGGAGCGTGATCATCCAGCCGAGGGAAATGTACCAAATGCGATCGTTCCCCCTCCTCCAATTCCGCGTGTGTTTCAAGGCGAGGCCTCTACTGTCCAGGGTGAAACACCGACTAATGATCCCTTAGTTCTAGCTACGTAGGTTCTTCAGTTTGCTGATACGCATCCAGAGGCTGATCAGACGGTGGTTTCCTCTGTGGTTGATGCTATACTCCATCCGCAGGATGATCTGGAGGACATTGACACATATGTTGCTCCAGAGGTCCCTGAGTCTTCCACCGCTCCTGTTCCTGATGTTGCCGCTGATGATATACTGGTTCAGGTTGATGATTATGTTGGCACTCCACCGGGGAGTCCTCATGTGGAGGTCGATCTTGAGCAGCCTGCTCAAACTCCACCAGGGAGTCAGTCTACGGAAGTTGTGGCTATTTCGGTGACTGTAGCAGAGGATGTTGATGTTGATCTTGCACATACCGAGGAAATCCCAGCGCAGACGGAGGAGCTTGATATTGACATGGAGGATTTTGATGCGATCACTTCTCATTTTCAGCCCGTTGATATGGCAGGGACTAGTGTAGGGAAACGCCCTTTGTCGGATGCAGACGATTCCGAATAATCATCTACTGCTTTGCTTGGGCGGCCCCGCAAACGCCAAGCTCTGGAGCCTATTATCACGGAGCCTGTTGCTTCTGACACTGCAACTGCTGCTCCACCTACTCCTAACCTTCATGATTTACATGCTCTTATTTTGCCGCTTTTCTCTGAAGTTGCGGAATTGAAGAAATCGGATGCAGAGAAGACCCAACGGATATCTGAACTCGAAGCAAAGATTCAGGAGCTTTCAAAGCGACCAACCGCTCATCGGAGGATACTTGCAGGGATAATACTCTGAGGATCATATGGAGGGATGATCAAGATGATCCCAGTGCTGAGCAATCTAGAGAGACGGTTGGCACTACTTCTCAAGCTCTGGTGATTTATCAAGCATCAGGAAAGGGGGAGCAACAACAACAACAACAACAACAAGCGCAGGATGATGAATTCGATGTAACTAATGATGAGGGTGTTTGGGAAGCAGATGGTAGAGTTGATAATGAAGAGGATGATGAACATGATATTGTATTTAAAGATGTTACAGTCGCTAGAGACAAAGCTGAGGCAGAGAGCAGTAACCGACCAAGTCTCGAAGAGCACAAAGGATGGTTTCGCCAGGTGCAAATGGATACTAAGAGTTCAGATCGTCAACCGCATAAAGGAATCATCAGTTGGATGTTCGATTCAGAGCTTAATGTGTTTGTTATCAAGCGGTTTGACGAAGTACAGTATGTAGCAGGGAACGAGATAAGTTCAATTCATTTTCGAGGTCGAAGCTTAAAGACTTATCAAGAATTCCATTGATCAATCGATGATCCCTGGGCGAGATGGTTAGAAAGTATTGTTCGAAGGGAAGGTAGTTCAGGTAGATTTGAGGAGCTTCAGCCGGTCAAGGGAAAGTTTATGATTAACAAAAAGAAGATCAATCGAAAGAGCGGCAAGCCTGCGACCAAAATAGTCTATCCACCAATCGCGTGTATGTCTAAGATCCCGTTGAAGAACTTCGGACACGATATTTTACAGGATATTTACATGTGGGCGGTGGATACAGAGACATGTGAAGCTGTAATGTATAAGAAGAATGATGAAGTTGAAGATGCGATGAGTGAGATTCTACGGGTTTTTGATGCTACCCAGCTTGCAAATCTAACAAAGAAAGATTTGCTTATTTTGCACACGCACAGGATATATGCAATTGACGGGTGGGCCGATATTGGTAGAGATTATCAACGTATTGTCACCGGTTGCATAAATCTTAGAGTGAACGCGGATAACGATATTTTGCACAGAGATTAGAAGCAACAGTCAAGGGGGAGTTTGTTGATGAAGATATTCAATGACTAGTTGTTCTATTACTTTGTCTTTTGTATTCGTAATTACTTAGAATATTATAGGATGTTGTAGTCCCACGAACTTGCATGTTCGTGGGCTTAGAGTCTGTTTGGGCTGCTCACGAACTTACATGTTCATGAGGCCCATAATAAGCCATTGTAAACGAACTTGTCTCTCTCTATATAAAGAGATATCTGGTTCTGGTTTAGAGTTAGTTTTAGGGAGAGAATTCTTGGAACACTATATTGTAATTGAGTGATTCAGTTAATAAAGTATTCAGAATTTGGTAATCGTTTGTGTTTATTCTTTTATAGTCGATTATACTTGTTGCATACAATTGATTACGAGTTTCCGCCTTGTGATCGATTGGATTAATCTTGTTGATCGGAATACTGGGACCTACAGTCTGATGTTTAGTGCATACATCGAAGAAGGTTTTTTAAAATTTTACTCCAAAATTGGTGTAAAAATGAGATTTGATGCACATATTAGGTAATCTTCAATGGTAACACTAAAACACCAAAATAGTGTAATATTTGGTGTAAAACATCTCCAACCAAGACACCCAAATTATGTAAAAAATCGGTGTAACACTATTTTCCATCCATTTTACACTAAATTTGGTGTAACACTATACGTTACATCAGATTTTACAAATCACCTATTAGCTAAATATATATCATATAAACTAAACAATAAATTATAAAATATATTGTTAAAACAAGCTCGTCGAGGTCTTCAAAATGAATATAGTCTTAATATATTTTTTACTTAAAAAAATATTATTTATTTATAATAATTTTTGAAAAAAAATACTAGCTAATATAGAGTTTAATTTTGTTTGTAACTTTATTATAGAAAATAATTATATTAAATTATTTTATTGAAAAAATCTATTTTATTAAGTTAAAAAACAGTTTTGGTATCAAAATTTAGTATATTCATTAAAATTCAATTTGATATATTCAAGATTCATTTTTACGAGAAGGTTATTATCATTTAGTATGTATAATTATCAATATATTCAATTTTCAAAAAATTTGGCCAATAAAAAGTAGCATTTTATATTAATATATAAACAATTTCTAAAAAAAGGAATCATTAAATACATCGATGCCAACATAATTAACACTCATTCACATTGGTGAGAGATCAATGTATCCAACCTTACACCACTCTAAAAATTTTTTGTTCACTATATATTTGTTGTTTAAGTCCCTTAACTTAAATTTTTTGTTTCAACCTAATCCTTAACTATTATTGATTTTTATGTTTAACCCACAACTACTATTACTCATAATTTTATTATTTAAGTTTTATTTATTTTTGTTACTTTAACTCTTAACTTTTATTATTTAATTTATATTTGTTACTGCAAATGTTAGTAGCAAATTATTATTATTTGTATTAGTAATTTAGTATCATGTTTATGATATTATGTGTAAAGTTTTTTAATTATTATTATTTTGAAAATTAATAAATATAAGTATGATATTTTCATTTTTAAAAGAAAATATTAGATGTATACGATAACAATAAAAACTTTAAATCGACAATCAAATTTATATAATTTAAACCTCGCCGCAAAGCGCGGGTTAGAAAATCCCTTGTTAATATTAATAAACATCTCTTTAATTTTAATCTTTAATATATAATGAAAGAGTAACCTTAAATGCCACATGACGAAGTAATGTCCGTTCGATGGGTTAACTTTTTTGATTTCATCCGTTTTATCAGACTGATAAGGTCATCAAAAACTATTTTTATTTTACACCCTTTTATAATACATAATTACATTATCATTTTCATTCCCTCACTACTGAAATTAAAAAAAAAAGAAACATAATTTTAATTTATTTATAAAATCGCTCAATTTGAACTATGATTTATTATATTGTTAATCTAAAATCTAATAATAGAAAATATCCAAATATGTGCATAAACATAAATGTGTATATTTTTTTATGACTATAAACAAATGTGGATAAACATAAAGATATATATTATTATACGTATAATATTGTATTATCGTAATAAGTTAAAATCTATATAAATATAAAATTTATTATTTAAATTTTATCTTTATACGCATTATTACGAAACAATAATCTAATAAACAACAAAAATAAATCTATAAAACATAAATATAGACTTTAGAAGTTGGAAAATAAAGCTCCTACATACCGATCTAAAATGAATATATTTCTTATCAACACTTGATATCTGTTTTCCTAGTTTGAGTTTGGAAAACACAATAAACAAACTGAAACTCCTCCTTTTGGTGTGTATCCTCCCACATGTCCATAACTTTTGTTTCACATTTCGTTTCCACGTTACCGGTTTTCTGTTCACCGGTATAATCAATCATTAACCACCGGCCACCCAATCCATACAAAGGAAATGATTATCAGATTTCTTCCTAGACTATGTTTCATCACCACCACTATACGCCATAGGTCAAACCTCCTCCCTTTCCCCCTTAATAAAGGTCGTTTTCTCACTCTTTTTCATCACAACCCATTACTTTAATTACCAATCATAGCAACATGATGCAACTACTTGAATATTAATAATAAATTTCTGTGGTAAACTATGTTGTTATTCTAAACATTTTCGTATAAGTTTTGGGTATGTATTTGTTTTCAGGCAACAATCTTGGGTACCATTTCAATGTACGGTCCATGTCAGCTTCGGCGAATTCGCCTGTATTGTCTGATAAGCAACTGGAGAATGTTTTAACTGCTATAGAGGATGAACATGGAGGCGTTATTGTCGAAATGTCTAAACAACCTATGGACCCTCTTATTTTTACTTCTTTACTTAAAGCTTCAATGCTGCATTGGAAACAACAGGTCATTCCCGACCCCTGCCGTTTTTATAAATATTTCTAACTCAACTATATAGCCCTTTACAATATTAACCTTTGTGTAGGGTAAAAGGGGTATCTGGATAAAATTGCCAATCGAGCTTGTCAATCTCATCGAGCCTGTGGTTAAAGTAAGTTATATGGTTACATTTACAGATGCGTATTTTAAACATCAACTTATGTCAAATCTTTATTTTATGCTCTTGCAGGAAGGGTTCTATTATCATCATGCCGAACCAAAATACTTAATGCTTGTTTCTTGGATTCCTGAAACGATAAATACATTACCAGCAAACGCTAGTCATAGAGTGGGTATTGGTGCCTTTGTAATGAATGAAATCGGAGAGGTAATGCTGATAGAATAAAATATCCACAACTCAAATACGAATTAACAAAGCTTAGAACCAATGGCAAGCTTTATTTGATGTGAAATGTTGAAATATGTCTCCTTTTATGGGACTAAGAAAATTGTGAAACGGCTGAAGAAAATTTGTTCTTAGCTTTTCGGTTAAATTTTGAAAGTTTTATACTAGCTATTAAAATGAACTTTCTCAAAGAATTGAATCTCATTATTATCGAGAATAAATTTGGATATGATGGATCCTAACTTGCTAGTCACATATATAAAACTAGGTTTTGGCAGGATTTTAGTCAAAAGTAAAACATTAACCACCTGTTGTGAGGGTGGTAGGTAGATGATAATGTCGTCAATTTTTCTTTGATAATATGCATGTCTTATCCGACATGGTTCTCCTGTCACGTTGAAGTGGATAGTGACCAATATTAACTGCCTTTATATTGTTACAATACTGAATTTATATATATCTTGAAATTTTTGAATCATTCGTAGGCTTTAACTCAACATGCTTTCTCTTTATGAAACCAGTGTACCTAAGTTTCTTCTTTACTTCTCATCCTAGGGAGTATATAAGAGTTCTTGAATCCTTAGGTTAAAACGGTTTCATTTAGGAAAGACTTTTGTTGTTCTACTTCAACTCTGGTCATCACCGGTTTCTATGATGTCGTGAGCATAACGAAAGGTATTGCTCTCCTAAAGTCCTCGTAATTTTAGTAAAGAGTTTTGATCAGGTTAGCTCGTAGATAAACCTTATTTTTTAATGACGTTGGTGAATTTATTAAACCATGCCCCTGAAAATTGCTTTACCTCATTAGGAGATAACTTCCTTTTATCTGTATTGAAACCTAAAGAAAAGTCCATATAGACTTCCGCGTGTAAGTCCTTACTTAGGAATGCATAAAATCCAGTTGCTGTAGAGACCAGTCCAAAGTAAGCAACAAAAGAAAATTCGACCCTAATTTTATTTAGTTTGGCTACCGAGTGACGCCCTTAGACTTGACACTTGTTTTCTAGCTTTCCACACTCCCATCTGCATGACACTTGATGGTAAACAAGCATTTATGGCTTACTACTTCTTTGGTCTCTTCGACAGATCTACAACGTCCCACGTTTCATTCCTCAAAGCCTCAAGCGCTACCTCATATTCACTTTGAAATAGCGAGTGTTTTGTGTTTTTGATAACTCTTTTTTTAAAGATGTTTGAAACATAGCAACATAGCCAAGGAAACTAGAAAATAGCTTTTCATAGGAAATAAAGATAGAAATATTATCTTAAACCAGTTGACACATGTTCCGATTCTGGTACTTGAGTATGGACTGGTATGATTTTCCTCGACTTTATCTCCAATCTTGGAACATTCCTTCGGGTCTAACTCCTAGCTTTTGGGTTTGGTATGTATACACCTTTAACGAAACACAAAAATAAAGGATGTCTAATAGATTGTTTTTCAGTTACTCACATGTGCCCAAACTAGCTGCAGGGAAATTGTGTATTAAAATTTTGCTGACTGAAGTTGTGGGGATGGTTCGTGAGAGTCTCCTTATGAAGATCAGTCTAGGGATAATACGACAATACACTCGGTGGAACTTGAATCGAGCTTTGAGATTGTGATTATGAAGGTTTCTATTAATGCTTCTGTTACCACCGTGCCAAACTAAAACACTTGATGTTAGTGCGTTAGATTCCAGAAAAGGCTATACTTTGCTAGCAAATGCAAGTCATCAAGTGTTATTGGTGTTGTACTCCTGATAGAATAAAAAATTTATACATCAATGCAAATTTTAGAATATATTTTGTGTTGTTTAATTGTGACTGAGTGGACTTAATTGGGAAACAACATAATCTTATAAGTCGTTTACCTTTTGTTTGTTTTTTAATTAAATGACTTATTGGGAAAAGTCCACGGCGTGATGCTTTCCCTATTATGTCATTGCCTCTTTCCAAGTTTACCCTTTTCTCCTCACCTTCACATCAGATGTCACTACACACACTATTTTCTTTAAAGGCTCGCTAAAAAGCAACTTCTCTCTCACTCGTCTGCTTTGCCATTTTTTGGTGTTCTGTGATATTGTTTTTGTTTTAATTTGGAACCACCAAATTTAACTTGATGTTAAAATATCACTCGTTCTATGCAATAAAGAATATTGTGGAAGTGAAGGAGTGGTATTTGATGCAGTTCTTTGTCATCTTTCTCTTGATTCCCTTTTAATCTTGATAGTTATCAAATAACTTTGCTTGTGTAGTTTCGTGGGCTGTCTTAGAATACCTTTTGAATAGCTTTATTTTTGTTAACCTATATATCCGACCCACTTTGCGAGAATGAAAGTTTCCTACTAAATATATTCATTTATTCTTATTTTAAAAATTCTTTTGTGATTTTAGGTTTTGGTAGTGCAAGAGAAGAGTGGAAAATTCCAAGGATCCGGCATATGGAAGTTTCCTACCGGAGTTGTTGATGAGGTACGTCCATTTGATAAACTACTCATCACATATCCAAAATTACCTCGATATTAGAAAGAAAATAAATTTGCAGGCTGAAGATATATGTGATGCAGCAGTTAGAGAGGTGAAAGAAGAGACTGGAGTAAGTTGCAAACACTTTCTCTTTTGGTTGATTGAATGTTTGAACATTTATTATGATTAACATTCTTTTTCCCCTTTGTAAGGAGATAATTTTTACTGTTTAGGAACAAATATAAAGTTGGTAAAATGGGCGGGTCAGGCAGGGGGTATAACGGGTCAAAATAGGCTTAGGGAAACAGGTGATTTGTTAGGATGGGTCAAAAAGACCGGGTCACGTTGGGTTACCGGCACCAACCTTTTTTTAACTTCTTATAAGAAGTTAATAATGTGTTAACTGATTACAGAATTTTCTTCATAACTTTTTACAAAAGCTACACATTATTACAATAATGATACAAATCATTGAATAAAATGATTCTTGGACGTTGTATTCGTTAATAAAATAGACATTTTGGGTGATTTTCGAAATGTTTGTCCCATATAGCCTATCCCTCTATTAGCTTATTTTTTGTCTGACTCATTTGACCGTAAGAGATAAAACACAACACAAATTGAGCCATTCTAAGCTAATGGATTTGGGTGAAACTGTCGCCTCTAATCAAGTGGAATAGTTTTTGGAATAATCATATGGAATCACCTTTTTTACAACGGCAATAAATTGTAAATTAAAGAAAGAAAGTAAGTAAATTTGACCCCAACAGTCAAAATACATCTCTTTTGGTGACTGAGTGCCATGTTTAAACTTGGTGATAATTCTGGTAAACTAATTTATTGCTTTCGATGCTTCAGATTGACACCAAATTCGTGGAAATACTAGCATTCAGGTAAGTGACTGGAAATTATTAAAAGGATTTTGAAAAGTAAAGAACATTTGGAGAGCGATGCATCATATTTATTCGTTGACAATTTTACGCAGACAAAGCCACAAGTCATTCTTTGAAAAGTCAGATTTATTCTTCATGTGCATGTTGCAACCTTTATCCTTCGACATCCAAAAGCAAGAAAGAGAAATAGAGGCAGCCCAGGTTAATATCTAAACTAGCGTTCAGTAGATAAATCTTCAATACTTAAATGGTTACAAGTATATATTATGTGTAGTGGATGGCATTCGAGGAATATACACGTCAAGCATTTGTGCAGAAGAATGATCTTGTCAAGTACATGGCGAAGATATGCATCGCAAAGAGAGATGGAAAGTATAGCGGTTTCTCTCCGGTGCCTACAATAACAACTTTCTTAAATAAGAAAAGTAACCTTTACTTCAACACCACAGATCTTAACTCTTAATTAACATCTCATCATTATTCTGTGTGTATCTTGTCCCTATAAATATTCCTTTCCCCTATATCTAGACACATGACATCTTTTGTTCAAATAGTAACATAAACATCATTTATTTTGGGGCCGGATGGATGTTCGATTTGTAACTTAATACTACAATGGTACAATGTTGAATAATCAGAATCAGATGAAAGTAGTAATAATATGTGTATATGTGCCTTCATAATCTTTGTTTTAGTTATTTTTAGAGACAATTAAATACATGCTACTTGTGGTTTGTCGGATCGTATGGATGAGTCCCTTATTTCTTTAATTCTCGGATCATTTCCTTGTAGTTTCAAAGTGTTACGGATCCGGTCACTTTATTGTTAAGTTTTTTTACTTTGTAACGCGGGGAACAAATCCGTAATTTATGACAAACTAAAAGGGCCATTTATAAGAAATTATGTGTAACAGAAAAGAAAAAAAGTAGAATTTTAATGTAAAAAACATCGAAACAAAATTCTTATTGATTAAATGTAACTCTAGTAAGATATAACTTCTAAGTTGTGTTGGAATATAAACATTGTAATCATATTATCATCGGTGGTTCCAATTGTCGATGGAAGAGGAGGAAAAGTTGAAGATATCAATGAAACCATAACATTTGCTTTGAGATATGAAAATTTATTTTTAATATTACAGGTCTTAAAAGTCGAATCCGAATATAAATATTGTCGAAAGTATATATGAGAATCAAGGTAAAGAAGGCGATGATATATGTATGCGTTTGTGAGGATGTGGCGTGGACCTCACTTCTTTTTCCTTATAATAAGGTAATTACGAAAATTGTCTTTGTGCTTTGTCATTTATTCCGGGTTTAGTTCCTACTAAACTAACATTATTAATAGTAGAGACCATATCAGTAATGGTTTAAGAGCACACGGAGTGGGTAAAAGTTTGCCCCGTTCTCGCTGAATTCTCAACTCACAACGAGGCTTATGCCTCGTTATCATACCGTTGCCCGTCGTTGTGGGCTCGTTGTGAGGCCTTCGTTTTGCCCACAACGGGCGTTTTCGAATACTTTTCTTTTTTTTTTTTGTTTTTTTCCTAACGTATATATATATATCCGTTAGATATATATATAATATATTTTTTTTTTTTTTTTTTTCTTTCCAAATTCACCTATAAATACCCCCATAATCTAACCCAAAATTCACACCAATTCTCAATCTCTTTCTTTCTCAATATTCATCCTCTAAACCATATTAGAAAATATGAGTTCGAATTCTTCAACCGAGCACGATGTTGCGGATTCGTCATCATCTTCCGACTCCGAATTGTTACAAGTTCTAGCCATGTCGGTACAAATGTTGGAGATGGAAGAAAACGAGGCTACAAGTTCTCGGCGTAGGGTGAAAAAGAAAAGGCGATTTATCAAGCGCGATCGCGCCGAAGCTAACGCAAACGTGGTACGACATTACTTCTCCGGCGAAAGCGTATACCCGGACGAATATTTCCGTAGACGGTTTCGTATGAGAAGGCCTCTTTTCCTCCGAATAGTCGAAGGTATTTCTAATTACTCTGTAGAACCTATACCCGACTATTTTAAATATTTCACACAACGCTCCGATGCAACGGGTAAAATGGGTTTTAGTTGTTTGCATAAATGCACGTCCGCTATTCGTATGATGGCGTATGGGATTACTCCGGACGCCTTCGACGAATATTTACAAATGTCTGAAAGAACTTCAACCGAATCCTTAGATAATTTTTTAAAATGTGTAATCCATCTATACACAAACGTTTATCTAAGAGCCCCCACACAAGACGATGTTAATCGTCTATATCAAAAACACACTGAGGTTCACGGTTTTCCGGGTATGCTTGGTAGCATAGACTGTATGCATTGGAAATGGGATCAATGTCCAAATGCATACAAGGGGCAATACACACGAGGTGACCATGGTTATCCAACGGTTATGTTGGAAGCCGTTGCCTCGTACGATCTATGGATATGGCATGCTTACTTCGGTGTCGCCGGGTCGAACAACGACATCAACGTGCTTAAACAATCGCCGTTGTTTCATGATATGCTCAACGACTCATCCCCGGACTACACATTCACCGTCAACGGCAACCAGTACAATAAAGGATACTACCTTGCAGACGGTATATATCCGGAGTGGTCGACATTTGTTAAAGCTTACTCGCACCCATTTGAAGAACCTCGCCGCAAATTCAAACGTTATCAAGAGAGTGCGAGAAAGGATATCGAACGGGCATTCGGTGTTCTTCAAGGTCGTTGGGGTATTATAAGACACGCCGCTAGATTTTACAAGATGAACAAACTTAGAAGAGTTATGTATGGGGCTATTATATTACACAACATGATCGTTGAAGACAACGGACGGTCGATATGCGATGCCGATGAATGGTATGCTCCTCCGGCACCCAATCAGAGATCTTTTCACGATAGAATCAACGAACGTATCCGGATTAACCGAGAGGTTAGAGACAGGCCCACACACCACGCACTCCGGGAGGATCTCGTAGCCCACATTTGGACACTTCCGGAGAACTATCGAGGACGTTAGATTTTTTTAATTATTGTATTGTAATTTTTTTTTTATTATTGTATTGTGTTTTTTTTTTAATTATTGTATTGTATTTTTATTTTTATTATTGTATTGTAATTTTTTTTTAATTAATGTATTGTGTGTTTTTTTTAATTATTGTATTCTATTTTTATTTTAATAAATGTATTATTTATTTTATTTAAATCTTTTAAGAAAAATAAAAAAATAATAAAATAATCCCACAACCCACCACAACCTACCACAACCCTCCCTATCATAACAACTCACAACTCTCATTCTCACTGCCACGTCATCACCTTTTTCCCCACAACCTACCACAACCTCATTGTCACTCATTATCACTCCGAGTGCTCTAAAACCACAAGAGCATGCTCAGGAATATAAAAAATGAATGAGAGATTAAATCAATAGTATTGTGATCGAGGTTATGTTTAATAAAAAAATTACTTTTTTATATATTTATTAGACAATTAACTACAAACGTTTTAAGAGAAAAAGTTTTCATAGTAATGTGGGCCAATCACATTAAAACGCTCTTTTATTTATATATATATATATATGTTTTATTTTTAAAGTATATATGATATTGTTTTTTAAAATTGAAGTCTTATGTTACGTCACATATATATCTACACTGTTTTTCTTATAGGATTCGAATTCATAGATTTATTGATCAGTCATATACCGTCATACTATAATTTCTTTTCCATCTATATATTGATACATTATTGTGTAAAAATCTTCTTGTAAGATCTTTATAAATATAACATTTTCTAATTATAAATGACAGTCACTATGTATAATATTTTTATGTATATAAAAATATTTATATATAGTGTAACGTTATTTTTTAGCAAGATTATAATCTATATATATATATATATATATATATATATATATATATATATATCCATACAAATAATTAGGAACCATTAGGAACCAATATTCACCAGTGTATATATATGATATTCACCAGTGTATATACACTGGTGAATATCATATTAAATATACATTGGTGAATATCATATTAAATATACACTGGTGAATATCATATATATATATACACTGATGAATATTATATGTATATACACTGGTGAATATTGGTTCCTAATGGTTCTTAAATATTTAGTGGTTCCTATTTGAACCCACCTCTATATATATATATATATATATATATATATATATATATATATATATATATATATATATATAAGAAAAGGAATTTAAAAAATTGGGCGACCAATAGACAACTTTTATTTCAAACATTTTATAAAATCAATTTAAACATTAAATTTTTTTAAAAATTTATCAATTTAGTCCTTTATTTTGCTAAATAAATATTCTCCATCATTTAACTAAAAAATCTCTATAAATTTAAATATAACCCCTTATTTATCAAAACAAATTAAAAATAAACCATATCCTTTTAATAATTAACAAAACATATTTTTAATTTGTAATAACCTTTCATTTCTCAAAAATTTAATAACATGTTTCTCCTTTAATAGAAATAAAAATCCCCCAAATAAATATATTTTATAAAATCAATTTAATCATTTATATTTAAAATTTAATCAATTTAGTCCTTAATTTTTCTTGAATAAAAATTCTTCACCATTTCACTAAAAAAGCTCTTAAATTTAAATATAACCCCTTATTTATCAAAAAAAAATTAAAAATAAACCATATCCTTTAAATAATTATCAAAACACTTTTTCAATTTGTAATAACCTTTCATTTCTCAAAAAATTAATAACATGTTTCTCCTTTAATAGAAATAAATATCCCCCAAATAAATATATTTTATAAAATCAATTTAATCCTTTATTTTTAAAATTTAATCAATTTAGTCCCTAATTTTTCTTAAATAAAAATTCTCCACCATTTAACTAAAAAATCTCTTAAATTTTTATTATCCCTTATTTATCAAAACAAAATAAGAATGAACATATCCTTTTAATAATTATCAAATCATATTTTAAATCTGTAATAACCTTTCATTTCTAAAAAAATTAATAACATGTTTTTCTTTTAATAAAAATAAAACCCCCAAAATAAATGTAAATATGTTCTTTAATTTTCTTATAAAAAGGCAAAGTAGTTGTTACAAATTTTTGTTATTTACAATGATTGAAATATTTTATTTTCTTTTTATCTTATACAATTTAGATGTAAACTTAAAAATTTGTTATTTTCTTAATTTAACTTAAGTATAGGGATATGTCAATACAAACATAAAAGAAATGTCTTTTTTCTTCCTTTCTCTTTTTTTTTTTCTAATGTTTAACTTTGTTCATATTAAATGAATTTTAGGGAGAAAAACTTCTATTAAACATTAAAAAAAAATACTTATTTAAATAATTTATTAAATCAAATATAAGCTTTTCTATTTAATAACTTCAAAAAGTTTAGTTATTTTTTGCTATTAAAATAATTTATTAAACAGATTAACTATTTAATTTGAAAGAATAAACCATTTTCGATTAATAATTAACAAAAAATATTTTTAATTTATAATAACCTAATTTTTTTTATTACATAATTTCAATTTAAATTTATTAAATAAATTTAAACTTTTCTTTTTACAAATTTCAACAATTTAATTAATTTTTTTGCGACTAATTACTAAATAACACAAAATAAATTATTTTACTTACAAATAAAATTAATTTAAACTGTACACACGGATATAAAAACTAGTAATCTTAATAATAAAATGATATTCTTGTTAAAATACTCAAATTCAAAGAATTACATTTATGCTATTACTTCATTTATGAACTTAGAATTACTAACAGAAATATAACTAAGAAATAAGTAGTTTTGGTATGAAATGACAATTTAATTGACAATCACTAAATCCAAACATTAAAACTTGATTACTATTATTTCAAATAAAAATAAACTTAGACAATTAATATTATAAATCACATCTAACATCCCTTCATCCTACAAGACTAGACTAATAAAGTAAGTTTTTTGTACAATATATTTTTACAACACTAGTTGGTTACCTAAAACCTCTGTTTCTGTTTTATGGTTATCCTCGTATCCATTCATTCCCCCACTCTGTCCATGTATCCCACCTTTATTGGTTCCAAAATCTACACCATTTAACCTACCACTCTCCACTTAATCACCCATGATTCATGAAGAAGTTAATTATGATTAAAAATATTAAAATACCCTTTACAACCTTTTTCGATAAATGATTCAGTTTAGGTCGATAAATATCGGCCAAAATACAAGTTTTTATATCTAGTAAAAACATAATAACAAAGTGAAACATTCACATTAGTAATTCTGATTAAACCCATTAGCAAACATATGATACATATAATTAGTCACTTTACATATTTATTATGTGATTTAAATTGCAATGAGTAAAAATAAAGGAAAAGCAAAGTGTCACAATAATTAATGTATATATTTAGCTATCCAAATTGGGTACTAGGCACTGGTCAAAGGGTTATAGTAGGTATACAACCGCAAGATCATTGACCATATATCATTTCTTTATTTAAGCCCCATGCACAAGCTTGTGTTACTACTAGCCTTGGCATAAATAAAAACTTACAAGTCAGTCTGGTAGCTTTTCATTTTCTTTCTCTTATTGCTTTACTCCTAAGTTAGTTTTTTTTTCTTATGTACCCACAAACACAGAATATGATCACCGTTTATCAAAGATATACTAATAAGATCATGACTACTTTGTTATTCGTCGTCTTGTTTGTGTTTCTCGTGGCTTCTTCTCCAACGGCTGCTAGGTTTGTGGAGCGTGGTTCTATGGGTGATGAATTGAGAAGAGATGCTGGATACGGGGACGAGAAGCTCTCTACCGTGGTTGTTACTGGCTCCATTTTATGTGATGTTTGTTTTGATGAAAATTCTCTTGTTCAATCACATCCCGTTCTTGGTACGTATCTTATGTAATTTGTAGAGGTTACAGTTTTGCCTTGTTTACTTATATATGTGTTGATTCCGCTTCACTTTTATATCTAAAACAATGACTTATAAAAACATAGGGTTAATTGGGTTGATTGTCAAAAATAGGTTAGAAGTCGTCTAAAGTATAAATCAACTTTTAAAGGTTTTTACCATTTTATGCAATTATTCAAAAGTTGGATATTTATTGAAATGATATGACTTTTGTAATCTTATTTAACATACTATTAGTAATTTTATCTAGAGAGTTTAACCAACACCATATGTTCTACGACAAACCAACCGACTTGTTTCTAACCTGAAATTAAAAGTATCCTTTTTAGTAGCTATTTATTAAGGTTAATTACGTGTTAGTATTACTTCAAACGGGCCAAAAAGGATAATAAAAAAGAAGAAAATCAATGGAAACGTTTTTAAATGCGTCGAACTTGTCAAATGGGATGAAAAGTTCCTAAATCCGTTTTATGAAAGATAAATCAACAAATAAAAAATTGATCATCACTTAAATATTATTTCATTGAATAAAAAATGTTTTGAGGAACACAATTCGACCGATTTCAACTGGTATTCGTATGTCATGTAGGTTAAAAGTGAGACAAAGTATAGTTTTTAAATAATGAAACGTGTTACAACAATAAAGATGTAAAAGTATTTATTAAAAACATGATCTAGTTAAATGACTTTTCACGAAACACATATCATAGACTTTTGTATGGTCTAATATATTAATATTAATATGTATTGATATATCAGGGGCATCAATGGCAATTTCATGTGAGAGTATGAGGAAGACAAGTACATCAGAGTGGGTAAGAGGCACAACTGATGAATATGGGGACTTTCTCATCGATCTTCCTTCCCGTCTTCATGCACTTCCAAACATGGAAAAGAGTTGCATGGTTAAAGTTCTTGATCTACCAACGAGCTCTCCCTGTTACGGAGGAGCTTTTACCCGTGAACACATGGGTATAAGGTTTTCGTCAGTGAAGAATGGATTTCGCTCATACACTGCCCCTGAGTTTCATTTGACCCCAAAATATTCACAAAAATGCATCACAAAACAATCCACATTCTAGAAATGATGGCCATAGCTCATGCTAGAAGGCGCTTTAGTCACAACAATGAGTTGCGGAAACTTGATATTGTTTGAAATGCTTATTATTTTGTGGTGTACATATTTTAGCGTTAGCCATAACGAAATACATATGATGTATGTGATAAACAAATAAAATCTTTATGTCTTTTTATGATGTAAATCATATCAAGTTGAGAGGAAACCCAAAGAGATTATATTTGTAAGAAACTTGTCAAAATTATATCACTGCAACAAATATGTAACTCGTACACATTATTCTTCACTGTATTAAATGAAACGCGAGGGATGTTAAGGGCTGCATACTAGAAATTACACATAAGAAAAACTCCATCAACGTCTTAAACAAAAGTCGGAAAAAAGTTTGAATAAAAATATGATATTAGGTGAGAAACAATTAAATCCATAATCCTAAAGAATTAAATTGTGTCCTGTTTCGGAGGGGACATGATGTAGTTAGCAACATCAGCACAGCATTTGAGTTTATCAGCATCCTCGTCTGGGATCTCAATGTCGGATTCTTGCTCTAAAGTCATCACAAGCTCTACTGTGTCCAAGCTATCAAGGCTCAGATCTTTCTGCAAATCCGCTAATTCGGTCACCTGCTCAACGTAGTATGAGTTAACTTGGTAGAAAATACTTCCTTCCATTTGACAACAAGAGAGTGTCTGACATCTCAAGCAAACTTATGATGTAATAATTACAATATTAATGTGGGATTAATGGAGTAACAAAACAACAACACAATTTATTAACATTTATATGTAACATTAATAAGTACCTTAGAAGCATCAATCTTGTCAAATTTGCTGACCAGCTCAAAGACCCGAGCGGTGATCTGATCATGAGTTGACCCGGTGGTGGATGTACAAAGTTGTCGATGAAGACCCCTAGCTGCACTCACATCTTTCACACTTCTACTGACTTTCACCCTTAAATCGCTCAATACATAATCTCTTATTAAGCTTTGCATATTTTTCTGTAGTGATCATTTTGGAAAAAAAATAAAATGAGTAATTAAGTCGGATACAACATTAATTTGATTGTTGTGATATAAAGAATATAATAATTAACTGATTATAGCTAACTTGTTTAAAATCCAACTATTTCGACACACAATTGTCATAAACTTACTTTAAAACGGATTATGCTTCTTCTTATTTATAACTTATAAGGAGTTAATTGCAAATATTGTTCTTGTGGTTATAGTAAAAATGCACTCTCAGTCCTTAATATTTCAAAAGTGCATTAAATGTTCCTGTCGGGAAGTTTTGAGTTCATTTTCGTCCTTTATAGTAGTTAAAAGACTGAAATACCATTCACCTTATCTCCTTTAAATTTTCATTTCAATTTTTAATTTTATTTTTAAATATATCATCATCTTCAACCATTATTTTCCGGATTTTTATATCAACTATATGAAAAAACACACACACAGGCACACACACATCCACACACAATGAATCTTTATCTTCAATCTTTATTTTCTCTTTAAAAAAGCCACTCTTTCATATTTTTCTTCAACACCTCATCACCACCACCATTAATAAAAACATATACTTAGGATACACCAAAACTAAACATAAAATCTCAGATCTAGAAATGGAGAAGTGGTGCGGTCTGAAAACAAAGTGGTGGCGATGGTGTGAGAAAATATGTGCTGGTAGCGGCGGTATGTTACTGAGATTATGTTTAGACACCGTAAATCACCCTCCCCTCCTCATTAAAAGTGGTGTTGGTCAATTGAAGACGTGATGACGTCGTGGTCATGGCAGGAAAAAAGTTTTAATGTAGGATTTGACTTTGTGAAAATTCTAAACAAATTTAAAGTTTTTTTTTATGGGTGTATGGTTTGTGATTTAAATTGTTGATAATGATGATTAATCGTACGTCCTTTAAATGCCATGATTCCGGCATCTCTATTGTCTCTTGATAAGGATATAGCTAGACGTAAGTGCCTACCATCAAAACAATGCCGAGACTCTTTACACACTATTAGCTTGGTTCTTAGTGTATGGATACCGATACTTAGAATATGACTATTCCTTCTTTCGTGGTTAACCTAAGTATATTTTACTCGATTGTCTCTCGGCGTTAACCTAAGTACATTTTACTTGATCGTCTCTCGGCGTTAACCTAAGTACATTTTTCTCGATCGTCTCTCGGCGTTAACCTAAGTACATTTTACTCAATTGTCTCTCGGCGTTAACCTAAGTACATTTTACTCGATCGTCTCTCGGCGTTAACCTAAGTACACAATACCAGCACGTACAACATCTCGTATGACGATGCGGGAGAAGGACCTCACGGTCAACACGTACAACATCTCGTATGACGATGCGGGAAAAGGACCTCACGGTCAACACGTACAACATCTCGTATGATAATGCGAGGGAAGGACTTCACGGTTAACACGTACAACATCTCGTATGATAATGCGAGAGAAGGACTTCACGGTCAACACGAGAAAAAGTGTCAACTACAAACGTAGTGAGTGAGTTACAGTTTTCTAGTCCTCGACTAAAAATAGTTTCGGCAAAGTATAGCAATACTTTGTAAAGATGTTTTTGGGTAAGTATATAAATACTTGTATAGACATCTGCGTAAAAAGAAATATTGATTGTGAACTGAATATCGTCCTCTTGATAAAATATAACGGTAAGTGTTCACACTTAACCGATTGTTGGCCGCGAACGGCCCCCTTTTTCCTCGCACGGTATACGAGGAGATGAACGAGTTGACCGTGAAATTCTTCTCCCGCATCGTCATAAGAGATGTTGTACGTGTTGACCGTGAAGTCCTTCTCTCGCATTATCACACGAGATGTTGTACGTGTTGACCGTGAAGTCCTTCTCTCGCATTATCATACGAGATGTTGTACGTGTTGACTGTGAAGCCATTTTCTCGCATTATCATACAAGAGTTCATCTAAATTAACTTAGACGGTGGTACACATTCAAACAACTCGGACATGATCTGAACCAGACGCACGCTGCGGCGCAGTAGCAACGTCGTGCGGCGCAGTCCCGCCAGCAAAATGTTACTTTTCTCATATGAATGTAACGAACGATAATCAATGCGAAATTTATATAATAGACGTAGTTTTGAACAATTGTTTAGATATAATATAGATATAATCTGAAACGGGAAGTTCTTAAATATTTAACAATGTTTATCGGATACAAAATGACAAGTTCACGAAGCAAAGATATTTCTCGTTAAAGATGTACATGGTATAAATTATTTAAACGAATTTCAGGTATTGAATTCTCGTCTTATATGTTTATGTATGTACTTTATCATCAAATATCGTTTAAACGGGATTACTCTATATGAGCAGACGGATACTCACTTGCTATAGAGACGAAATGTACGAGAAGATGGAATTCGATAGCATAGCTCAAGCAGCTAAAAAGATAGCTTTGTGGTTTCCTGGACATTACGTGAGCGATTTCTCTTGGAAACAAAGCTAAACTCTATGCTAGGTATAAATTTACATAGATTTGTAATTATTCAATGAATATCGTTTAAATGTGTTGTCGTGTTGGTGTTAGGGATTTCTTATTGGCTTTTTATTTTGGGGGGGGGGGGGGGGGGGGGGGGGGGTAGGGGGGGTACAGGGGACGTGTTTCATAATGCTATGAACTGCCATGTTTCATCATGACGATGAAAATATCTTAAATGTTTGGGGAGCACATTAGAGACGTTGTGCGGGCAAGCATTTGGAACAGGGCATATGGTTATTCTCTTCGTGATAACTATGATACTTCAGTAATCTACGGGTTTTGTTAAACTTTCTTTTACTTGATCAGCAATCATGATTTGGTATGGTCACATTTACCCTTTTTTGCTAAACTCGAAGAGACCCATTAACATAATATTTGGTACGTACAATTTGGAACCGTAGTATTTTATGACGGTAATTCTTTTTGTGGGATATCTAAACAATGTCGAAATTGTAGTTTATACATTCTCTGTGTGGTTAGTATTATATATAATGCTATTTATTTTCAAAATATTAATTTAGCAAATCCCGCTTAGTTGAGGGTAATTGCTACTATTTGTTACCATCTTCTTTTGCTTTCTCACTCAAGTATGATTGTTGCAGGAGTAAACTTTCTTCTTGCATCAACATCATTAAATCAAGTTTTTTATTGTAACTTAAGAACATGTAATCTTTATAAGGTTCTTAAAGTTTACAACCTTTGTTTGTCTCCGAACCAGCAGGTACGTTTTTTACTTTTCACTAAAAGAGTAACTATTGTCAAAATATATAATAAAAGCGATTTCAAAAGATAATTATTAAATGGATCGACCCTGGTCAAGATCCGACCAATCAAATTTGTTGAATTTGGGTCGGATCAAGATCTAATAGCTAATGGGTCGTATCCGGACCCAATTAATTGCATATTGGGTCCGGTCTAGATTAACAAGAGACTCATCCATACCCGTCTCATTGACAATCCTATTCCAAATATGGAAAAGAGTTGTGTAGTTAAAAAAATTTATCTATCCAAGAGTCTCCCTGCCACTGAGGAGCTTTTATCAGTCTGTGAACACACGGGGATAAGGTTTTCATCGGACCCGAGTTTCATTTGACACCAAAATATTCACAAAAATGCATCAAGAAACAAGCCACGTTCTAGAAATGTTGGCCATAACTCATGCTAGAAGGCGCTTCAGTCACAACAATGAGTTGCAGAAACTTGATATAGTTTATAATGCTTATTATCTTGTGTTCATGTACATATATTAGCGTTAGCCATAATGAAACGATATATATGATGTATTTGATAAATACATAGAATCTTTATATCTTTTTTGGGTTTTTCTAACGTGTGCCCTAAGGGCACACGTTAACTAGAGAATATTCTCCTCGAAAATTGAAAAAGCAGGGAATATTCCATACTTTTTCAATTTTCGAGAAGAATATTTCATACTTTTTCAATTTTCGAGGAGAATATTTCATATTTTTTCAATTTTCGAGGAGAATATTCCCTACTTAACGTGTGCCCTTGGGGCACACGTTAGAAAAACCCATCTTTTTATTATGTAAATCATATCAAGTTGAGAGGAAATCCAAAGAGATTATATTTCTAAGAAATTTGTCAAAATTACATCACTACAACAAACATGCAACTCGTACACACTATTCTTCACCATATTTAATGAAACGTGAGGGTCGTTAAGTGTTGCATACTTAAAATCTAGGAAGCACGGACACGGCTCGGTAGTCACCGTGGCAGTGTCGGACACACCTCGGACACGGACACGGCTCGGACACGCCTCGGACACGTGTCCGATACGCACGTGCCGTGTCCCACGTGACTTTTGATTTCGACACGGGCTCGGACACGGATTGAAGGGCTCGGACACGCGATCGGACACGGCTGGAAGGGTTGGACACGCGATCAGACACCCCTCGATCGTTCAATCAGACAGCTTCCCAATCGATCATCATTCAATCATTCATCACTCGATCGCGAATCACATCGGTAATTAGATGTTCCGAATTGATGAACAATTAGTGAATCGAAAAAATCCTTCTAACTGTTTCTCGTTGATTGGAAAATGGAGGAATTAATTGATTGATTTGACCGACTTTAATTTTGGAATTTGATGGCTATTTATTTGATTGATTTGTTGAATTGAAAGCCTTCCAAAAATATTTTAATTGGGATATAAGACGGTTCCTTTGACTGGAGGTTTCTATTTTTATGCTAACTAGAAGTTAACCCGTGCGTTGCACGGGTTCGTTGGTCTTTCGGGTTTTGTACAATCCTAATCAAGATAATCACATGAAATATAGCGGGTTGTAGGACAAAAATGTTTGGATGTGCTTTTGCTGTTTGAAGTTGAAATAATCACCTAATAAGCTATTTGAGTGCATTTACGGTCCATTCAGTACTTTTATGGTATCATAGAAAAACCATTGCAGAGTGACAACAGGTCCAACAATCGCAACCCGTACAGGAAGACTTCTAGTAAACAAATTCATTAGCCCAATGTTCTTTGCAGCCTGAAAATATTACATGTATTATTATTCAGAATACAAAATATCCCAAGTAGCATATACCTGTATCACCGTATTGGCTTTTTTGTTATATAAAGATGATACTGACTTGACTAATAATGCTAACAGATACATGGTTAGTAATATATTATCGAAAAGTGTAATAATACAATGATCATGCATATAGGTACATAAAACAATATAAACATAATTTCTACAAGCGTCAAGTCACCACTTCCGTTCCATTAACAATATTAGATACGCCCAAATCACCATATAACGCTATTTTTATAAACTCTAATAAATAAATAACACATTATTAAGTATATCAATCAATGACCCATGAACCAAAAAAATGTTATTATGACATTTGTCCCATATGTCATAAGAAACTACAGAGAATGTTGTTCTCTTTTTTTTAATTGTAGAACAACCTAACTCATGTGACAGCTTTTGAATTTGTTTCTAGCCATGGTGGTCCTGTCATTTTGATTTGAGTTATTGATAAATACATGTTGTCATTCTTGTAGTTTGTTGTGCCTTTTAGAAAACAGGGCAATGGATGTGTATAAATAATAATCAATTTAAACAATCAACATTACAACTAAAAGATATCCGCAGCTAGTTGGAGTATGCCAGAAATGGATCATAAATGAAAAGCTTACATCAGATGAAGACGGTTCCTTTTTCGGTATCGTTTACATGAAGCCTCGGAAACATCGGCCCCATGTTTTTATCATCATCTTTCCCTTGTAATTTAGATCAAATAGTATATTCAACAAACTCTCCAATCTCAGACCGCACTGCAAATATTTTCACATTATCAATCAATAAACGTTCTCAATAAAACACGGTCTACAACTGTTTACTGCTTACTGTTTACAAACCTCTGATTACGAAATTTCAAAAGATTCCAAAACCAACAGAATTCATACAAACAATTAGCAAAATAGCAAATAACAGAGGTGAAAGATATTCGAAAACAAACATACAAATGATAATCCACCTAGAGTTCAACTGTTTCTCAGCATGTTCTAGAACAACAAAAAAATATCGTCTTTTAGATAGTGATGTTAATATAAGACAGAGTAAAAGATAAACAACCTGAAGAAAATACCGGCCATCGGTCCAAAGAGCGGCCTTATGACGTGTAACAACCGCAGTACCAGCAAAACCAGTAAAACCCGATATGTAGGCTGTCCCCATATAAGACTCGGCAATAAATTTACTCTGTATCCAATAACCACATTATATCAAACTTAATTAACTCGGTTAAATCGTCTCGTAACAATACATTCTTATACATCATATTATTATAAACAAAAAAAGAACAAAACAAAACGTGAACAATATATGCATCAATACTAATACCGGTTTTTCCGAAAAGGTCTCAGAGAGCGGTGAGCTTCTGGTCTTGCTCCAATCCATCACTGTTGTGATTTTTTCGAATCTGCGAAGATGGTTTGGAATAAGAGGAAGAATTTCGAATAGGATTCAAATGAGCTGGGGGTTCGATAAAACAATAATCCACCTAACTATCCTAACAATCACCAAAATAAATCAAATAAGAAAGAACATACCTCAAAAAGCGAAACGATGCTTACTATCAACACACACACGAAAACAAAAATTAATGAGCTGCAATGCTAAAGATCACATTGAATAACCTAATGTGGCAGACGAAATTACCTTGTTGCATCAAATCCTCCCATGTAGCAATACCTTGAAGCACCTACACCACCATCAGGGCCCTATTCATGAAAGAAACAAACAATTCTTTTTAAATTATAATCTACCAAATCAATTAATTAAACAGAAGAATATAAATGTTTAAAACATGTGCCCGTCGAAGCCCAAACTCAAGAAGAAGTTTGTTTTTCCCGGCAACAAAACGTGCCTTGCAGCATTTGTAGTGACTAAAGAGGCAAAATTTATAAGATTTACAAAAGGCGTTTCCAGAAGTTGAACCACCTGAAAAACAATATATTTCTTCTTTTTACGGACATATTAAAGAAAATCATGAAAAAAAAGACGAGTTCATAAGACTTACAGCAACAGGGTCTTCGATCCTCATCAAAGGTACTTCAGGAAAAACAACAGATCCCTCAGCAATAGCATACACCTCAACATCATAACCTAAAAATTGCACAAAAAAAATACCGAAATCAATCAAAAACATTAACATATTTTCGAACCGAGCTAAAAATAAGAAAGATGAACAGATTATGGTTTTCGATATCGAAAACCTAATAATTACACATAAAATGCTCAAATCAAACAATTAAATCATACAAAAACGAAAAAAAATAACTTAAATTCTATTGAGAATTAAAATCATAAAAAAAAAAACACTTACTTGCTCCAATCAACAAATTAGGGTTCCGATTTACAAAAACCTCAACTACAACACTTTCCTATCATAAAAAAAAACCTGAAAAATGAAGATAAATAGTAAAAAAAATCAAGCAATTTATTCAAATTCAGTATTAATTAATTGAAATGAATTGACTTACAGAGATGCATGTATTCTAAATTGTAATGAACTAAATGTGATTTTATCTTTAATGCCACCGCTTTAGCCAGCACAGAGGAAGAAGCACACGTGGAGAGGAAATAGAAACGCCAGCGCTCTCAACCAAGACACGTATTAACTCATTCCGGAAGATAGACAATAACGAAAACAATAAGGAAAGCCCAACCCAGAAAGCGAAGTTGAAGCCCAAGAAAACACCCAATATGCAACCCAGTCCAATTTGAATAAAAAACTAATTTTGGGCACATATTCATATGCAATCTGCAACTTTAATATAAGGGTAGAATATAGATAATATTTAATTTAATTATTTAATATGTATTTTGAGATTATTTTAAACTATCATATTAAACTTTATTTTATTAATTATAAATGTATATATTTATATTATATATATATATATAATTTCCCGTGTCCACGCCGTGTCCGTGTCCTATAATTTTAGATTTTACCGTGTCGCGGTGTCCGTGGCCGTGGCCGTGTCCGTGTCCGTGTCCGTGCAACCTAGCTTAAAATTTATACATAAGAAAAAACATCATCAACGTTTTAAACAAAAGTCGGAAAGAAGTTTGAATTAAAATACGATATTAGGTGATAAACAATTAAGTCCATAATCCTAAAGAATTAAGTAGTGTCCTGTTTGGGAGGTGACATGATGTAGTTAGCAACATCAGCACAGCATTTGAGTTTATCGGCATCCTCATCTGGGATCTCAATGTCGAATTCTTGCTCAAAAGTCATGACAAGCTCCACAGTGTCCAAGCTATCAAGGCTCAGATCTTTCTGAAAATCCGCTAATTCGGTCACCTGCTAAAACATGGGGTATAAGCCAAGTTGGTACAGATACTTTCTTCCATTTGAAAACAAGAGAGTGTTTGACATCTCAAGCAAACTTATGACGTATTAATGGAGTAACAAAACAACAATACAATTTATTAATGTAACATGAGTAGTACCTTAGAAGCATCAATCTTATCAAATTTGGTAACCAGCCCAATGACCCGAGCGGTGATCTGATCTCGAGTTGACCCGGTACAAAGTTGTCGACTAGTTGCACTCACACTTGTACAGACTGCAACCCTTACATGCCTCAATACCGAATCTCTTATTAAGCTTTGCATATTTATCTGTGATGAGTAATCAAGTCAGGATACAACATTAATTGGATTATAATTAACTGATAATAGCTAACTTGTTAAAAGTGCTTATTTTGTTTTTACCCTAAAACATTCACCCCCTTTGTGGGAATAGCTTGGAACCCTAATACAACAAGAATGATAAGTGAAATCTTGGCTGGTTGATTGTTCGGATTTCCGGCGGTGGGAATAGATCGTAAACAATCCCAACACGGTATTGATGGCCCATATGAAAAAATCAATGGCCCAATATGATTAACGATGTTTATTATTATTATTATTATTATTATTATTATTATTATTATTATTAGGGGGTGTTAGTTTGGACTTATATAAGGAGTTTATGGCTTATTAACTTTTCGGCTTATGTTTCATAAGCTCGGATTTTCTGGCTTATGTAACCATTTATAAGCTTATTATTGTTTATTACTAGATTATTGTCCCGCGATAGCGCGGATAAAGATAAAAATTAAATCGTAAATTTTATTTTTATGTAGATATTAAGCTATTATAAGAACACAACTTTACACGTATAATAACATATATATCTTTACGTTTACACATGTTTATAATTATAATAACATATGCACCTTTACGTTTACACATATGTTTTGATACTTTGTATTAGAAGATTTTAGAATAACAATAAGGTAAATATAGTTCAAATTGAGCGATGTATAAGTAAATTAGAATTATCTATTTAAGTGTAGATGGAATGAAATAGAAAATGTAATTGTGTATTGTCAGAGGGTGTAAAGTGATAATATTATTTGATGAAATCATCAATCATATCTAACGGTTGAAATCAAAAAAGTTAATCCATCCAAATGATCTTATTTCGTCATGTGGCATTTAATGGCTCTCTTTTATTATATATTAAAGATTATTATATTATATTATATTAAGATTTGTTATGTTTAGAAAGCATTATTGTATCTTATACATTATACATTGAACTAGATTATTGTCTCGCGATAGCGCGGATATAGTAAAAACTTGATCGTAAACTATATTTTATGTAGATTTTAAATTATTATGAGAAGAAAATGTTACACGTATAATAACATATATACCTTTACGTTTATACAAATGTTGTTTATAGTTATAATAACATATATACCTTTACGTTTATCACATATACACATTTACGTTTATACAGATGTTATGATCTTTTGTATTAGGAGATTTTAGAATAACAATAAGGTAAAAAATAGTCAAAATTGAACGATTTTATAAGTAAATTGGAATTATGTTTTTTATTTTAGTGGAGATAGAATTAAAGAGATAATATAATTATGTATTGTAAAATGGTGTAAAATGAAAATAGTCTTTGATAACATCATCAATTTGATCTAACGGCTGATATCAAATATGTTAATCCATCTAAGGGACCTTATTTGGCCATGTGGCATTTAAGGCCCCTCTTTTATTATATATTAAAGATTAAAGATGTCATAATACACAGTAATATCCCATAAACGGTTATATAAGCCGGAAAATCCGAGGTTATGAAACATAAACCGAAATGACAATAACTCATAAGCTGCTTATATAAGCCCAAACAAACACCCCCTTAGTTACAACTTAACTCAAAACGATATTTACATTTAATTTTTAAAAATGTCTAAATCTGTATATAGTCGACGTGCTGCTCGACCAAAGGATGAACCGCGCATGGTTGTTTTTGTCAATTTTGTTTTGCGACGTTTCATGTTTTGGACATTTTTAGGATAATATAAGACTTATATTTTATTTAACTTTGAATGTTATTATATACTTGTTTATGTCATCATTGTAGTAAGGGTCCTTAACGTATTAATGTTAATGTTGGATTTCATCCAACAATATCTCCTTTTTTTAATAATAACAAAACAAGTATATTCCAACAAAGGTACAATAAAGTTGTAAGCGTTAATGTCACTTATCCTATACTTTTCTTCCCCTTTGGGTGAAGCAAAAAAGTTAACTTCCCTGTAAGCTATAGCTAAGTTCTCCCTTATGATGACATTCAGTTTATATTAATTGAACTTACGATGTCATTCAGTTTAGTTGATTGGTTGGAACTATCCGATTAATAAAATTTGTCTCATCTGTTTAATGTCAATATTCGACCCGATATTCAAAATCATGATTAGAACCATGCTGAAAGAATATGAGAAAAATCGATGATCTTAACATAGTTTAAACATTACTTTTTTATAAGTGATTCCATGAAATCATTTGAGTTGTTCAACAAAGTCATAATTTTCATACACAATTAATTATATTCATCAATTGGCAAATTTCTAAAATCAATACCAAAATTTGAACTTTGTAAGGTAATAAGTCACTTGGTTTGCTATAACCATCGACTCTTTTGACACATTAAGGTGGGATAAATGTTGCTATGTAACGTTAGGCTAAGGTGTATTTATTATCTAAGGCTATGCATGTATCTCACTTTGTTATGAATCAAGATATTAACTTTATGATTTGACTTATATATTTTCAAACGGGTCAAAACCTTTCGAAATTTAATGTTTTCAATATAAAATAGCTAATATCTCGCCAACTTTATGTTAACGTCTTTTTTTCATGCTTTTCAGGAGTTGGAGGTTGCAGTGTGTGTTGGGGTATGGTGTATTACTACTGGTGAAGAGGGTTTATACTGGTCACTAAGTAAGTTACTACTGGTGAGTATTACTACCGGTGAAGATGGTTTCTATTGGTCATCAGTCAGTCAAAGTTACTACTGGTCTTCACTATTACTACTGTTGCAGCATGAACTGCATGAAGTTTCTACTGGTTTATTTCTACTGTTTAGTTGATAATGTTAGCGTATTGTTAGCAGATAATTATGGAATAGATTTAGATAATTATCAAGTAGATTCGATAGATTTGTAACCCGATTATGTTTAGGGGTTGTTAGCCTCAAGGTCTATAAATATAGATCCTTATATCGTTGTAAATATACGTCTATTGAGAAACCCTAATTCTAATATATTGAGGTTGTTGGTGGAATTCTTGTGTTCTTTACTGTTTAACGTTTATTTATTCATATTCATATAAACTCTTATTCACTGATCTTTGTTAATATCAAAGTGTTGATCCGCTGCGACTTCTTTGATAGATCTAGATCTACACGTTTGTTTATACAAACCTAGTTCCACAGATCCTGACAGTAGGGGTGTTAAAATATCCGACCTGACCCGAACCCGAACCGACCCGAACCCTATTTACCACTTTAGGGTCGATTTTTATCGGGTTATATATGTATTTCGGGTCTATCGGGTTGACCCGAAACACTTGATTCATAAATAGGTCGGGTTTCAGGTAGAATAGTTCCAGTTTGTCGGGTTTAGGGTTTGACCCGATTGACCCGAAAATTACCGTCGAACTGTATTTTAAACTAAAGGCATATGATATATATAGGCTAGAAGTATGAATGAGTTTCATACATGAAGCGATGTGGGACAACTAAAGTAGGGAAAACAAAAGACATATGATATATATAGGCTTGAAGTATGAAAGAGTTTCATACCTGAAGCGATATGGGACAACTAAAGTAGGGAAAATTTTCATTTATTTTCCGTACTTTAGTTGTCCCACATCGCTTCAGGTATGAAACTCTTTCATACTTCTAGCCTATATATATCATATGCTTTGTTGGGTTCTATTCATCTTAAAAAATTTTCAATATATTTGCTTTTTTCATTTGTTGTGTAACCGGACCCGAAATAACCCAACCCTCTTGGACCCGACTTGAAAACGACCCGAACCCTTATTAGGGTCGAGTTAGGGTTAAAATTTTTTTTGTTAAAACCCTAATGAACCCGACCGAAAGTTGCTTATTAAGGTCGGGTTGACCCGAATAACACCCCTACCTGACAGTATATGTTTACTATATTTTGTGACTATGTGGATCGTCTACTTGCACGTTGGAACTTGTTTTGTTAGGATTAGTTTCTTTATGATCCATAGTTGGAATTTTTTGTACTTTTATTTATTCGGATGATGTAATATTTGTACTTTGTATCTTCGATTTTATTTAAACTAGTATAGAACCCGCGCGATGCAGCGACGACGAAAAGTTGTAGTGCGATAATGATTTCTTATAATTTCCAATTCGTCTCGTGATTTATGTTGTGAGAGTAATGGTTTATGGGGTGGTCTTTGGGGGCCAAAACAAATTATGCGATAACGATTTTCGGCTCATCTTTCGGGATGGAAAATAATTATTGATATGGCAATGAGTTTCGATAGCTTCTTATTCGTTACTTATGGCTTTATATTAAGTATAATACTTTCTTATTTGGTCATTCGTGTTATAATATGAATTTTAAGGTAACAATTTTAAGTTTGGAAATTTGAGGCATAAAAAGAGTTGCTATAATTGTTTCTCGTAAAACCATTTCCTCTACTAAGTTTGGAAATATGGGTAACATATTAATAAAGTTACACCTTCTATTAGTTTATCCTTCGACCATTCGGAAAATTTTATCTTTAGTTATTCAACCTATTTGTGTAATTCGACTTGTCAGGATCGTTTAGGCTATATAAACCCAAAGTATGATTACACCAAGATCTTGATTATCAAGGAAGTTCAGCAGCGGATGAACACCTTGATATTACAAGTTTGTCGATCAAACAAATATTGTATAATATGAATAACTAAGAACAATGAACAACAATAATGTATGTCGAATATTAAGCCTCAATATATTGAAAAATATGAATCAATACACGTGTTTCTTTTTGTTCACATGGATCTATATATAGACCTTGAGGCTAGCCCTATCTATAATAGGTAACGTTTAAATAATTACAATTCTATTCTAACTAGAATTGCCAAACTTGCGGAACAAGATAATTCTCTAATTATCTTCAAGCAGTAGAAACTCTCATCGGGCAGTAGTAATGATCATCTTCCGTAGTAACTGCAGTAGTAACTGTCTTCATATGTTCACCGTATTAACTGTCTTGCATGTAGAAGTAACGATATTCAGTAGTAATGAAACAATACTATCAGCAGTAGTAACCAAGCAGTATTAATAAGACTAAAACTATTTTAACTAAGTTTTAATCCCAACAATCTTCCCCTAACTTGAACTTTTATTAACTGAATAAAGTACAAGTTTTTTAACATGGTTAACTACTTAAGATTACAATTCATCATCACTCCTCTCTTTGCTTGAGTTCCTTTTCTTCTTATTTCTTCTTCAGTTCTTCATTCAATTGACTGACAATCATCCACACCAATTCATGTGCCATTCTAGAAGTTCTTAGACCATGTAGCCTAACTGAGATCGGCTCTTTGAGTGTTCTTAATCCCAGGTCATATCTTCTTTCAACAAGGTAGAATTGCATTGCTCCATGTCTTCTGACTATAGAATGAACTCCACTTCTTCCATAGATATACCAGTTGATGACATGATTATTAACACATCCCTCTTTGAATACATTTCTTACCATCTTCTCTTCAGGGTTGAACATTTCATTTAACCAATCCATAGCCATATCAGTACCAGAACATTCTCCTCTTGATTGAGAATACTTCCTAATACCAATATCATAAAGCCTCTGAATGTCATCCCTTGAAAAATATCTTATCATTCTGTAGAAGGCTGGTATCACTTCTTTCTTATTGTCTGCTCTAGTTACTACATATGTAGTCTTGTTTGCTCCTCCGTAGAACTTCCAGTCAATAATTTCTGGCAACTCCACAACAAGAGGTTCAATGTATAACCCATCTTCATGCACTATCAAAGCTAAGCAATCATCTTCTGATATCTCAATATCTCCCTCTTTTTAGTCAACTTTGGGCTTGACTTGCTCTGTTGTAGTGGGTGCAGATACATTGAAACTTCGTTCAGCAGCAGTAGTAGAAGCAGTAGAAACATCACCTTGTTTTTCCTTTTTACTTGGCACTCTAGTGGAATGTGACTTCTTTCTCTTCAACTGCTCTGGCTGACTTGGCTTTGCTGGAGCAAATGGATTGTGGATTTCATTACCTTGGGCATCATACATCACCCTGCCAGTCTCTTGAGCTTCTTTCATTGCTCTCTCCAACTCATATTCTTCTCTATTTTTATTTTTGGTCAGTTGGATCTTCTTTAAACTATCCTTTTTTCTTTCTTTCTCCACCAGGGCAAGCAGATTTCCCATTTTCATTGGACCCAATGATTTACCACTGTAGCCCTTTGATTTTAGATATGTCATGAATTTCTTCTTGTCATCTGCCAGCTTTTCCTGTGTGGATTGTTTCTTAACTACTTTCTTTTTCTTCTCAGCTTCTTCTTGTTTTCTTATTTTGGCTAGATCCCTCTCATGCTCAGCCAACAAAAACAAGTGTTCTTGTTCCAACCTCTTTATTTTCTCCATTTCAGCTTGTTGAAGTTTGGTGTGAACTTCTGTTATAGTGTCTGGATCAGTACCAACATCTAGCTCTTCAGCTGCTAGTTGGAAAGCAGCTAACTCATCCATCTTTTCTTCCCTCTCCTTTCTCTTCTTCTCTTTATCCTTCTTACTTTCCTCCACCACTATCTTCTTTCCCTTTGCTTTTTCAGTTGGTTCAACTTGTGGTCTTGAACTGGGAATATAATTTGTATGAGGAGGAATGATTGGTACTACACCCAAAGGTGCAGATGGATCAGTAATAAAGTCAACTCCTTCAATCATTCTTGTTCTATCAGCTGAAGTAGGAATTGAAACTCCTTTTTCCTTAGGTCTTGAAGCTTGTTCCTTATTCCTCTGTTCAATGATCTTTCTTTTCTCTAACTTTAGAAGCTCTGCAGAAACCACTTGTTCATCAACAGCTGGAGTAGATGCTGCAGTAGTAACAATGGTTTCTTCTAAAGTAGGAACAATTGTAGGAACAGTGGAAACTATTGTAGCTTCTGTGAAAATAGTTGTATTAGCTTCAAGGACGATAGTAGGAGCTTCCCCTATAGGAATGGATACAGATGAAGCTTCAGTAGAAATTAAGAGATCAGTAAAAATAGAACTCGCAGTATTAATGGGAGCTTCAGTATTAACAGCCATGGAAACTGTTGCAGTAGAAACTGGAGCAGTAGAAATAAACTCTTCAGCAGAAATGATCACAGTATCAATAGAAGCAGTAGTAATAACTTCTTCATCTTGATTCTTTGGAGATTCAGTATTAACCATTTCTTGTTCCATTTCTTGCTCCCCCTCAATCATTTGTTCCTCCTTATCTTCAACCTTAACATAAACAACCATCTTCTCCCCCTCAACCTCAACATCCTCCTATTTGTCTGATGTAGCTGTGATTACAGTCTCATCACTCTTTCTCTCCTCCTCCCCCTTAACTACTTCATCTTCAATTTCTTCTTCTTCTATTGACAAAATATCATTTTCTTTCTCCCCCTTTTTGTCATCATCTGGGGTGTCAGCTGAAGAAGTAGAAGAACTGGAGTGAATTGGAGATGTTCCAACACTCTTGCTGGCTGGCTTTTTGTTTCAACAAATATTCTGATAACTGCCTTTGTTTCTCAACCAGCTGATGTACTAAAGTTGTTAAGGTTGCAAGTTCCTCCCCTTGTTTTTCAACCTTAACTATGAATGTGGCACACATTTCCAGCAACTCCAATGGTGAGTAGTTATATCTATCCTCAGTCCTTGCCTGTTGGGTACCAACAGGTGGTGGATCATAGGATGTAGAGGGACCATTCTGCCCAGCAGAAGTTGTTCCCTCCCCCAAGGTCTCTTGGCGCCTGGACCACTTTCTAAAGATGCCACAAAAGCAGCATCAATAGGTTGTGTTGTCGTGAGTTGGGTCTTAGTGATGTTCAAACTATCTTGTGCTCCACTAGAAGAAGTAAGAGAAGCATTAGTTTGAGCCCTTCCCACATGGTCATCCCCCTCCTTAGAGACCACCTCAAGGAGCCTGAGAGATAGCTCAGTGTTTTCCCATAAAATATCCTCACCTGAAGGTTGTTCAGGTAAGGGAGTGGAGATAATTAGAGTAGGGGTGGTTTTAGGCTTAAGAGACTGAGGAACTCTCTTAGCCTTTCTCTTGAAATTAGAAACTAGTGGAGGTGTTTGAAGAGGTGTAGAAGCAGACATGGTTGCAGGTGCAGTCACAATAGTGGTGACTATGGTTTCAGCTATAACTGGAGGAATGCTCTCAGTAGTAACTGGAGGAACACTTATAGTAGAAACTGCAGTAGTTGCCTCAGTAGAAATAGTTGCAGTACTTACAGTAGGAACTGCAGAATACTAGCAGTAGAAATAGGAGCAGATGGGGGTTGAGACAAAGGTAAAGTTACTTGTCTCTTATCTGTGGAAGATGTTTCCACCACCATTGTAGAGAATAGTGGTGTAACATGGTTAGAAAAATCCTTTATTTTTCCTTCTCATGTTTGCAAAAACCTTTTTACTATGAGAGTGGGCAGGAAAACCTGTTTTGGATCTTGAAAGATCCATGATTTCATAATTCAAAATATGTTGTAGGAATCTTGGGCATGATGTCCCAAGTTCCAAAGCATGCCATCAAAGATGAGTTTTGAAAAATTGAAGGTCTGGTTTGTAGCAAGACAAACCATGGCAGTAGCCAAGGAATAGCTTGCTTCATTCCAGTATGTTCTCTTTTGAGAGATGCATTGTTGTAAAGTATGCATAAAGTATTTCCATTGAGGGGAAAACTTGGCTTTTAGAAAAGTTATTGTATTTAAAGTCCCCTCATATCCCATTCTTTGGAAGTTTTCAAAAACAGTTTCAGTAGGAAGAGAACTTATACCTTCTCCATCCTGGAGTTGAAGATGTGTTCTGAGAGTGGCTTCTAATATAGTAACCTTTGTACCATCAACTGTGGCATTGATAACCGGTACTTCTTCCTCTGAAGAAACCACAACAGTTTCCCAGAATGCTCTAATGTGTTCTTCATGTATTTCTGGGCTTACGGTTAGAGCAAACTTAATGTGGGATTGTTTCAAGAAATCAATAATCGGATAAAAATCTGTGTTTTCTTTGTTCTTGTTAAAACATGCAACTAGATTGTGGCTGTCAAAGAATTGTAGTTCTGTCATTGTTGTTTGATTGAAAGAATTTTGTGAAACAATTGAAGGAACTTGATTTTGAGTTGCAACGGTAACTTTTGAGAAATTAGGGTTCTTGATTTGAGAAATTTAATTAATGGAAAGATTAACCTTAAACCCTATTTATACGCTTAATTTTGTAACAACTTGGTGAGTTGGATTAGACGTGCGCCGGAGTTTAAAATTGAAGGTTCAATCGTAATGCCACGTGTTAAAAAGACTGATCGCGCGCGCCGTAGTTTAAAATTGGAGGTCCAGTCACAATCCGCCACGTGTTAAAAGTTAGTTGCAACTTGAGATTTGACTTGTCACCGCATTATTAACAGAAATTCTTATTAATTAAGAAAACTCTGCAGTACTAATCGTTGCAGTATTAACAAATCAGGTCGTAGTAATTAGGTTAATTACAGTAGTAATGATACCAACGGGCCGTATTAACTGGTCTGGCAGTAGTAATGGACATTACTTCCAGTATTAACCAGAGGTCCCGTAGTAATGAAATTACCAGCAATATTAATCATTCAAGCAGTATTAACATCACTATGGGCAGTAGTAGTGAAACCTTCCCGTAGTAATGAAAATACTTGCCGTATTAATAATACTTTAGAAAATTTATTTCTACTGTTACTTTTGCAGTAGTAACATAGTACAATACTAAAAAATAAGGCACTGGATTTATGTTAAGGTTACTATTGCTTTTCTCGAAGGGACATTAATTGAGATATTTAAAAGAGTAATTAATATTGTTTAATCCATGTTGACCATCCCAATACTGGTAATCAAGAATGTAAATCTTCCTACATCAAAATCTTTTGTGAGATGATCAGCAAGCTGATTATCAGTATGGACTTTTTCAACATGAATCAACTTATTTTCATTACAGTCTCTTATAAAGTGATATCTTATCTAAATGTGCTTGGTCTTGGAGTGCTTAACCGGATTGTTGATGATGCTGATTGTGCTCTTGCTGTCAATGTATATTGGAGTGTTCATGAAAGCATATCCATAGTCCATCATCTGATTTTGTATCCACAAGACTTGAGCACAGCAACTTGATGCAGCTATGTATCCAGCTTCTGTTGAGGAAGTGGAAACTGTTGTCTGCTTCTTGCGCTGCCAAGACACCAACCTTGATCCTAGGAATTCACATCCTCCTGTAGTAGATTTCCTGTCTAAACTTTCACCACCATAATCACTGTCAGTATAAGCAGTTAAATCAAAAGGTGAGTCTTTAGGATACCATAAACCTAAGGAAGGTTTGCCCTTCAAGTATCGAAATATCCTCTTGACTGCATGTAGATGTGACATCTTAGGTCGGGTTTACTATCTTGCACACACACAGACTCCAAACATGATGTCAGGTCTTGAAGCTGTGAGGTACATTAGAGAGCCAATCATGGACCTGTAGTTGTGAGTGTCTACATCCTCCCCCTCAAGATCTGCAGTCAGCTGTTTGTGAGTCTCCACAGGGGTGCTGGCAATCTTTGCCTCCAAGAAACCAAATTTGGTTAGAATATCTTTCACATATTTGGACTGGCTGATGAAGAGTCCATCAGGCTTCTGTTTGACTTGTAGGCCGAGAAAGAAGGTTAATTCTCCCAATGAGCTCATTTGAAACTTAACATGCATCAGCTTTTCAAAATCTCTACATAAGTCTTCATTTGTGGAGCCAAAGATGATGTCATCCACATAGATTTGAACCAGAAGAATGTATGAGTTCACCTTTTTGATGAAGAGGGTCTTATCAATTGTTCCTCTTTGGAAATTGTTTTTAAGAAGATAGTCTGAGAGTGTTTCATACCATGATCTTGGTGCTTGATGAAGCCCATAAATAGCTTTGTCTAGTTTGTACACCATGTGAGGATATTGAGGGTCCTCAAATCCTGGTGGATATATTACATATACTTCTTCTTCAATCACTCCATAAAGAAAATCACTTTTCACGTCCAATTGAAACACCTTGAAGCCCATGAATGATGCAAAAGCAAGAAATAGTCGGATGGCTTCCATCCTTGCTATTGGTGCAAAAACATCTTCATAGTCTATTCCTTCCTCTTGAGTGAAGCCTTGAGCCACCAGTCTGGACTTGTTCTTGATGACTATGCCTCTTTCATCTTTCTTGTTTCTGAAGATCCATCTTGTTCCAATGACCTTCTTCCCTGGAGGGAGTTTGACCAATTTCCAAACATCCTGGATTTTGAACTGGAGCAGTTCTGCTTGCATAGACTCAATCCAATTTGGATCAAGATGAGTTTCTTGTATTTTCTTTGGTTCCATTTGTGAGAGGAAACATGCATATAAACAGGTGTTTATATCCATTAGTGGTTCCTTTGGGGGCTTGGTTTGACTCCTTGTCTCCATAGATATGTCAAATTTACCAATGATTTGAGATGGAGGATGATTTTTGTGTATACGAGAAGTTGGAATCTTCTCCACTCTTAGGTTGGCATCCAAATTTGTATCATTGATGTCTGGCATCTCGTAGCCATGGTAAGGACCAAAATTTGGAGAAGTGGTCTTTGGAGTAGACATTTCATCATCACTATCTTCAATTTCTTCAGTAACTACTTGTTCAACTCCTTCTTCATTTTCTTCTACCAAGTGGGGTACACCATTTGATCTTAGGACTGGTTATGTGGTAGAGAGTGGAGTTTCTGGTGTGGGAGAGCTGCCTTCCCCATGAGTAAATTTGCTTCTATTATTGGGAACCTTTGGTAGAGCCTCCTCTTCAATTACCTTTTCTATTGTCTCATAAAGTTGGAGAGGATCTTCTTGAGAGACAGGAAGATAAACATACTCCATGACATCCAGTCGTTCAACACCAATTACTTTTGGTGTTGCAGTAGAAACAAGGTCAGTAGTAATAGGAGCAATAGGAATAGAAGCAGTAGGAATGGAAGCAGTAGGAACTAGATCAGTAGAAATAGGAGCAGTAGGAACAAAAGTTGATTGTTGGAAATCAAATTTGAAGTCCAATGATTTGGTTAAAGCATCCAAGTCAAATATCCAATTTGGTCCTTGACCCTTAGTGTTGGGGGTGCTTTCATTGAAGGTTACATTGGCACTTTCTTCAATAATACTGGTCCTATGATTATAAACTCGATAGGCTTTGCTTTGTGATGAATATCCAACAAAGTAGCCAACATCTGCTTTGCTCTCAAACTTACCAAGGTGGTCCTTTGAGTTAAGGACGGTACAAGGACATCCAAAAGCTCTTAAGAAACTGATAAGTGGCTGTCTCTTATGTAGAAGCTCATAAGGAGTCTTGTTTTGGGACTTTACTAATAGAACTCTATTCTGCACATAGCAATCAATATTAACTGTCTCTGCCCAAAAGAAAATAGGTAAGTTGGAGTCTGCCAACATACTTCTAGCAGCTTCAATGAGAGTCCTGTTTCTTATCTCAACTACTCCATTTTGTTGTGGAGTTCTAGCAGCACTAAATTGTCTTTCTATCCCCTTCTTCTCACAAAATTCATTCATCACTTGGTTCTTGAACTATGTTCCATTATCACATCTGATATTATTCACCTTCAGATTGATTTGATGTTCCACTTTGGTGATGAATGGGATGAGTAACTGACTGGTCTCATCTTTAGTGGCAAGGAAGTACACCCATGTATACCTTGTGTAATCATCAGTGATAACAAGGCAATATGACTTCTTGGCTATACTCTTTACATTGGTGGGTCCAAAGAGATCCATGTGAAGCAGGTGTAAAGGAGTATTGATGGTGTTGATTTCCTTGGTTTTGTGAGAAGATTTGTATTGCTTTCCCTTCAGACATGCCACACAATTGTCATCTAGAGTGAATTGCTTGTTAGGAAGACCTCTGACTAGATTGGATTTCACCAGCTCATTTATATTCTTGAGATTCATGTAACACATCCTCCTGTGCCAAAGAGTGGATTCATCCAAAGTTGCTTTAGATACAAAGCATGCTTCCTCTCCAGTTGGTTGAACCTTGGACATATCAAAGCAGTAAACATTGTTTTTCCTTGGTGTTCTGAGTAGAACCTTGCTCTCATCTATGACATATCCAGGCTCCATTATCAAGCATTCAATGGCTGTGAAGATTGTAGTGTTCTTTTGATCACACACTTGTGATACACTCAACAGATTGTATTGTAGTTGTTGCACATAGAAGACATCCTTGAAGTTGATTCTTCCATTGCTAACAGTTCCTTTCCCAATGATTTTCCCTCCTTTTGGATTTCCTCCAAAGGAAACATACCCTCCATTGAATTTCTCAAAGTTCTGGAGGCAAGAGATGTTGCTCGTCATGTGCCTGGAACAGCCACTATCTACATGCCAACTGCTCTCATCATCTTTTGTTGGTTGAACCTGCATATAAGCAAAGGAATTAGTTTCTGGTGGGGATCCAAGCCAAAGTTGACTTGGGTTTGCCCATTTCATCAAAGTAACTCACCTTCCTTTGGACTAGTTTTGAGAAATCAGGTGGACTAGGTGGTTGAATTACTTTGACCTTTGGTTGCCATACTTGTTTAATTGATTTAAATTTTGAAACATGTGCAGTATTAACAAGTTTTGATTTAGCAGTAGGAACAGATACTGGTTTAACAAAATTTTATTTTGCAGTATTAACACTTGCAGTAGTAATAGAGTTACGTTTTGCAGTATTAACACTTGCAGTATTAACACCATTATGTTTAACAGTATTAACACGTGCAATATTAACAAAACTTTGTTTATTTGTATTAATCCTATTTCTACTGTTGCTTAAAAAAATTTTGTTAACACTTCTGCTACCTGATGCAGTATTAACAGAGTTATTCCTTACAGTATTAACTCTATTACTACTGTTCAAGGCAGGTTTTCTTTCAAGTACAACTTTGGTTCTTGAAGCAGCTTTTTTATGGTTTTCAACCTTGCTAGTATACCCCAACCCCCTGTGTTGCTTTTGAAGCATTTTCCTTTGATTTTCAGGGTTATAAAAGCAGATTTTTGCATAGTGATTAGCTTTGCCATAAATAAAACATACTTTAACTTGTCTCTTAGGAAGTTGTCCCTTTTTAGTTTTCAATTGGTTCCTATTTCTTTGATTTCCTCGTGTATCTATATGAACCCAGGACTTTTCCTTTTCCCTATGACCTTCTGTGTTCTTACAGCAGTTACATTCACACTCATTTGTTTTCTTTATTTTTTTAGTGGTCGCCAATGACACCTGACTTTGTGAATTTTGTTGAGTAACTCCTTCAATTGTGATCAAGTGATCTTCCAAAGGAATATCATTGTTTTTCGCAATATCCAGTTCACTCTCTTCATCTAAGTCCTCAATCAGAACTTCATCATAGTTGATTGGATCAACTTTGAATGATTCTGTTGGAGGTGTCTGTGTGATTGGGATTCTAGGTTTATCTAAAGATGGAGGGATATAGTTTTGATTAAATGGTGGGGCTACTTCTTTATTACCTAATCCAACTTTTACTTTTCCATGGATTTGTTGTTGAATAAGGTTATTTACAGATTTGGAAGCATGTTCTAGTTTCCCTACATTTAACGCAACTTTATCTTTTTCCTCAACTAATCGTTTGATTTCTTCCCTAGCATCCTGAAGCTTAACTAATAGATCATCTCTCTGCCATTCAACCAAATTAATCTTTTCCTGATAACTTAACTCATTAGTTTTATAAGACTTAATCTGATTTTCTAGGTTCTCTATGCCCCTAGCAGCTGATCTTCTTTGTTCTTCTAATGTTTTAATGGAGTCACATAACAATTGATTATGATTTATATATTTAGACATGACTTCCTTACAATCAGTAGAACAAAGTTTGGAATTTATCCCAGCCATGAGAGATGATGTTGCCATGTCCTTTGAAGATGAATCAATGGCCATCAATGATTGAATAAGATTGGATTCTTCAGTCGTTTCTTGTGTATCTTAATCCCAGTCATATCCAAGAACATCTTCATCGGTTGCAGTAGAAACAAGCTCAGTAGAAACACCACCTACAATAGTATCACCTTCTTCAGTATTAACAACAACTACAATGCATGCATGGGGAGCAGTAGAAACCGTCTCAGTAGAAACAAATGTACTATCGATTATAACTGCCATTAAAGCTCTGTTTTGACTAGTTTCTTCCGCTAGGTCATTCCAATCATACCCAAATACATCTTGCGTGATTAGGTTGTTGATGTATTCTCTTGTGTGTTTCTTGAGTTGTTGACCTTTGTCTTGTTTTTACACTCCCTTGCAAAGTGTCATGGTTCTCACAGTCATAGCACTTCACTTTGCTTTTGTCAAAGACAACTCTGTCGTTATTTCTTGGATTGAATCTTCTGCCAGTCCTGTTCACAAACCTCCTTGCCCTTAATGAAAGCATGGACATCTGCCACTTGAGATCCATCTCTTCCCAGTCATCTTGATGAATCTGCTTCAAATCTTCATTGGTTAAGAAAGAGATTTGTGAGATAAAAGGTTCAAAGGACAGATCTTCTCCACATTCATGTTGGGTTGTTCCAGCAGAAGGTGTGATAAGAGCAGTATTAAAGTTGTTAATACTGTTGTTGTTGTTGCTGCTTGGCTTCTTTGCTTCAACCTCAGCTTCAAAAACTCTTAGATCATTGTAAAGATCATCTGATTCCATCTCCTCCAAAACATCACCCTGTCTGTATGAGACAGTATAGATGATCCATTCAGCACCCAATGATCTTATGAATTTCCTATTGATATCATCTTTATCAATTCCGACTCCTGCACTTCCTAGCTCTCCAGTAAGCTTCTTGTATCTATCAAACGTTTGTGTCATTCTCTCTTCCTTCAATGCCTTGAAGTTTTCATACTCTTGCTTGAGAAGAGTCTTCTTATTCTTCTTGGTATTCTTAGTTCCGCTGAATCTCTTCTCCAAAGCTTCCCATAAAGACTTAGCATCATTGTATCCTTCAAATTGAGATTGATATTCATAGGGAATAGCAATAAGAAGGGTACTCAGAGCCTTTATCTCTGTTTGCTTCTCTCTTCTCTCTAGATCAGTTATGGGACGAGTAACAGTTCCAGGTAATCCATCAGCTGCGAGATTGGTAATCTCTTTGTTACCATTAACAATGACATCCCATACTGCATAGTCAGGTAGCAGTATGTGTTGTTTGATACGTAGCTTCCAGAGATCAAAGTCATTACTATTGAGTACATGAACTTTGTTGACTAATACATCTGTCATGATTGTAGATTGATTTCTTCTTGGTGAGACTTCTTAGAAACTTGTAGATCAATGGATCTTGAGCACCTCCTGTGCTCTGATACCACTTGTCAGGATCGTTTAGGCTATATAAACCCAAAGTATGATTAAACCAAGATCTTGATTATCAAGGAAGTTCAGCAGCGGATGAACACCTTGATATTACAAGTTTGTCGATCAAACAAATATTGTATAATATGAATAACTAAGAACAATGAACAACAATAATGTTTGTCGAATATTAAGCCTCAATATATTGAAAAATATGAATCAATACACGTGGTTCTTTTTGTTTACAAGGATCTAGATATAGATCTTGAGGCTAACCTTATCTATAATAGGTAACGTCTAAATAATTACAATTCTATTCTTACTAGAATTGCCAAACTTGAGGAACAAGATAATTCTCTAATTATCTTCAAGCAGTAGAAACTCTCATCGGGCAGTAGTAATGATCATCTTCCGTAGTAACTGCAGTAGTAACTGTCTTCATATGTTCACCGTATTAACTGTCTTGCATGCAGTAGTAACGATCTTCAGTAGTAATGAAACAATACTATCAGCAGTAGTAACCAAGCAGTATTAATTAGACTAAAACTATTTTAACTAAGTTTTAATCCCAACACGACTTATTCAACGCTATTAGCCCATTTGGTAAAATCATATATGTATAACAAAATATAAATTAGAGATAATTACAAATATGTTTCTTACGATTTAGCAAATAGGACATGTTTAATCCTCTTGATTTTGAAAGTACACCACACGCTCTTTATTTGTAAACATTATACACTCGCAATCTTTTAATCCATTGGGATTAACTTATTTCAGTTAGTTATATAAATGACCATTTTACCATGCTTGTATTCAAGTGTTTACGTTTTATGTTCACTATCTCAAATATTTATTTAAGATTGATGGATTTTGAATTGTTATATGCTTTATAACGATTGTCTATTTATCTATGCATTTTTTTAAATACGTATCAAGCATAATATAAAATCCGTTTTATAATATAAGTTTCTTGGTAGTTTGAGATATAAATGTTAAATATTTACAAATACTTTACTATACAACATAAATAAAAAATAAACATATTGTTATCATTTTATTATGTATTTGTATTAGCATTATATTTTATTTGTATTGTATATACAAATAAAATATAATGTTAATACAAATACTAAGAATTAATTCTGGATTCTGGATTCAAATATTAATTTTTTTTTTTTTTTTTTTTTTTTTTTTTTTTTTTTTTTTTTATAAAAATGAATATTTTAAATATATTTCTTTAAAAGTTAACTTACTTAAAACATAGAATTAAAGAAAACCTTAAATGCATTATTATGTAATAAATCGTAAAGATATCGAATTTAATGAGCAAAGGGTAAATAAGTAATTTAACTTAATTATAATTTCTATATGTTTGAATTGAATAAGGGTAAATAAGTAATTTCGATTACTTAAATTTTATGGGATTAAGAGTATGAGGAGATTATTATAATATAGTAAAGATAAATTGATGCATGTTTTTTTGTGACCTTTGTACCTCTGATACTACTGATACTTTTTACACCTCGGGTTTCCGCCTAAGTGGGATGTGACTGAGATTAGTATCAAAGCCAATGATTATAGCGAACCAAGTGGCTTATTAGGAAAAATATAATGACATTTTTTGTCTAATACAACGTGTGAACAAATGTTTCTGCTCCTTTTTCTTCATATTTTTAAGGATTTGTTAATTATTGTTATAAGACTAATATTAGTAGTTAAAATACTCATGATGTTTAATGATCGTCAAAAATTTACAGAAATGATACTTGAAAATTACAAAATAAAAAGAATATAATTTCTTCATATAATAGAAACTAATTACCATATAAAAACAAAAAAATTATAATATAATGATGCAAGATATGAAATGAATCATATTACTTCCTCAATAACAAACTTTGATCACCATTAACCGATCAGCCATGGATAACTTTATCATCCATCTTCGCAACGCCGGTAAGTATTTGCTTAATGACGGTAACACTACTTGTATTCGCTTTTGTATTTGATTGTGTTGGTGTTGCTGAAGCTTCCTTTTAATCTAGTCACAAAGTGTTCCATTGGTTGTCGTTTATTCAAACAAGAAGAAGACCACCAATCCAAACACTTACAACCAATCCTGTCATTCTTGATCACATAGATGACGATGATAGACAACAAGGGCCAACGAATAAAGGTTGTTTCAAGAATTTAAAGAGGAGGATCATTTTATAACAAATGCATTGACGAATGGTTGTCGCGAATCAATGTTTTGCGTGCGTTTTCGGTGTCTCAAGAGTGATTTGAGAGTAGAAAATGCATGAAAGTAATTTAGTTTGAATATAATCAATATATGGGTAAAAGGATGGCAAAATATAACAAAAAAACACAAAAAACGGTAATAAATGGTAAAAAACGCTATATTTTTTTAAAAAAAGTCCATAAAAAACCGGTTTCCAACACTTATTTCCCAAACCGACCCGGTTTTGACCGGTTTCGGTTTCAATTTTTTTGTACTTGTCTATTGTCGAGTATGCATCTCATCGTCGTGGTTTAGTTTATGTCGTTAATTTATTTCATCTGATTCGATTTTTACAATATCAAGTTCTCAGACAATATTTTGAGTTTATTTGTTTCTTTGTTTTTCACTTTACATTCTTCAAATGTTTCGTGTGTAGTGCTTTTATTAGTTAAGAGCTTTATGCAACAAAAATTGTTAATGAATAAACAGGATTATTGATTTTTATCTTCATTTTTGCTTCCACATTCATATTATATGCACATCAAACGATCCGCCTAGATACAATTTAACCTCAAGAAATTGACAAAACACCATAAAGATGTAGAGAAACAACCTTATGCACAAGTTTGATGCAACTGAAAGCAAGAAACTCCAAGATAACCAAAGTCTAAAATGTAGAGCGATAGATCGGAATTGTAATACAAATACAAGCAAATCAAAGTCTAGTTAAACAATTTACATGAATTAGTTAGCCCAAACTTGGTGTTTTTAAACATGTTTGTTCCCCTTATTTTATCAACTACTGATACACCTAAAAAATTGGGCAACCAGTGACATTAATCCCGGGAGCTGTGGGACAATTCGCCAAAGGACAGTGATCCGGCTTAGCCCCCCACCACTTCAAATCAACACCTTCATTTTGCAGAGCAAAAAACAGAAGCACCCCCATGAAGGCCGTCCCTGCATCAAGTGCGGCCGAGAGAATGTAATTGTATTTCTGCCACCATTGTTTCCGGTATTTGAACACAAAGTAATTAAAGATCATCCCTGTGACAAGCCAGCTGGCAATGTTTGTCGGGGTTGCTGGTGGCATTCCAGCGAAACCATAAGATATAACCGGTATGTTGATCAATGGTATCCATTTCTTTTCTGGAAAAATCTTGCTCAATATCCACACGGGTACGGGTAAAAATGCTCCAATTAGAAACAGCCATACCAGGTTTCTATATAAACCACCAGGTCCAAAGAGTCTTTGTGGTCCAATAAGTCCCCATATAACAGAAGCATCAAATGTGACCTTGAACTTGGGGCATGTCCATGGACTCTCGGGATGTAGTCCATCGATGTCACATAAGTTTTCAATATTCTCCAACATCCACCATGATACCGCAAGATTCACCGTTCCAGCAACCAGAGTTCCCACCAGCTGATAATTAATAGATACATTAGTGTCATTTAAATTACCAAAATAAATACCATTTACTTATGAATGGCTTGTTTAGAGTAACGTTGTTATCTCAAAATGGTCAAATGGGTAAAATAAAAAAAGTTTAAATAAGTAGCCGGAAGTGTATTTGTAATATATATATATAATCTCCTAAAATGTTTTATTCAAAGATTTAGCTTTTTTTGAGTTAATATTACGATATTGTTTTTGTAACAAGAATTAATGTACTCTATTTTTTCTATATATATCTTCTAAAACCGACCAAAACGTACTTAAAAGTGACCCATTTCAGCCCGAAGTATTTTGACCCATTACCCAACCTTCCTCACCCACCCTCTCATATTGCAATCTCTAATTAGTAGTAACAAACCTGAGCTGTGAACATGCATTTAGGTGGGATCTTCATGTAGTGGCCTAGCTTAAGATCAGATAAGAACGAAAGAGCATGAACTGTACTGATACGTCCATAGATCTTGAAAAGCAAGTTGGCAATTGGTTTTCCAGGCATGATATACCCAAACATGAACTGCGCTATGATGTCGTATCCAGGTTGCTGCATCAAAAAATATATTTTCAAACTTGTTATGTAAATTTGGATGCAGAAACTTAAATTTATGATTCCATAATTAATAATACCTGGTTCGTGGTAGCTTGAATGACCCCAATTGGGAGTGTAACGATAAAAGCTAGTGCAAACGCTAAGAGAAAACCCCACCACGGAAGTTGCACATCATCTTTCCACACAAAACACATAACCAGGGATAAAACAATGCTTCCCACTAGTAACACGAGATACCACCATTGTGGTACTTGTTTATAACTCTTCATTAGTTTTGCATGAATGTCAATTTTCGCATTCTTCATCGCAGATTTACTCTGCCTCCATATATCCCTATAAGACAAATTTTCAGTAAGAAAAAACGAGATATTCGATTTAAGGGAAAATGCATAAGTGGGAACATACTTATTTCAAAATTCTATTTTGGGTAATCTATGTAATTTTCTTCACATAGTAACAAGCTTTCAAAAAAAAAAAGAAGTGATTTTGAGCTCCAACGTGTAACGTATTTATGTCAGTGTTGCATAAAAGTTAACAGACTCTCAAAATATCCTTATCTAAACATTTTTAAAAGTTTTTACCCTTCAATATAACTTTGGCATATGAACGATTTCCTTTTTTGCATTTTCTTCTAAATTAACAGACAACATTGACAAGCTTAATTACCCGCCATGAAATAGGGCAACATGGGTGAGTGTTGCTGTGAACCTGGCGAATCCTGATCCGATTGAAAGTGCAAACAAAGGACTCAAATAGAGTTTGCTATAACTGTTGTAAGCAGCAATGTTTAGATCAAACTGCGGGGTCAAGATTCGAGTGGTGTCATATTCATGACCAGTTCCTGTGAATAGCTTGTTGGAAAATATTGGGAATTTGTGGGCATCAAATGTGTCGTACTTCCAGTAACAAATGGGGACGATTATGTAGATAAACATGATGAAGCCTACTCCAACATTGACAATGGAAGTCCATGGTGTTACTAATGGGCTACCGTGGTATGCTGAAATTCCTGCCCAGTCGAGAGTGAATGCGCCTACACCCAAACCATGATAACCGGACCCAATTTGCTGTGCGGTTATGCTGTGTGGCCAAGCCCAGCACACCCATGAGAAGAAAGTCAAGATTGGAAATAGATATCCCGGGAATGCATAGTAAGCAAAACTAAGAATCAGGAAGATCATGAAAAACCGCATCCTTGTCATGCCTTGTGCCTTGGTTTCCTTTTCATGCAATGCTCTGAAATTAAAATAAGTTAACAACCTACGTTTGAATGCTACTTACCTGATTTATACCCAAATACACAATTTATATGATTTTTATTTCCCACACACATGCATTGTTGATATTGTACAATGTAGACGGTAAAAATAATTTTTATTGTGTTTAATTCACCGCCTATATTACTTTACATCCGCGTCTTGTTCAATGAGTGGATGGCTTAATCCGAATATGACATTTGTTAACGAGTGGATAACAGAAGAAATCAAACAAAATGGATTGAGGAAGGTCCAATGATTATTATTCGATTTCCTTTTTCATCCTTATTCTCACAAGTGACATAAGAAGAAAATAACTTTGCTTTATGAAAAAAAGTTTTAAATTCCCTATAAATAAAGTTATCAAACTTTGTATTATTCGAAAAGGTTGCTACACAAGTAAAGAAAGATAACGTATTAAAATTGAAAATGAAGTGATTCGGACAAACCTAAAGAGAGAAACCTGAGCAAGGTTAGCAGGCCACCACATCTCGACGGGGTCAACCAGATACCTTCTCAACATCCCTGCCCATCCATACCCCAATATCTATCACAAAAACAAACATATCATTCATTCATTATACACTATATTAACAAATGCAGAGTAATAAAAGTAGAAAAACATGTCTTCAAAGCCTTTCTACATTCTTTTGTTTAAAGGTAAATAACTTGTCACACTAGTGTTGCTAAAATAGACTCAAATTATTAAGCCTTTTTCTGACTTGTGACCCTCAGAACATTGATTTAAAACATTATTTTTTTAAATAAATTTGTTTCTAATTGAAACAACAATATATATGATAAATGAATAAAGAATTAGGAAAGAAATTATATTAACATAACATCTATAAATGCTAACTTATGTTCATTAAATAACGTTTAACTCATACTCCGTTGGCACAAATTAGAAAAACTGAATAATCATTACTCCCTCCATCCCAAAAAGATTGTTGGAAACAAAAAATTGTCGAAATAAGATAGATGCAATTAATGAAATGTTTTTCTATTAAATTACTTTTTTTTTTCCTGCATTATAGGAAGTTACTACATTTTAATTATTCATATTTAGAAATACGACAATAATGTTGGACAAACGTAAATAGAAAGATGAACATCTTTTTTTCAACAACAGGGGGTAATATTATTAATACTATGGTAGTAATTATAATTATGTTTACATTTTCAAATACTTAGCTAAAATATATTTGTCACTTTCATAAGGTCACTTTTATTCGTCAATTATTCCAACAAGACAATTAAATGGAGATCAACTAGTCCAACAAGATAAGTATATCGTAGTTTGTCTATTGTGAAATCGATTCTAATTAGACAAGAAAATAAAAAATAAAAATACATTACTTGATTTGATAGTATCAATAATGGCATTTAAATATATGATTTATAAAAAAATATATATTCTTTATGAAATTTAAGCATTGAAATTCTTGGCCACAGCAATATTATCATCAATCCTAAAATTCCAATTTTTGCCCCACATCTTTTATTCACATCTCACAATACTACTACCAAATACCAATAATAATGGAGTTATAATAATATCTTGAAAATTATTGTTTATATTTCTACTTAAAAAATATACATTTTATAATAATATTTTAATTATACTTTGAACCTTAATTTTTGTTTATTTTTCAAATATCAAATGACATGTGATATAAATTTGGCATCTTTATGGCAAAGTATGACTAATATAATGAATTACTTTATTCATCCACAAATTATTGCTCAATCATTTATTTATTTGCACTCCACTTTTAAAAATAGGTCTATGTCATCCCTAATTACCCTTATCATCATTATAATAACGTTTGCCCGTTTCATTAACGCTAAAACTGATATTATTATAATCTAAACCGGAATGGTTTAAAGTTTAAACAATTACACTTTCCGTCTTAAAAAAGGTAGTCCCTAAACAAAATAAAATAAGTGCTTTTAATACTTGTTTAAATTAATAAATTGAAAGAATAGAATAGAAAATATTATAAATTAATTTTACAACAAATAAATAGAAAGATGAACGATTTGTAAAACAAAGAAAGGGATACCTGAGTAGTCAAGACAATAATCAAAGCACAAAGAAAACTCAAAGTCTGTCTATAATAAGCTTTCATAACCGTAATAGCTCCAATCGAATACGCATCACCACCACCGGTCGACACTCCACAATTCGCAAACACCGTAATTATAACATGCTCTTTCATATTAAACGGACCCGGATTCAGACTAAAACTCCTACCCATTAACTTATAATTTTTGGTCGGCAACGTGGCGGCCATAAATTTCCCGATGGGCAAAACCGCAATTTGCATAAGAATGGCGGATATTGCTAATGGTTGAGTTCGGTATATGAAAAAAGTGTTGAGGAATATTAAAACGATGCATGACCCTATACCAAGTGTCCATGCCCGGAATGTCATTACGGGTATCGATGGGTCGTCGGTTTCCGGTACTACTAAGGCGACTTCCTCGACGGTACATTCGGCCACATTTTCGGTGTCGTGTTGTTTTGATGCCATGCTTTTGTTGTTACACTTGTTTTCATATAGGTTTTTCACCACACTCAGTTTTATAGGAAAGTGAAGACAGAGACATGTCTCAATTTACAAAACTGCCCTCACCATTATTTTTTATTTATTATAATATTAAAATTTAAATAACTTATTTTGATATACTCCATAATATATAATTTTAAAATTATTTTATAAGGACTCGATTAATAATACGTTAGATGATTTGAAATTTGAATACATACAATATTTTTCGATGACAAGTTCAATGTATTTTTAAACAATTAACCCTTCCTTTACATTATACAAAATACACAATTTTACCTACAACATATTATTAAGGAATGTTTGATAATCCTTTAGAGATGTTTTTAATGGGATAAAAAGTGAGCTAATATTTAATAGAAAATGTATTTGAATTAAATGGTTTGTAACTATTTATAATTAGCCCATGATTTAAAAGTTGAACATTTGATTTTCGTAAAATATGATTTCACCCATTTTTATATTTTTTTGGATGATTATCCTTGAGTGGTTAGACGGATGTATAAGAAAGGTGCCGATTTTATCTTTCGATTATTAGATTTTCAGAGTTGTGATTGTTAATGTTTTCAAATTTTTAGCGTTGTCATGGTAAAAGTGTTTTTAGTATCGTTTTAGTCAGATTTTAGGGTATTTGCAGCGCTGTTTTAGGATAGTGAGATTGTTTTTTAGTCGGGTGTAGTGTTATTTTAGGATGGTTGTATGATTGTATTAGGGTCTTTGTAATTTTTAACATTTGTTATCTTTTAATTTAAAATAAAATAAAAGGGTATTTAGCAAAAAGGTAAAGGGGCAAAGTAGACATTCTGTTGTGAAAGGTAAAGAGTGAAGGAGGTGAGAAATTAATGAATAATCAAAGTTCAAGGTGGGTGGAAATGTATTGTTGCTATTCAAAGGGGTGTGAAAATCACACGACAAAACCCTGCCTAACACACTCTCTTACACAATATATTAATAACAACTTTCTTATCTGTCTACATGGGACCCGCCTCTTTCCTTCCACGTCAGATTCTTTCTTGCCACGTCTACTGACATGTAGGACAAACACATCCATGTTTGGTTTTATATATAAACACTTGTTATCTTTAATCTTTTTTTTCTTCATCTAATATATCATTGATAAACTAAAATTTATAATGTTTTTGTAAGAATATAATTATATATCATTTTAAATTAGAAATATAAAAAGATTAAAGAATTCTATAAATGAAAATACAAAGAAGAAATATCCGTTTTAAAAACCACCATCTCACTATGTCTTCAACATCCTCCGAAGGATCCAACACGTTAAGGACGAAAGGAAGACACATAAACCGTTACTATAATGTCTTTCTAAGAAAGTTGGAAGAAGATACCTATAGGAAGTGCTCTAAGCGACTAGTTTTCCACCACAAGTGGTGAGACATTGATCACATAAATATAAGCTCATTGTCTATCCCACGTGCTAAGGACGTGATGGAATCGTTATGTAATTTGGTCTACTAATATTAATGATAGCAATTCTCGACTCGATCCGAAATACGACCCGAACCGAACACTAAATTGGTCGTCACGAACACGACCCGAACATGAACTGGGTCATAAATGGGTTGATACGAGACTGACTCGAAACTTTTTAAGTCGGGTTAGGGTCAACCCGTTTGACACGACTTTGACTTGTTTAACCTGTTTATAAATAGTAATAGTTTTTTTAAAAGAAAGTTTAAAAGCTAAAACTAATTAAATTTAAAAAAAAAAAGTAAGAAAATTATAAACTTCCCTCCAAAAACTTTTTCGTTTCCACCAAAATTAAAATTGAAAATTACAAATATGATACATAATAAATTTAATTTATAAAATTAATGGTGAAAGTATAAATATATATTATTTATATATACTTTTAGTAATAAATCGTTGTTTATTTTAAATACACAAACTTTTTAAATTTGTCTATATAGATTACTAATTAGAGAAAATTAAAAAATAATTATGTGACACGTACATATCTCAAAATTAATCACCAAATTCTTGAAAAGTTCTCGCGCCACTTTTCTTGTCACGGGAATAGATTTTTTTGTCACGTCACATTCTCACGCCTAAACAAGAGGTTTAAATTGTGTCACATTCTTCCTCCACATTCTTAAGCCACATTATAGACCACATTCTTGCGTCATTTAATCAAACACATTTAATTCTCGCGACCATAAAAGTGGCACAAATTTTTTTCACGAATCATAAGATTATTTTTGAAATATATGTGTAAGATGCTTATTTTGTAATTTCTCTATTAATTAAGTATTTATCTATAGACAAATGACATTTGGTTATTGTTATTAAATTCGTAATTAATTATTTTTTTCAAAAGTTTGTGGTTTAAAAGGCAATAAATGGTAGGTGAAAATTTTAGTGTTGGTAAAATGGGTCGACCACAAACACGAATCGAGCATAACACGAATTTAAACAACTCGAACCGAACCCGACAATAAATTAAGCTGGGTTGAAACTAGGTCGACACGAAATTGACACAAAATTATCTGGATCAACAAAAACTCGACCTAGTAACACATACACGACCCGAGTTATGTACGATGGTTACATGGTAAACATTCAAATATTTCTTTTTCTTTTTATATTACAGCTGATTTTAAATTAAAAATATGTTAAGAAACACGTTGTGATATTGCATTTCAATCTATATATTGAAAGAAAGAAAGAAAAAGGAAAAAGAAAAAAAAAAGTTAAAGCATTTCCTATCCTTCATAAATACTTAACTCTTTTCTTAAATCACTATTCGTTTCTTTTTATCTAAAACACAATCTCATATCCTATAAATATTATCCAAACACAAAAATGTCTGAATTTTTATCATCCATAATTCCTACTAACATATATTCGCCTTTAACACAACAATCTATGATGTTAATCTAGTGATTTACTATTAAGGTGTATGGTCCCAACAACCGAAAACGACTCGAACACAAATTCTTATTCGAGCAAAATACCTATGTGGCTCAGACAAAGCTCTCGTGTACTACCCGGACACACTTGCAAGCTACCCGGGATTACAGCCTAGGCACAACCAAGCCCCAAGACCGAACACACATGAACCGGCTAGGTCTATGCCCGACCACAAGGAAGCCCGACCATGCCTTGTGTGCTACCCGGCCACGAGCCAATCCTACCCGGACCAGCATAGGCTCCGTGCACGGTAAAACATGGCACGCCAACTGGTCGCTACCCGGACAAGCCGGGCTCCGTGCACGAGAAAACATGGCACGATTATGGCCGCTACCTGGACCAACCTAGGCCCCGTGCACGAGAAAACATAACACGACCTTGGTCTTAGGCCCCGGAAACGAGTAAAGCTACCCGACCTAGACCCATGTTCCGGGCACCAATAAGCCCCGTGCGCGAGAACAAGTGGCCCGGTGACCTTGTTCCATACCCGACCATGACTTGTGTTGTACCCGACCACGTCTTGTTTTGTACCCGACCACGACTTGCCTCGTACCCGGCCATGACTTGTCTTGTACCCGACCAAAGTTTGTTCCATACTCGGTCAAAGCTTGTTCGGTACCCGGACATTCCTACGTCTCGTGTACTAGGAAAGGTGACATGGCCGATTTTGTTACCTACGTGACATGAACGTGAACACTAAGTGTGCTTTTGTCTCGTTCATACGAATGCAATAACCAGATGTCATAGGTACATACGCTTACATCAATATTGATAACGGCTAGTTATCCTCGTTGACTTAAGTTGACCAAACGTCATAGGTGCGCATGCTTACGTCACTTACCCACTTATGGGTCATAAAATGACGGCCCATGGACATAATCATGGCTCATGGACCATAAATGGAAACCCTAGTTTCCTAGCCTATAATTACCCCACTGGTCACTGTCAGAAGACATTCAATTCCAATCATTGCCATTTACCCACACACACGTTCAAGATAGATTTTCCCACTCTCTTACGTCATCAGGCTTAATCATACGTCACTTTCGGGCTCGTCAAGAGCTTGGTAGGTTCGCACTTCCCTCGCAGGAGTTCGTATCAATTTAACCAACACCCTAAACCCTTGAGCTCATAAATCGTTGCTAAAACATTGGCGCCATCCGTGGGGCCGTTTTAGAACAACGGTTTTCACTAAGTCTTTTCTCAATCCTTCACTCCCCATGGATTCAGGACGTTCCATGAATCCCCCACGGAGCAGAGAGGATCCCCCTCCCTTGGTGGACATCAACATCACTCCCCCAAACTCCCAAGGCACAGGCACGAGAGCCGTGACGGGGACTGCTAGAAGGATCAGCAAGGAAAACTTATCTGATGTTCGGACTAGACTCTATCCTTTCGGGTGTACCGACACAGCTGAAGTGGAAGTGCTTAACACTGGAGAGGAAGGCCAGTCAAGTTATCATAGTTTTCAGACCGGACCTCAAGGCTTCCAGATGAGAAGTCCTCTGAGTACCACACAACCCTCTCTCAGAACCACTACTCCACCTCATAACATTCCACCACTAGTTAGTTTGGAGGGCTCCACTCTAACTCAGCAACTGCCTCCCACACCCACTCAGACCCCCTCTAAGGAGCAACCATCGGTAGAAGAAGCTTTAGAGCTCCTAAATACAACTCTATCCCAGCAACGACCACCCCCACCAACCCTGCCTACACAAAACGACCTCCTAGATCGACTCATGGAGACATTGAATCCAACACCACAACCAACTCCTGAGATCGATACACGTGTCTTGTTGGGAGAGTTGGCCGACGAGTTGCGGAAGCAGAAGACTCCAGAGCCCACTCCTCCCCCACCTCCACCGAGCATTTCTCAAGAACTGCTTAACTTGCTGAAAGAGTTTGTGGGGGAGGGAGGAGGAACATCCCGAATAGAAACCATGCTAACCTCGGTGGTAAACTCTAAGTTCTCTGACTAGGTAGCAAAGTATCCCATCCCGATAGAGAGTTCCCTCCATCGTTGGCACGTATTACGGCACACGAGATACAAAAGACCACTTGGCTCTGTTTGAACAAGCCATCATGACAGAGAAGTGGGTTGACCCCGTAGCATGTCACATCTTTCCGGGAACCTTGCAAGGTTTTGCTAGAGATTTTCACAAGCCTCCCGGAGAAGAGAATCTCCGATTTCCACGACCTCAAGGCTAAGTTTATCTCCAACTTCTTCCAACAAAAGAAGCAAAGGAGAACCCACTTTGAGGCTCACCTCATACGCCAACGAGAAGGAGAAAGTCTGCGAGAATTTATTCTTCGTTATACACAAGAGTGCCAAAAAATATCAAATTTGCCTGAAAGCCAGTAAATCTCTAGTTTCACACTCTCGTTACTCCCATGCCAACTCCAAGAGGGGCTTGCAGCAATGATTCCCCTCACTTTTAAAGAGACAACTGATATTTGCTATGACTACCTGAGGGCAAAGGAGACAATCGCCCATGCAAGGAGCGTAACACGTGGCAAGAGAGATAAAGCCCGGGGGGACTAAGCGTTGGAGGTTCAAGAAGACAAAACTCCCGACACGACAATCGAAGGAGTGATCGGGAAGACAGACATGTAAGAAGGGTGGAAGAAAGACCAACCAGAAGAGTCACCTCCTATGACAAAGGCTTGGCAGGGAGTAATAAAAGCAAAAACCCCATGGAGATTTTGAAGACAAAGAAAGTCGGCGCAACATTTAAGCCACCTCGCCGCATGCTTCATAGATCAGGAACTAAGAATATGAACAAACGATGGCGTTCCATGAAGACTATGGACACGATACTAATTCATGCCGAGATTTGAAGGCGTAAATCCAACGGACATTAGGTGAAGGAAAGCTCGAGCATTTGATTGTGGGAGCCAAGAAACAAGCCAAAAAGTCACCAACCAAGAAAACCTATGAGTGGCAGAAGGACGGGAAGAAGGATGACGACCATGTCCCTCCAGTTGGTCACGTGTGCATGGTGAGTGGGAACTCCCAAAAATGAAAGTCCATAGTACTCCATGATTGGATGATGCAACCAATATCTTTCCCCCTGTGGCCGCAACTTCCACCAACCCGGTAGTAATCCAAGTTCGCCTAGCCAACTATGAGGTTGAAAACGCTTACATAGACACCAGTAGCTCCGCTGACATCATTTACGAACATTGCTTCAAAAATCTCCCCCAGAAGGTTAAAGAATCCATACTCCCAGCAGAGGTTCCTTTGGCAGGCTTCGCCGGAGAAATCCATTGGCCCATCGGCCAAGTCATGATCGGATATTACCGTCGCCACCGTATTGAACTGCTAAACTTTGCTATAGTAAGATCTCCATCCACCTACAACGCGATACTGAGAAGACCTTCCATAGAGAGGTTTGGGGCAATCCCATCAACTATACATGGAATGGTTAGATTCCCAACACCAAATGGCATAAGCACCGTGCACGACGCATGAACTGGTCTCACGAGTGCAAGCAGGTGGCCAAAGCTGAAGTACCAAAACCTAAACCCATCCCAACGGAAGTAGAGGTCATAGAAGGAAACGAACAAAAGGTGGTGATAGGTGAGAAGTTCCCTGAGCAGCCCGTAAGAATCGAGCACAACTCCCATCAGACACAAAAAAGAAGTTAGTTCACTTGTTGAAGTATAACCTAGACGTCTTTGCATGGAAAATGTCCGACATGACGGGAGTACCAAGAAAGTTGGCCGAACACTACTTAATTGCCAACCCTAACATGTTACCTATTAAGCAAAATAAGAGGGTGATGTCCCACGATAGGAGCATGGACACCTTGGAGCAGGTGTCTAAGATGGAAGAGGCATGAATAGTTCGAGAAGTGAAATACCAAACATGGATAGCCAACCTTGTCATGGTAAAGAAGGGGGACGGCTCATGGATACTATGTGTAGACTTCAAGGAAATTAACAAAGCATGTCCAAAGGATAATTACCCCTTGCCGGAGATAGATTGGAAGGTGGAGTCCTTGGACGGATTTAGGCTCAAATGTTTCTCGGACGCCTACAAGGGCTATCACCATATCTCTTTGAAAGAAAGAGATGAATTCAAGACCGCTTTCCACACAGACCAAGGAATTTATTTCTTTAAGAAGATGCCATTCGGCCTGAAGAATGCATGAGTCACCTACCAACGTCTGATCGACAAAGCCTTTAAAGATCAGATTGGGAGGAACGTAGAGGTATACGTAGATGACATTGTCATCAAAAGAAATGCTGATGGAGCAATGCTTGCTAACATTCAAGAAACTTTTAACACACTTAGAGAGATTAACTTGAAGTTGAACCCCTCTAAGTGTAACTTTGGGATAGAAGAAGGAAAATTTATTGGCCACCTCATCAACCCTCGAGGCATCAAGGAAAACCCCAAGAAAATACAAGCGATCATTCAATTCCTTCGCCCTCCACTATGAAGCAGGTGCATAGCCTCAACGGTAAGCTAGCGGCCCTTAGCCGTTTCCTTTCCAAGGCCGCAGACAAGTCTTTACCCTTCTTCAAAACCCTGAAGGGATGCGTAAAGAAGAAAGATTTCATGTGGTCTGAAGAAGAGATAGAGGCATTTCAGAAATGAAGAATTTTTTACTCGACCTCCCCACCCTCAGAGATCTAGTGTCAGGAGAACCCCTTACAATATACTTGGCCGCCTCTAAGGAGTGTGTGAGCTCAATCCTCCTTGCACAGCGCGTCACAACACAAATGCCCATCTACTTCATCATTAGGGCACTGAAAGGAGCCGAAATAAACTACCCAGCCCTAGAAAAGCTTGCTTTGGCTTTAGTACACTCCGTTAGGCGCCTAAGAATACTTCCAAGGGCACCCGTTGCAAGTCCTTAGTGAAAGGCCAATCAAACAAGTTTTAGGCAAACCAGAAGTCTCTGGCCGGCTAGCAAAGTGGCCAGTAGAGCTGGGAGAGCACGAAATCACTTTCGAGCCAAGAATTTCTTTAAAAGGCCAATTCTTGGAAGAATTGGAAGAGGAACCTAATGCCCAAGAGGAGGTGATAGTTGGTCCTACATGGACACTATTCACCAATGGGGCGTCAAATGAAGAAGGCTCTTGAGCCGGTCTGATCCTCACTGATCCCGACAAGAAAGAATACACCTATGACCAACAACGAGGCAAAGTATGAAGCTCTCCTCGCTGGGCTCCGCATTGTTAGAAAGATTGGAGTGCAACACATTGAGGTGTTTGTTAACTCAAAACTAGTGGCAAACCAAGTCAAGGGCGTCTTCGAAGCCGTCCAAGACTCTATGCAATTCTACGTGGAATAATTCAAGCAACTAGCCGCAAAATTCAAGAGTTTCAACATAGGGAAAATACCGCGTAGCAGAAATAAAATCGCGGATGCCTTGAGAAAAATGGCCTCGTGAGCCTTTTCTTACCTTACGAAAAATGTGTTAGTGGAAAAGCTAAAGGAAAAATTAATCACTCCCGAGGAGGAAGTTATGGCCATTGAAGATCTTGACAATTGGATGGTTCCCATCATCGCATTTGTCAAGGACGACACACTACCAGAAGACAAGCAGTTAGCAAGGAAAATAAGAATGAAGGCCCCCATTATCTGATGATCGACGACATACTCTTTAGGAAATCCTTCCTTGGGCCACACCTCCGTTGTTTCGGTCCCACTCAAGCACTTGAACTGATACAAGAAATGCATAGCGGAACTTGCGGCCTCCACTCCGGTCCACGCACCATTGTTACCAAGGTCATGCGTATGGGGTACTATTAGCCTACCATGCACCAAGACGCAAAGAAGGAGATAAAAAAAATGCGAATCATACCAGCTGCACGCCCGATTCCTAAAATGCCTAAACATCATCTTATTCATGTCACCACCTCTTGGCCATTCTAAAAATGGGGCATTGACATAGTCGGCCCATTCCCTCTAGGAGCGGGTAATGTCAAATTCCTCATAGTAGCGGTGGACTATTTCACTAAGTGGGTGGAAGCCAAGCCAGTCACCACCATCACCGGACATAGAATGATTAACATCGTATGGGACTTTCTTTTTAGTTTCTAGTTTTCGGGACAATGCGAAATAAGTATGGGGGAATGTCGGGAAATTTGCTAGTTTAATATTCCCTCTTGTATCCATTATGTGTTTTATTTAATTAGACTCTAATGGGACAAAATAAAAACATAATGGATACAAGAGGAAATATTAAACTAGCAAATTTCCCGACATTCTCCCCATACTTATTTAACGCATTGTCCCGAATGCGTTCCAACTAGAAACTAAAAAGAAAATCAAACAATACCAAAATAAAAGAAAAGCAAAGATAAGCAAACCTGGGTTTCCTCCCGTAAAGCACTTTGTTTTTATCATGAGTCTATAGCTCGACTCGTCCTCCGTTCACACAAACAAACTAATGCTGAAATTGATGTTTCCCCCGATTTCCTTCCAACTGCCAACTCCTCAAAATGTATCCTCCTCCATTGCACCTACAATCCAAATCATCATAAAGAAATTCATAATTAGAAACATCGAGCTCATCGCGGGTTTTCGCCCATGCGTCATGCCATTCCTTCGTTTCCCGCATGACCGAACCATCCTCCCATAGTCTAAAGTCGCCACCTTCTACCCCATACTTATCCTTTTCAACACCATGCCCAATTGGTTCACCAAGTGTGAAATCGTCAAAGTTGAAGGGTCTCTCGTCTTTGTCATCTATATCTTACAAAACCTCTTCTTTTTCCAAACAAGTTAGAAAACAAATTAAGTCAATGGGTTTTCTAGATATACCTTTCAACTTTGACTCCGTATCGACTTTGAGATTTAGACCAGGTTCACCATCACGTGTGTCAATGGGTTCTATCTCAATTTCAGTTTCGGGCTCCAAACGTTCCTCAGCTCCATCTTCGTTCTCTTTCTTACTAGCTACCGGGTCCATGTTAAGATCAAACATCCTTTCAAACTCTTCTAAAGTCATGTCTCCATGGCCATTGCTGCTTGTATTAACTACATCTCCCACACCCGTTCCAAGTAGTTCCTCCAATTCCAATTCCAAACTCTTGTCCTCTTGTTCTTCATCCAACTCCTCTTCCTCAAGAAATTCCTGCAATTCTGGGTCATACATGTCATTATCAATAACATCTATTTTAAAACAAGTTTCATTGGTAGAGTACGAATGTTTCTTAGATTTATGGTAAGTAAACGTTTCCCTATCGTCCCCCACACCCAATGAAATTTCTCTTCTTTTCACACGGATGATAGCATCCGCGGTGTTCAAAAATGACCTACCCAAAATTAGAGGAACTCTACTATCCTCTTCCATTTCCAATACAACAAAATCAACGGGAAAAGATAATCTACCTACTTGTACTAACATGTTTTCTACAATGCCAAGCGGGTATTTAAAAGTTTGGTCGGCTAGCTTAATGCTCATTTTTGTTGGCTTTAAAACCCCCAAATCTAATTTTGTGTATAAAGAATATGGCATTAAGTTTATACTAGCCCCCAAGTCCGCTAAAGCTTTGCAATGATAAGTTTTACTAAAAGTACAAGTGAATAAAACTCCGTAGATCGTTTAGCTTAGGTGGAAGTCTTTTGTTCTTCAAAATCGACGAGCATTCCGCGTTTAAGTAAGCCGCTTGATCCTCCATTGACTTCCCTTTCTCGCTCACAAGTTCCTTGATGAACTTAACAAAATTAGGCATACCTGCAATCACATCAACCAAAGGTACATTAACATGAACGAAACTAATTAAATCTAAGAAGTTACCGTATTGTTCTTTCATTTTCTCCTTCCTCAAGCGTTGAGGGTAAGGGATTCTCGGCTCGTATGCTTTGGTTGGTGTACTTGTGGTTTTTTTAGGTACCCCATATTCACTTTTGACCTTTGGTTCAACACTCACTTGATCCTCCACCTCTATCTCATCTTTTTGGTCATTTTCGGAGTCTGGGGTCTCACCACGGCGCACTGGAATTGACTGCGTCGCACTGAACTTATTGGAAAACGAAAAATTGTTCTCTGATCCCCCACTGAGCCGCATTGGATTTGACTGAGCCGCATTGGGCTCCAGATCAGCTATTTTTTGGTTTTCGTTTTGCTCCTCTTCGTCCCCGTAGCTGAAACCCGATTGTGTAGAAATTGCATTTACTTGCTCGTTCCTTTTATTAGGTGTTTGATACCTTGAACCTTGGTTAAACTGACCACCTTGGTTGTTTGAAGGTCTCGGGTTTGGTTGGGTAGAACTCGGTATTTGACCCGTTGGTCGATTTGCAAACCGCTCGTTCATTCGTTCAAACCTCCGCTCTAAGTCTTGCAAACCTGCTCGAGAATTTCTATTCCCTTGTTCAAGTTTATCGTTCAACACCTTAATCGAGTTTGTGATGCTCTCATTCTTCGCTTTTTGGACATGGATAAAATCCCTCATCATGTCCTTCAAACTCGAATCCTCCTCTTTGTCTTTCGCCCTTCCATTTTGTTGGTCTCCATAACCGAAATTCCCACCTTGGTTTTGATATCTCCCTCGAATTTGATCACATTCTTCCGAGTAGTGTGGCCCTCCACATGTTCTACACCCATTTCTCACCAAATGCACATCCCTCTCTAAATGACCCATCCGTTTATTCATCTGTTCCGCCAAAGATTTTATCTCGTTCACAATTTCCGAGCTTTCTTTACTATTACTACTTTCCACTAGGTTAACCGTTCCACAGACCTTTCTATTCCTATTCACCCTCTCTCTAGCAATTCCCGCTTGAACTTGGTCTTCCATCATTCTATGGGCATCGTTGGGCGACTTATACAAGAAGCTTCCACCACCCGCCACATCCAAGTCGTGTTGAGAACGACGATCCAAACCATAATAGAATATGTCTATTACTTCTTCTCCATTCAACCCGTGGCCAAGACAATTTCTCAAAATCTCCTTAAGCCTAATCCAAGCATCCGTGATGGTTTCGTTGTCCCATTGTTGAAAACTCCTAATTTGGTTCAGCAGCCTTCTACCCAAGATGGGCAGAAAGAAACGGGTCACCAACAACTCATTTAACTCTTCCCATGTCTCAATAGAATCCGGCTCCAATTCGCTAAACCATTGCTTAGCTTCTCCAGTTAGAGATGATGGGAACAAACTAAGCATAAAACCTTCCCCCATTTCAACTCCATATCGAAACATTTTGCAAATTTCCATAAAAGTGGCAATATGCCTATACGGGTCGGCCCTCGAACTCCCACAAAATGAACTTTCTTGCACCATTTTCAAGTGATGACCTTTAACAGAAAAATCATCACCCAAATTTGGTGCTACAATCGCCGATCCTTGTGTAAGTGGTACTATCCGATTCCGATTGATCATCGGAATGTCAAATGGGTTAACTGGCGGGTCGTTAACAACAACATCATCATCTCCATGTTCCGACATCTCGCTCGGCTCAAAATAATTCTCTCCCAATATCAGTTCCTCTTCCTCCTCGGAAGATTCGTTATCACTAAATAACGTAGCCTTTACCCCTTGTTTTCCTAAAATTCTCTTCGGATCAGAAAATGGGCTAACAACGTGCTTCCCTTGGGATCTCGTGTACATCCACTAACTAATCACCTGAAAATCAAAACAAAAACAAAAGATACCGTGAATTCTATTCAACACAAAATAACAATCAAAAACTAAAAACTCAATTAAATCAAGTCCCCGGCAGCGGCGCCAAAAACTTGATGTGCGAAATCTAGTTTTCCCAAAACGCTTACTCTAGACTACAACACCGGGCAGTGTACCCTTATCGATCGTAGTATAGTATTGGCAAATTCGGGTTCGAACTCAGGGACTTTGTTAAATTGAGTTATTTTAGATTTATGAGTAACTAGTAACAATGGGGGATTTTGTAATTAACTAACGATAACAATGATTAAAAATTGGTTTTGATTCAATATAAAATAAGGACGCTTGATTGGGCCGTTCACGAGTATATAATCTTTAATAAGTATGAAATGCTGATAAACTTCTAATTTAAAACCCAAGTTCCTTTCGAATACCGTATTTCTCCAATTACCCAACCGTGCAACCGTTCCTTTCGAATACGGTTAACACCCCAAATAATTGTTCATAAAGTATCAAGCCGATGTGTGAGAATTAATATATAAACTTCCTTTCGAATAGTTTACTAATCAATAAACCGATTTCTCGTAATTTATCAACTAGCATTTATGTTTAATCTTACTTATTTCAATTACTATTAACGATTCCTTTCGAATAGCGTTAATTTCTATCAACTATAGACCGGTCGATATATTCATTCTTATTATAGCAAAATCGAATTCCTTTTGAATACCCGATTATTAAACCAGAACATAAGCAATTTAATAATTTCTTAATGCTTAAACCCAAACGGATCCCCAATTAACCAAACACACATCATTCAAGCAATTTCATACTTCAAATTAATTATACAAACGATCACATATCCAAACAAACGTATAACGAAATTAGCTACTCATTATTGAAATTAAACATGAAATAAAAGAAAAAGTCATAATCGTACCAAGTGTTTGATGAAATGTCAATGTATAAAATACCCAAATTGAAAATGAAATTGAAATCAACTTTGATGTAACGATTAATGAAATTCTAAATTGTCTTCTTCAACTTCAAGAATATAATACTCCTCTTTATTCTCCTTCTCTAAATGATTGGTAAATAAAGATAGTCCAAAAATCTGGTTATTTTCGTCTTTAAAGTGCAGTCACAAAAAGACTCTTCCATATCCCAATGAATAGCAATTAAGTAAAACTTGTAACAGCAAAAACCACCCACTTCGGCGCAGCCAGCAGCCACTGTGTCGCAGTGGGACATCCGTGGCCTATCTTCAATATTTCAATGATGGCTGCGTCGCATTGCTAGGGAGTTGCGGCGCAGTCAGCTAGTTGCAGCTTCCCAACATTTTGCTTCATTCATTTCTCTCGTTTTTACATCCAGGCTAACTCCTTTTACTCCCAATACGTTAAAACACCTACAACATATACTTTACACAAAATGTAAGTAATACGGGGTCTATCCATCACGTTTTGACACAAAAACATAACAAATGTCGCGAATAAATATGCATATAATTGAGCGACATCAACCCATTCCCTCCAGGAGCGGGGAATGTCAAATTCCTCATAGTAGCGGTGGACTATTTCACTAAGTGGGTGGAAGCCAAACCAGTCACCACCATCACCAGATAGAGAATGATTAACTTCGTATGGGAGCATATTGTCTGCCGCTTTGGAGTTCCCCATGTAATGGTGAGTGACAACGGGAAACAGCTAGCAGAGAATCCCTTTAAGTCTTGTTGTCAGGACATAGATATCAAACAAGTTTTTACCTCTATAGCCCACCCCCAAGAAAATTGGCAGATAGAAATCATGAACAAGGCGATTGTTGAAGGAATCAAAGCAAGGCTCGACACTGGCAGAGCATCATGGGTGGATGAGCTCACATGCATTTTATGGGCACACCGCACTACTCCCAGAGGAAGTACTTGTGAGACTCCTTTCAGTCTCGCATACAGGACCGAAGTAGTCATACTGCAGAGCTCACCATCCCATCACTCCGGTTCATGACCCTTAACCCTTCCCAGAACGAAGAAGCACTTAGAGAAAATTTGAATTTGCTTGAGGAGCGAAGAGAAATAGCCCACATCAGACAAGCTGAAAGCAAATGACAAATGTCTAAGTACTACAACGCACGCGTGCGCCCAACAACTTTCAAGGTTGGGGACTTAGTCTGGAGAGAGAACGAAGCAAGCAGAGCAGAGAACGAAGGCAAGCTAGGCCCCAAGTGGGAAGATCCTTACCGGGTAGAGGAAGAAAGTGAGCATGGTGCCTACAAGCTCTCCGACATGACCGAATACCCAGTTCCCAAGACTTGGAATGTGATGAACCTAAAAAAATGTTATGTTTAAAAAAGTATGTAAAGGTCTGATCAAGGAGCCCATGTAATGGTCAGATCTAGTAGTATCCCGACTTATCTTTTATTCAATAAAATCACTTTTATTTCAAACACTTGTCTTATAAATTGCAATTTAAATACTAAGTCTATGTATGATACAAGATACTTTCTAGCCGACTTGGCAAACACACACCTATTCGCCCTCCACTCCACTGGAGAAAGGGCAAGCACTTCCTACGGAAGCGACCTCGTGAGTACACAACAAATATAAGCATGCAAAAAATAAGAGAAAAATAATTAAAATATTTCATAGTCATAACAAAAAGAGTTTCCACCGCAACCCCACCAAATCATAAGTTAAAGTGGCAATGCCACGAGTACATGATACATAATCTCATAAGCAAAAAAAGTGGCAACACCCCAAATACATCATAAAGAGTCTCAAAAGCAAAAAATGGAAATGCCATAAATACATCACATAATATCATGCCTCATAAAAGGAAAAAGTAAACAAAATAGACAAGGCAAAGCACACTCTCATCCCTGTTGCCTCTGTCCCTCCTCTGCGGCTACCGTACCCTGCTGCTTCTGCCTCTCTAACACGAATGCCATAGCCCTCTGTTTCTCCCTCTCCATAGCATCCTTGGCAACCGCAACATCCTCCCTAATCATGTCCAAAATATCCTTGATATCGCATATTTATATAGTTATTTATATGCGATATTTGGTCATTTTCGTATTTAATCATGATGGATATGATAGGATTTTTACATTTAATTGTGTGAAAGTGTTTTATTCAAGTGATAGGTTGAATGTGACTGTAAAGTGGACTTTTAGACGAAGAAATAATAAATAATATGAAAATTTGATGTTAAGAGTTTGGAAAAGATATTGACTCTATGTCAATAAATTCAAATGGATGATATTGAATTAATTATATGGGAGCCTTGACTACAAGAAGCAATAGAAAACCAATTGTAACAAAACAAGAAAAGCCCACCAAAAAAAAGATGTGATCCATATCCAAAAAAAAGGGAGTTCACGTGGGAAACCAAAAGAAAGAAAGGAAAAAAAAGGGGGACTTGTGCATGTAGAGGAGGGTCAAGAAGAAAAAAAGCATGCACGTGGCAGCTAGGAAAAAAGAAAAAAAAGAAAGTAGGTAGTATTTTAGGGGGTACGGCTGGACAAAATAAGAAAGAAAAAAAACAAGAAAAAGGAGGCCATTATTGTATTTTCATAGATTTGGTGTTGGACTCAAACACGAATTCTATCTAGTTTTTGCCTATAAATACAACCCCAAAACATCCAAAAAAATCATCAATTAATATTCTCAAGTATTGGAAGCTTAGGATTCGTTTGGAGGCAAGGTTTCGAGCTAGGAATTTGGTTTTCATTCAACGTCGGTCACGACGCGTTTGCAATCTTTTAGTTTGTTTCTCTTTTCCTTTTTAAGACTTTTTCTATTATGTTTTCTATTTGTTTATTTGCTATTTTTATGTCAATTATGAGCAACTAAACTCTTTTTACATTTGTTTGATTAACGGATCTTATTTGAAGTTTGAGTTTTCGTTATTGATTGTTTAGGTATTTGTTTTTAACCGAAAATCCTTAATTGTCTAAGTTTTAAAATATTATTAATAAAGTTGTTTATACATAAGTTAATTAATCAACATTCTAGGTATTCGAGAGGAGTCTAGATAGGTTAAATAACTTATATGAAATAATCGGTCGGTCTATAATCGGTTTAAAATTGTTAGGATTTGAGAGGACCTAATAATATCAACTTAAATAATTAAACTTAGATGAGTGAGTCTAATTGTTAATATTCGAGAGGAATTTTATTAATATTTAGAGGAGTTATTCGAGAGGAAACTCTATAAGGTTAAATATCTAAATACCGGCTTGTTACTTAACGCTTAATTATTAATAATTACAACTGTATTCGAGAGGAACGGTATAATTAGAGGTAGTTAAAGTTAGTAAAAGATTCGAGAGGACTTTTGTTATATCTTAGAAGTTTTATAATCAATCATCGTAAACTTGAATGGAAAATAAGTGAAGTGTCAAACAAGTGTCTCTTCTCCGATATTTGATAATTTTAATTAATCTTCTTACTTGATTTTTATTAATCACTTTTTACTAATTACTTGCAATTTTAATCAATCTTTTGTTACAATAAAAACCCCAAAAACAAATAGTATTATTAATTCAAAACTTAAAAACAAATTAGTCCCTGCGAACGAACCTTTACTTGCTTTTAAACTATATTACATACGAATAGGTACACTGCCTATAAGTGTGTAATTACGTGAAATAGTAGGTTTAAATTAAGACTAGATTTTTCACATAAAGTTTTTGGCGCCGCTGACGGGGACTAATTTTTAAGTTTTTGTTTCGAGTTTGTGATACGATCCTTTTGAGTATTTATTTACTTAGAAGTTACTTTTATTTGTCATTACACCGGTACGTTTTACGCTTTTCTTGTTTTCTATCTTTTTCAGGTATTTTCAGGTAGTTGATGAACACAAGGGCATCGGGATTACCACTCGCGAGTCCAAAGTCAAATCCAGGAGTATCGAAGAAGCGAGGCAAGAGGAAAGGAAACGTATTAGTTCAGACACCACCAGGTTTTGGACAAGTTTCACCAGTCAAATTTGAAGATATCACATCTTCAGAAGGAGGGGGAAGCGATTCAGAATCAGAGGTCGAAGAATTAATTTGTGAAGACAAACCGGAACCGCAACCACCTATGGATCCTTTGGACATGCCAATGCACCGACGGGCCGCAGCTGTAGCAGTGCCACCCACCCGAGGGTCGGCAATCACCACCCCGGACTTGGGTGATGATTTTGTTGTCAAGGGTCACCATCTCAATATGATCCAAGACAATACTTTCGATGGGCGATACAATTCAGATCCGCATAAACACATAGCCAAATTCAACGAGCTTTGTGAGATGTTCAAATACGGTCAAGGTAAAAGCGACAGTGTCAAACTAAGGTTGTTCCCTTCGTCTCTCACCGGAGATGCGAAGGTTTGGTTCGAGGAGCTTAATGAAAATTCAATCACAGCATGGACACAAATGCGCGAGACCTTCTTCAAAAGCTTTTTCCCACCCGCCTTGGGTAGGAAATTACTCAGAGACATCAGAGGATTCCGACAAGAAGATGGAGAGACTTCCACTGAAGCATGGGCTAGACTAAAGGAGATGCTGAGAAGTTGTTACGGTCACGGTCTGGGCAAGGACAACATCATAGAGATTTTCTTCTACGGATTAACCAAGGAGTCACAAAACGAACTTGATCTAGCCGGAGGAGGAGATTTCATGTACAAGACCACTAACGAAGCATACAACCTAATGGAAGACAAGCTAGTCATAAGCCTATCCAGGGAATATCGAGACGATGGTCGGGGCCGGAAACATAGAGGCCATGTTGCTCAAGCTGAGAGTAACCACGAAATATCCTCTGTTGTTCAAGAAGTCAAGTCACTAGCGGATAGGATTGATAAACGCATGGGCAGGATAGAGAAAGACATGCACTTGGTCAAGAATGGATGTGAAGGATGCGGAGGACCTCACTACGCTAGTGAGTGTGATCGACAAGTGGAGGATGCCAACTACGCACCGTATGGTTATTCTAATCGGGGACCGAATTGGCAAAACCGCGGAGGTAACTACAACCGCAGTGACAATCGAGACAACAGATGGCAAAGAAATAATACACGATCCCTACCACGACAAAGATACGATCCACCGAAGAACGAAGACGAAGATCAAAGCCTAAAAGATCTTATGAAATCGTTCATCCACACCCAAAACTCGAAGAATGACGCTTTCAGCAACCAATTCAAAGTTTTAAATGACCACATCGAGCAGGGACAGAGAAATCAGCAGGCAGCACTACAAGACTTAGAGAGACGGTTCGATAGGATAAACGAGCGGAACTCAAATCGACCATCGGGCCAATTACCGAGTAATACGCAACAAAATCCACGACCACAGAACCAGGGAAACAATTCCAACAGTCAAGCACCAAAATCTCAACCTCCTCCTGCTAGAAACGATGGAATTCCGCAATGTCCAAAACACAGAGACGAGCACGTGAACGCAATTACCACACGATCGGGACATGCTTACGGAAAAGATCAGGAAGAAACCGGAGAGAAACTGTCAAACAGGACGCCTCCTTCCACTACAGAACCAGTTGTGGATGATTTCGAGATCGAGGACGATGAGGACGAGGCACCACCAGTTCAATCAAAAGCTAAAACACCTGAACCAGTGGAGGAAGTTCCAATCAAAGCTTACCAGCCACATGTTCCATATCCTCAACGATTAAGAAAAGCGAGAATGAGGGAGCAGTACGGTAAATTCTGTGATATGATTAAATCTGTTAATATTAATGTTCCTCTTGTGGATTTGATTGCAGGGATGCCAAACTACGCTAAATTCATCAAGGAGCTGGTCACGAATAAAGGAAAGTCATCGGAGGAGCAAGCCGCTTTCTTAAACACAGAATGTTCAGCTTTGGTGAAGAACACGATACCACCGAAGTTAGATGATCCAGGGAGTTTCCTTATCAAGTGCAACTTCAGCAATGCTTACAGTTGCAGTGCATTGGCGGACTTAGGAGCTAGCATAAACTTAATGCCTTATTCACTATATGCTAAACTTGCCCTAGAAGTGTTAAAACCCACTAGGATGAGTATCCGCCTAGCCGACCGATCATTTCAATACGCGTTAGGAATTGCTGAAAACATGCTAGTAAACGTAGGAAAATTTACCTTCCATGTTGATTTTGTGATTTTAGAGATGGATGAAGATGTCACGGTTCCACTTATCCTTCGACGACCATTCCTAAACACAGCTGTCGCAATTATTCGTGTGAAAAATGGGCAAATTTCATTAGGGGTTGGGGAAGAAAGAATTGTCTTTACACTAGATAGAGCCATGACCCATTCTTATTCTACTGATGAAACCTGTTTTCGGATTGATGTGTTTGATGATTTAGATTGGCAGGAAATTCTCGAGATAGAAACAAGCTTGGAGGAGGAACTGAAGGACGAGAAGATCGAAGAAGTGGAGACTGAATTCAAAGAGGAACTGAAGCTGGACCAGAGCATGAGGATAAAGTCTTCAATTGAAGAACCACCTACCGACTTGGAGCTGAAACAACTACCGGTACATTTAGAGTATGCATTTCTTGAAGGTACTAATTTATTACCAGTTGTTATTTCGTCATCACTTTCGGGTGACGAAAAAGCTCGATTATTGACAGTCCTTAAAGGTCATAAAAAGGCCTTTGCTTGGCGTATATCTGACATACCCGGAATTAGCCCCGAATTTTGCAAACATAAAATTAATTTTCTTGATAACATAAAACCTGTTGTTCAAAGACAACGGAGGCTAAATCCGAATATGACAGATGTCGTTAAAAAGGAAGTTGTTAAGTTGTTGGATGCAGGAATTATTTACCCAATCTCAGATAGTCCATGGGTGAGCCCAATTCACTGTGTTCCAAAGAAAGGAGGTATGACTGTGGTGATGAATGACAAAAATGAACTTGTGCCAACGAGGACAGTCACAGGATGGAGAGTTTGCATCGACTACCGCAAACTAAACGAAGCCACCAGGAAGGACCATTTCCCACTACCATTCATGGACCAGATGATCGAGAGACTAGCAGGAAATGAGTTCTACTGCTTCTTGGATGGATTCTCGGGGTATTTCCAGATACCTATCGCTCCCGAAGATCAGGAAAAGACCACCTTCACATGCCCGTTCGGAACATACTAATATCGGAGAATGCCTTTTGGTCTATGCAACGTACCGGCTACTTTTCAACGGTGTATGCTACCCATTTTCCAGGACATGGTGGAGAAAACAATGGAGGTATTCATGGACGATTTTTCAGTATTCGGAGATTCCTTCGATGCATGCTTGAAGAATCTGGATCAGATGTTGGGAAGATGCGAGGAAGCTAACTTGGTCCTAAACTGGGAGAAATGCCACTTCATGTTTCGAGAAGGAATTGTACTGGGACACAAAATCTCAAAAGTTGGGATAGAGGTAGACAAAGCAAAGATCGAGGTCATCGCCAAACTACCACCACCAACGAACGAGAAAGCAATTCGGAGCTTTTTGGGACATGCGGTATTCTACAGAAGGTTTATCAAGGATTTCTCGAAGATTACTCGTCCTATGACGAAATTATTAGAGAAGGAGGTAGCTTTCAATTTCTCGGAGGAGTTCTTACAGGCTTTCGAGTTACTCAAGGAGAGGATCACCAATACACCCATTTTGGTAGCACCGGATTGGTCTCAGCCCTTCGAACTAATGTGTGACGCCAGTAATTTCGCAGTGGGAGCTGTTTTGGGGCAACGGATCGACAAGCATTTTCGACCTATCTACTTCGCCAGCAAAACACTGAACGAAGCCCAACAGAATTATACCACTACGGAAAAGGAACTTTTGGCTGTAGTATTTGCTTTTGACAAATTCTGCTCATACTTAGTGTTGAGCAAAACAATTGTTTTCACGGATCATTCTGCTTTAAAATTCTTATTTTCTAAATTAGATGCTAAACCTAGATTAATTCGTTGGATTTTATTGTTGCAGGAATTTGACATCGAAATTAAGGACAAGAAAGGAGCTGAAAATGTAGCAGCAGATCATTTGAGCAGATTGGAGAACCCAAGTTTGGGGGAGTTGAAGGAAGGGGAGATAGATGACGCATTTCCGGGGGAAATGTTGGCCTGCATCAGCAAGAAGGGTTCGCGGATATTGCGAATTTTCTAGCCGGAAAAATTGTCAACAAGAGCCTGACCTATCAACAGAAGAAGAAATTGACCGCGGATGCTAAATATTATTATTGGGACGCACCGTATTTGTTTCGTAGGTGTGCTGATGGAATGGTGCGACGGTGTGTATACGGAGGAGAAACAAGGAGGATTTTGGACGAATGCCATCATGGACCCACCGGAGGACACTATGGACCGACGGTAACTGGTAAAAAGGTTTTTGATGCAGGTTTCTACTGGCCAACAATCTTCAAGGAGGCCTATACACTCGTGAGCACCTGTGACGCGTGTCAACGGCAAGGAAACATCACCAAGCTAGACGAAATGCCACAGCAAGGGATCCAAGTCTGTGAAGTTTTTGATATTTGGGGAATCGACTTCATGGGACCTTTCAAACCTTCAAATAGAAATGCTTATATTTTAGTTGCTGTGGATTACGTTTCTAAATGGGTTGAGGCTAAAGCATTACCTACTAACAACGCTAACGTGGTTGTTGAGTTTCTTAAAAATTTGTTTTGCAGGTTTGGAGTGCCAAAGGCATTAATCAGCGATCGAGGAAGCCACTTCGCCAATGCTCAGCTTGCAAAATTTTTGAAACGATATGGAGTAAATCACCGGTTTGCGACTTCGTATCATCCTCAAACGAGCGGCCAAGTGGAAAATACAAACCGAGCAATTAAGAGGATTTTGGAAAAGACGGTCAACAACAATCCAAACATATGGTCTAGGAAGCTGGAAGACGCATTGTGGGCATTCAGGACAGCGTACAAAACGCCAATTGGAACCACCCCGTATCGACTACTCTACGGGAAAACGTGCCACCTTTCGATCGAAATCGAGCATAAGGCATATTGGGCATTGAAGAACTGCAACATCGATGTGGACTTAGCGGGAGATATGCGGTTCTTACAGCTTCACGAAATGGACGAATTACGGTTACAAGCCTACGAAAGTTCCAGACTTTACAAGGAAAGACGAAAAATTCGTCGTAAAGAATTCAAGGAGGGGCGATAAAGTACTTTTATTTCAGTCGAAGTACAAATTTAAAGCTCCAAAATTAAGATCAAAGTGGACAGGGCCGTACACCGTAAAACGAGCATTTGCCTCAGGCTATGTCGAGCTATGGAAGGAAACAGGAGATCCATTCATCGTCTCGGGACAACGGGTCAAGTTATACCACGAAGAGGACGATGAAAATGGAATGATGATCGAGGATGGGTTTTATTCCATCAACACCTGATCACGGGGCATATCGAGTCAAGCTAAGGACTCGTTCGAAAAATTAGCGCTTCTAGGGAGGCAACCCGGGTTTGTTTTTCTTTTCTTTCGTAGTTAATTTTTCATTCCTTTAAAAAAAAAAAAAAAAAAAAAAAAAAAAAAAAAGAGAAAAAAAAAAAAAAAAGAGTGTCAGATTTTCAATGTTATTGTTTACATTTGTCCTCTATTAGAAAAAAAAATAGTCTACTATTTTTTTTTTATTTCCATTTTTTTATTTCGTTATCTTTTCTTTTCTTATTTTAGGAATTGTTAACATTTTTTTTTCTTTGAAGTGTTATTTAGACACGTACCGAAAAAAAAAAAAAAAAAAAAAAAAAAAAAAAAAAAAAAAAAAAAAAAAAACGAAAAAAAATCTAAATTTTTGTAAAGTTATTGTTTACCTTTTTCCTCTATTAGACTTTAAAAACTAGTCTACTATTTTTTATTCCGTCGTAATTTGTAATTTTTATTTTATTTTTTTTATTTTTTTATTTTTTTTTCTTTTGTGTTTTTAATATTTTTTTTTTAGTCTTTCTCTTTTAGTTTTTTTTTATAGATTTGAAGTAAGTTCAACAACCCGTTTTGGGACTAGCATTCACATCAGTAAAGCATTTTCACAAGAAATATTCGATATCTACAACCGGGTTCTATTTTCTTCTTTTCTTATTTTTGTATATTATTTTTCTTTTTAGATTTTTTTTTTTGTAGTTTTTTTAGTCGTTAACACATTAGGGACAATGTGTTACTTAAGTTGGGGGGGTCATCGGGAAATTTTTCATTTTATTTTTCGACCCTTAGCTTAGTTTCCATCGTGTTAGGTTGGTGTTAATTTTAATATTTTTGAGTCTATAAAAAACAAAAAAAACAAAAAAAATCGAAAAATTGAAAAAAATAAAAAAATATAACGTGTCTAGTCGGTAAATACGTTAAACTTTAAGCATAACCAGACGCATTTTACCCCTACTCAGAAAAATAGTGAGAATTTGAGCATTTGAAAGTATTTATTTTTAATACTACTTTTTCATTTCTTTGAGTGTGCCGATGGTGATGACTTTAGAACTTGACATTGTTATACATTTCGAGACCACATACGAGCAATTACATTAGGGTAACTTAGTGTGATTTGGTACAATGATAGGGGCATTTAGGATTAACCATTTGATTAGCCTTTTCGTTTCGTTTTATATATTTTCCGCTTAACCCTTGTGTTAGAAACTCTAGTAAACCAATTTGCGCCTAAACTTTTTCGTTTCTAAACACTACTATATAATTTGTACATTCGCCTTATTTTCGTTTCTTTTTAGATTAAATCCGAACTTAGTTTATTGATTGCTATTATATATGAAGTGAAGTTAGAGTATATTAAGGCATAAAAGAAAAGTTATATATATTATTGCCTTGTAATTTTTGTATTTGGAGAAATAGTTAGAAAAATAAAGTTAGCCTTTTGAGCATGTGTACTTACCACGAGAAATATTATATTGTAAGGCATGTACTAGGCTGAAGAAAAAAAATCGGAAAAACAGAAAAGCGAAAAAAAATTTAGTTGTAGAGTTTAAAAGAAATAGTGTATACTGAGTCTTGTATTATATACGAAATTTGTATATTCGGAGAAAAAAAGTAAAAGTTGAAGAAAATTGAGCAATCCAGTTCGTTAGAGAGTTTATTTAGTTCGGATTAATCTAAGTTTTGTATTATTTTCATTTTTACACTCCATTATATATTTTCACATGCCTTTACCTGTAAATTATAACCCAAATAAAAGTTCCCGTTTAGTTGTACCTAGACTCTAGTGGTGGAGATTTGATACGTTATCAAGCCTATGATAGAATATTCACCATGACTGAGCAATTGAGCGATTCTACAGAATACTTTACACACCCCTTTTAGATTAGTTTGAGAGTTTGTGTGATTTTACTTCCCATAAAAATCGTGAGGTGTTTGGTTATGTATTTAAAATTTTGGCTTTGATAATTGTTTGAAACACAGTTTTTGCTTGAGGGCAAGCAAAAGGTTAAGTTTGGGGGGATTTGATATCGCATATTTATATAGTTAATTATATGCGATATTTGGTCATTTTCCTATTTAATCATGATGGATATGATAGGATTTTTACATTTAATTGTGTGAAAGTGTTTATTCAAGTGATAGGTTGAATGTGATGGTAAAGTGAACTTTTAGACGAAGAAATAATAAATAATATGAATTAAGAGTTTGAAAAGATATTGACTCTATGTCAATAAATTCAAATGGATGATATGGAATTAATTATATGGGAGCCTTGACTACAAGAAGCAATAGAAAACCAATTGTAACAAAACAAGAAAAGCCCACCAAAAAAAAGATGTGATCCATATCCAAAAAAAAGGGG
>CAJVGC010000508.1:22138142-22255405 GCA_910822075.1 Senecio squalidus
AAGAAGGACGACAATCGCTCCATGGTTCCGCGATATGGCGAATTTTCTAGCCGGAAAAATTGTCAACAAGAGCCTGACCTATCAACAGAAGAAGAAATTGACCGCGGATGCTAATATTATTATTGGGGACGCACCGTATTTGTTTCGTAGTGTGCTGATGGAATGGTGGCGACGTGTGTGATACGGAGGAGAAACAAGGAGGATTTTGGACGAATGCCATCATGGACCCCACCGGCTATTGGACCGACGGTAACTGGTAAAAAGTTTTTGATGCAGGTTTCTACTGGCCAACAATCTTCAAGGAGGCCTATACACTCGTGAGCACCTGTGACGCGTGTCAACGGCAAGGAAACATCACCAAGCTAGACGAAATGCCACAGCAAGGGATCCAAGTCTGTGAAGTTTTTGATATTTGGGGAATCGACTTCATGGGACCTTTCAAACCTTCAAATAGAAATGCTTATATTTTAGTTGCTGTGGATTACGTTTCTAAATGGGTTGAGGCTAAAGCATTACCTACTAACAACGCTAACGTGGTTGTTGAGTTTCTTAAAAATTTGTTTTGCAGGTTTGGAGTGCCAAAGGCATTAATCAGCGATCGAGGAAGCCACTTCGCCAATGCTCAGCTTGCAAAATTTTTGAAACGATATGGAGTAAATCACCGGTTTGCGACTTCGTATCATCCTCAAACGAGCGGCCAAGTGGAAAATACAAACCGAGCAATTAAGAGGATTTTGGAAAAGACGGTCAACAACAATCCAAACATATGGTCTAGGAAGCTGGAAGACGCATTGTGGGCATTCAGGACAGCGTACAAAACGCCAATTGGAACCACCCCGTATCGACTACTCTACGGGAAAACGTGCCACCTTTCGATCGAAATCGAGCATAAGGCATATTGGGCATTGAAGAACTGCAACATCGATATGGACTTAGCGGGAGATATGCGGTTCTTACAGCTTCACGAAATGGACGAGTTACGGTTACAAGCCTACGAAAGTTCCAGACTTTACAAGGAAAGAACAAAGGAATTCCACGACCGAAAAATTCGTCGTAAAGAATTCAAGGAGGGCGATAAAGTACTTTTATTTCAGTCGAAGTACAAATTTAAAGCTCCAAAATTAAGATCAAAGTGGACAGGGCCGTACACCGTAAAACGAGCATTTGCCTCAGGCTATGTCGAGCTATGGAAGGAAACAGGAGATTCATTCATCGTCTCGGGACAACGGGTCAAGTTATACCACGAAGAGGACGATGAAAATGGAATGATGATCGAGGATGGGTTTTATTCCATCAACACCTGATCACGGGGCATATCGAGTCAAGCTAAGGACTCGTTCGAAAAATTAGCGCTTCTAGGGAGGCAACCCGGGTTTGTTTTTCTTTTCTTTCGTAGTTAATTTTTCATTCCTTTAAAAAAAAAAAAAAAAAAAAAAAAAAAAAAAAAAAAAAAAAAAAAAAAGAGTGTCAGATTTTCAATGTTATTGTTTACATTTGTCCTCTATTAGAAAAAAAATAGTCTACTATTTTTTTTTTATACCGTCGTAACTTGTTATTTCCATTTTTTTTATTTCGTTATCTTTTCTTTTCTTATTTTAGGAATTGTTAACATTTTTTTTTCTTTGAAGTGTTATTTAGACACGTACCGAAAAAAAAAAAAAAAAAAAAAAAAAAAAAAAAAAAAAAAAAAAAACGAAAAAAAATCTAAAATTTTGTATTTTTTTTTTTGTAAAGTTATTGTTTACCTTTTTCCTCTATTAGACTTTAAAAACTAGTCTACTATTTTTTATTCCGTCGTAATTTGTAATTTTTATTTTATTTTTTTTATTTTTTTATTTTTTTTTCTTTTGTGTTTTTAATATTTTTTTTTTAGTCTTTCTCTTTTAGTTTTTTTTTATAGATTTGAAGTAAGTTCAACAACCCGTTTTGGGACTAGCATTCACATCAGTAAAGCATTTTCACAAGAAATATTCGATATCTACAACCGGGTTCTATTTTCTTCTTTTCTTATTTTTGTATATTATTTTTCTTTTTAGATTTTTTTTTTTGTAGCAATTTCCCTTAGTTTTTTTTAGTCGTTAACACATTAGGGACAATGTGTTACTTAAGTTTGGGGGGGTCATCGGGAAATTTTTCATTTTATTTTTCGACCCTTAGCTTAGTTTCCATCGTGTTAGGTTGGTGTTAATTTTAATATTTTTGAGTCTATAAAAAACAAAAAAACAAAAAAATCGAAAAATTGAAAAAAATAAAAAAATATAACGTGTCTAGTCGGTAAATACGTTAAACTTTAAGCATAACCAGACGCATTTTACCCCTACTCAGAAAAATAGTGAGAATTTGAGCATTTGAAAGTATTTATTTTTAATACTACTTTTTCATTTCTTTGAGTGTGCCGATGGTGATGACTTTAGAACTTGACATTGTTATACATTTCGAGACCACATACGAGCAATTACATTAGGGTAACTTAGTGTGATTTGGTACAATGATAGGGGCATTTAGGATTAACCATTTGATTAGCCTTTTCGTTTCGTTTTATATATTTTCCGCTTAACCCTTGTAACACTTGTTTTTAGTGTTAGAAACTCTAGTAAACCAATTTGCGCCTAAACTTTTTCGTTTCTAAACACTACTATATAATTTGTACATTCGCCTTATTTTCGTTTCTTTTTAGATTAAATCCGAACTTAGTTTATAGATTGCTATTATATATGAAGTGAAGTTAGAGTATATTAAGACATAAAAGAAAAGTTATATATATTATTGCCTTGTAATTTTTGTATTTGGAGAAATAGTTAGAAAAATAAAGTTAGCCTTTTGAGCATGTGTACTTACCACGAGAAATATTATATTGTAAGGCATGTACTAGGCTGAAGAAAAAAAAATCGAAAAAACAGAAAAGCGAAAAAAAAATTAGTTGTAGAGTTTAAAAGAAATAGTGTATACTGAGTCTTGTATTATATACGAAATTTGTATATTCGGAGAAAAAAAGTAAAAGTTGAAGAAAATTGAGCAATCCAGTTCGTTAGAGAGTTTATTTAGTTCGGATTTAATCTAAGTTTTGTATTATTTTCATTTAACCCATTTACACTCCATTATATATTTTCACATGCCTTTACCTGTAAATTATAACCCAAATAAAAGTCCCCGTTTAGTTGTACCTAGACTCTAGTGGTGGAGATTTGATACGTTATCAAGCCTATGATAGAATATTCACCATGACTGAGCAGTTGAGCGATTCTACAGAATACTTTACACACCCTTTTAGATTAGTTTGAGAGTTTGTGTGATTTTACTTCCCATAAAAATCGTGAGGTGTTTGGTTATGTAATTTAAAATTTTGGCTTTGATAATTGTTTGAACACAGTTTTTGCTTGAGGGCAAGCAAAAGGTTAAGTTTGGGGGGATTTGATATCGCATATTTATATAGTTAATTATATGCGATATTTGGTCATTTTCCTATTTAATCATGATGGATATGATAGGATTTTTACATTTAATTGTGTGAAAGTGTTTTATTCAAGTGATAGGTTGAATGTGATGGTAAAGTGAACTTTTAGACGAAGAAATAATAAATAATATGAAAATTTGATGTTAAGAGTTTGGAAAAGATATTGACTCTATGTCAATAAATTCAAATGGATGATATGGAATTAATTATATGGGAGCCTTGACTACAAGAAGCAATAGAAAACCAATTGTAACAAAACAAGAAAAGCCCACCAAAAAAAAGATGTGATCCATATCCAAAAAAAAGGGAGTTCACGTGGGAAACCAAAAGAAAGAAAGGAAAAAAAAGGGGGACTTGTGCATGTAGAGGAGGGTCAAGAAGAAAAAAAGCATGCACGTGGCAGCTAGGAAAAAAGAAAAAAAAGAAAGTAGGTAGTATTTTAGGGGGCACGGCTGGACAAAATAAGAAAGAAAAAAAAACAAGAAAAAGGAGGCCATTATTGTATTTTCATAGATTTGGTGTTGGACTCAAACACGAATTCTATCTAGTTTTTGCCTATAAATACAACCCCAAAACATCCAAAAAAATCATAAATTAATATTCTCAAGTATTGGAAGCTTAGGATTCGTTTGGAGGCAAGGTTTCGAGCTAGGAATTTGGTTTTCATTCAACGTCGGTCACGATGCGTTTGCAATCTTTTAGTTTGTTTCTCTTTTCCTTTTTAAGACTTTTTCTATTATGTTTTCTATTTGTTTATTTGCTATTTTTATGTCAATTATGAGCAACTAAACTCTTTTTACATTTGTTTGATTAACGGATCTTATTTGAAGTTTGAGTTTTCGTTATTGATTGTTTAGGTATTTGTTTTTAACCGAAAATCCTTAATTGTCTAAGTTTTAAAATATTATTAATAAAGTTGTTTATACATAAGTTAATTAATCAACATTCTAGGTATTCGAGAGGAGTCTAGATAGGTTAAATAACTTATATGAAATAATCGGTCGGTCTATAATCGGTTTAAAATTGTTAGGATTCGAGAGGACCTAATAATATCAACTTAAATAATTAAACTTAGATGAGTGAGTCTAATTGTTAATATTCGAGAGGAATTAATATTTAGAAGAGTTATTCGAGAGGAAACTCTATAAGGTTAAATATCTAAATACCGGCTTGTTACTTAACGCTTAATTATTAATAATTACAACTGTATTCGAGAGGAACGGTATAATTAGAGGTAGTTAAAGTTAGTAAAAGATTCGAGAGGACTTTTGTTATATCTTAGAAGTTTTATAATCAATCAATTTCGTAAACTTGAATGGAAAATAAGTGAAGTGTCAAACAAGTGTATTTTCTCCGATATTTGATAATTTTAATTAATCTTCTTACTTGATTTTTATTAATCACTTTTTACTAATTACTTGCAATTTTAATCAATCTTTTGTTACAATAAAAACCCCAAAAACAAATAGTATTATTAATTCAAAACTTAAAAATTAGTCCCTGCGAACGAACCTTTACTTGCTTTTAAACTATATTACATACGAATAGGTACACTGCCTATAAGTGTGTAATTACGTGAAATAGTAGGTTTAAATTAAGACTAGATTTTACACATCAATCCTTCGCACTCAAGTTGGGATTAGCCGTAACTCGAAGTAAACATCGCGGGAAAAGAGTCAATCAAATCCCTCTTCGACCGAGAACTATCCACTGATGATTTCTCTAAATCAACAACCACTCTATTAGTAGACTGAAGCTATGAACGAAGCCTATCCGCCTCCAAACCTGTCTCAATAAACTGGGCCTTCGAGCGACCCAGCTCGGCCTCTAAATCCTGCACACGGGTGAGGATCGTATCCCGCTCACCTCTCCCTAGACAAGGTCTCATCAGCAATCCTAGCCCTCTCCTTTGCAAGACGAACAACCTCTCGCCCCTATCCCACCTAAACCTCCAAATCACGAAGGCGGCCATCCTTCTGTGAAAGCTTCCCACGAAGTGTCACACCCCGCCATTGGCGGAAACGCAGGGTGCAACACGATTGGCGATCGTCATAACACAATAGTAATATAAAGAATATAATCTATATGAATAAATAAATAATGCATTTTTATGACGTCGCCATACTCAAGGTATAAACCTTGGTATACGAAAATCGTCACATACTACAAGTAAGAAAGTTCAAATGTAAATATCAACGAATGATAGAATACTAGGGCGTGCAAGCCCGAAAAGAAACCAAATGTATAAATAATAAATATCCGTAATGCAAAGATATCCTGAGGTCATCTAGAATCCGACTCCTACATCCAAGTCTTATGCCTGCTCATTACCTGAAAGTAAAGCTTAAAAACTTCAACATAAAGTTGAGCGAGTACATCGAGTAAGTAGTAAAATGTAAGGTAGAAATCATATCTCAAAATCAGTAGTAAACTAATGTGTAACTAATGCATGTAAGTAGTAAGAAAACATCATCCACAATCATACAACGTAAGCATGTATCAAAAGTAAGCATAGTAAATACATCTCATTAGTAGGAAAGGTATACTAATGAACATGCAGATATCAGTAGGAAAGGTAAACTGATATGTATCATCCGCAGTAGTCGTGCTACCGTAAGTACACCTCATTAGTAAGAAAGGTATACTAATGAGCGTGCATGCATCAGTTGGAAAGGTATACTGAGGTGTATCAACCAACTGTCTCATAAAGTTTTAGAAAAATTTGCATTAATTCTGTTACACATTTCATGGTTTCTAAAAATAGCAATTTTCCATAAATAGAAGTATCTATTTATGGCAAGTTTCCGAAAATAGTAATGTTTCCATATATAGTAAGTATGGAAGTAAAATTTGTTTATCGTAAATCATTTTTCTCAAAATAGTTTGGTTGAGCTTTACTTTCCCCCGATTTGTAAACGTAAACAATAGTAAAGTAGGGGCGATGAACTCACCTTATCGAGTGAGCAACGGTACTGTGTATATGGCTTGTAAAGTAGGTCACAACTAGAGTGCTCACTATCCTAGAGCTCCCCTAGATAAAGGTATAAATGTGTAAGAATAGAATTTGACGGTTAACGACTTTGAATCAAACGATAAATATCTATGGTTCTAGAAGGAATTAGACGTTGACGGAAACATATTTGAAAACTAGGCACCGAGAGCTACGTTTTAGACTAGGACATCGTTATAAAAGAGTTTGATACGAATAGGATATGACTAAAGTAAAAGCGGTTACCTAAGCTCTCCAATAACGTTATACTTATGTATGTTGTGTTTATTACATTAAAGTGTCGTATAATTTAGGTGTAGACATGACGAACCTTTTTAGTACCTTTTAGACTTTTTATTAACTTAGTATAAACCCAATTAATCATTATTATAGTTGTCGAAGTGGTTACACGAAATAGATTAATGATCCTAGACATTTTACTCAAAATAATCAGATTAGACCCCTTGCTGGTATTTTACGTTTTTAGGAAAATTTATAAAAAGTTAGAAAACGAATCTTACGTATTTGAAAACTAGACTCCGACACCTACAACTTATATCAGGTTACAGAGTCTAATTCTCAGTTAAAAATAGAGAAAACATACAAGAATACAGATACAAAAATGGGACCCAAAAATGTCCAAATACAAGTTTGTCCACAATTAACGAATTGCAATCATCAACGATAAAACGAAAGGCACGAATAATGAAATCAACCACGCAGTTAAATACGAGTAATGTAATTAACCACGCAATTAAGAATGTCCAAAATAAGAATAAAACACCAACACTTCACCACAAGAATCAATACGCATAGAAAAGTAAAAGATGATTACCGTTAGTCGTAACGGTTAAGTTATCGGAAGTCGATTACCGTTACAACTCGAAAATCTATTGAATAAGGACTCGAGGGCTGAAATAACACAAAAGATAATCACAATTAGAATCGTCACACAACTTAGGTGTTAATTCGATTTTGACAAATGGATAGAGCATAGTTAACGACAAGATAACTCGAATTTGCAAGCGATTTAGAAAGTGAAATTGTGAACGATTAAAGGCACCAATACAAACCTTTTAAAGATGATCTCGGGGACTCTAAGCTGCTGCCCAAATTCAGATTCTAGGGATGTAGTTCACTTGCAAAAACAGTCCGAAATTCCACAAATATAAACAACGAATATTAGGGTTTTTTTCGACAAGATTTCCAATACACCAATATACGTAAATAAACGATGTAAGTGTGGAGACTACAATAAGGAACAGAAAAGGACATGACCTGAATATGAAGAAGACTAAACCGAATGATAATGGAAAGGAAAAATTCCCTCCGTGATGTTAGAAATCAGCTGCAAGAACACAACACATAACACGATAAACCCTAAACGTGAAACTACCGAGATTTATCACCACAAGAATTTATAACACAACCTTGAACATACCTGCTGGAAACCCGATTAGGATGATGAATAAATGGTTTCTTGATGGAGGAATTTCACTGGGGAATACACACACGAAAGAAAATTACAAAATGGATATCATATTCCCATATTAGGGTTTCGGCTCAACAAAAGATTACATAGACTAGAAATCCGATTACCTTTGTTAATTGAGATGAAGATCACGGTTATGTAGAGGAATAAACGAGAAAATAATCTATGGATGGTGGAGATGTTGAATCGGCCAACAACAAGGAGGAGGAGGGCGACGGCTAGGGTTCTCCAGGTTTAGAGTTTCGGACTTCACAGCTCAAAAGTACACGATATCTTTCCTTGACCGACCTGATATAGTTGGATGTGAAGCAAGGAGGGAGGGCTACTAAAACTCGATGATGGGAGGGGCTGGCAAGTTGCCGGCAGTTTTCAAAGGGAGGGAGGGTGGGGGCTCTTAGAAAAAATTAGGGTTTTGGTGTGCGTTTTGGTTTAGGTTTAAGTGTTTTGTTTAATTTGGGATTAGTATGGATTAGGGCCTCCAAGACTAAGTCCATTAGGCAAATGATTTAGCCCAATTAATCCATACCCATTCTTGAATAAAAGGCCCATGCGTAAATTAAAAAAAACTCTCGAAACGAAACGAACCGAAGACGAAACACAAAGCAAAGGTGTATATAGCAACTAATTTAACAATACGAACTAAAGTTCTTAGGCAAATTGAAAGCTCGTATATATATATATATATATATATATATATATTTATATGTATGTATGTATCAACAAGTTCATAAACGAAAGTATACTAATGAATCAAATACTGACTTCTCGATAAGTTATCTAGGAGCTCGACTAGTGGGAAACTAATTACTGTTCACCTAACTAAAACAATAGCATCACATATAGGGTATACACACATGTCACAAGTAATCATTATACATAAAGGAAAATGTAAAGCTCTTTTTATAAAAAAAATTTGTAAACCCGGTAAGAGCATACGGCATACTAGACTAATCTGAGTCGGAAAAGTGACGGTTGTCACAATATTCCCCACTTAAAAGAATTTCGTCCCGAAATTCAAATGGTATAACTGTTGACGGAAGAAACATCGATGTGGACGGAAGCATCATCGAAATGAGTATATAAGGGGGTTTTCGTATAACAGATCCTTAAGATTCGCTCATGAAGTGTGTCATGAATCTAAACACTGATTAGGATAGTTTGAATTGTCGTCCGATACTGGAACATATACGCGTTAGAATATATTTATAATCACATCTAATTATAAACACACTCTGCATGTACGTTCACATTAACATAAGAGTTCATGGGTAGTGTGTGTAAGCGCTTATGGTCAATCCAATAACAATGCACGCAGTTTAGTTCAACAGAGAATATGAAATCATGTAGATATATAGCAAACGATAAGTTCTCCATTATGTTGGCCAGACATAACTTAAAACTCGTCATTAAGTATCGTTTATAGAATTTGATATGTAACACTTAATAGTTGAAACACATTCAACAATATAAGTCATGGGTCACGGTTAACGAACAAAATCGTCGGTCACAAAAGAATTGCACGTAACGATATAAGAGTGAAATAATTTCATAAGTAATACCAAAGGGCGTTGAAAACTAATAGCAACTCGAAAGCATGCAAATTAATATAGAGGTTTAAAGGTTTTATCAAATCGCGTATAACAACACGTTTACTCTTATGTTGATCACACACAAGAGAATTCCTATCATTATCTGCGAGTGATCACCACTAGATGTGAAACACCGTATTACAAACATAATAAACAAGGCGGAGATTAAGGAAAACGAATTCATTAGAACGACTTTTGAATCATCATAGAGTTGAATATATAGCACGATTGAATAGTAGTAGTTGAGGAAGAAATCCACGTCAAAGAATGTCTCAAGTCTGTATCACAAACAGGAAGTAATAAGAGTAGGTTCGTAGGGAACTTTGTATCATACGAGTTGCATTAGGATTATTGTCGTGTAGCGCGTAAATCGAATCAATTCCACAAGTCTATATCAGTGTTTGGTATCATCGTAAAATTTCAACAACATATCTGAATGCACTAACCGAAAAGTTTACACGTTGGATGCGCCTACAACGTATCAAGGATCGAAAGGATTCAAGTGACTAATATCAGGAAAGAATATCGCTGCAAGTATTATCTACATTCAGAAATCTCCAAGTTACATCGAGGTGGGCATGAAAAGCTGTCAAAATAGCGAACTCGGGAAAATGAAATTAATTAGTATTTTAATGCACAGAACGCTTGTAATTTATCTCGAGATGTCAAAAGTCTATCGCGCAAAGCAATGTCAATTGAAGGTTTCAGTACTGAATGAAAATCGTATAGGTATCAATGAGGTACGAGCTATTGGGTTTCATCTCATAATGGTTACTCTCCTCGTGGTTACGTAAAAGAATAAATTTCAAAAAGATTTCGAGAATCATACGCGATAAAGAAATAGGCATCAGGTGTTACCGTCTTCTGCCTCCAGTCGCATCTAAGGTCACCTCAAGGTTTCAATAAGAACTGCGATGATAAAGAATTCAAGGATAAAATTTAACTCGGAAAACTATTTTTTGTAGAACGCTCATGGAAATCATGAACACAATCAAGGAGGGATATGCTTAAAGCATACGAAATCGGATATAATGAAGTTTGGGAAATTAAATTCTTCTCGAGCTAGAATATATGTCTCACCGAAAGAACATGTGGAAGATCACAAACGGATTGAAACCGGATAGGTATAAATCAAGGTACAATCTTTTTCTGCAACCGAAAGTGAAATAAATAGCAATTGCTTAAGGTAATTGAGAATATGTTAGAGTTGACAAAGGCATCGTCTTAGAGAACATCTGATTTGATTAAGAAAATAGAGAAAAGAGTTTTACCGGTTTGTATAGACTGACTGATAAGGAAATCAACTAGTTCACAACTCCATATGGTTTTAGAAACTACTGACTCTCTATGAATTTACTCGACCAATATTAGCGGTAGTAGTATGTGGAAACCTCACATGTTTTCGAGATCATTGGTTATCAAATAATTGGTAAAAATATAGAATCAGACAGTTTATATCCTCGGGGAGACGAATACATCACGAGTAAACTTTCAGGGCGACAACGATACGTTCGCATCATCGGGAACTAGTTTCGGTTTGAATGAGTTTCACGAATAAAGTGATTATGATAAAGGGAAAGAATAATCCAGATTTGAGGGCATGTCGTATAGATTCGTAATCAATTCCATCCATAGCTTGAGAGGACACGAGTTCAGGTGAGTTAGTTCTGACCAACTCGAGATTAAATAATAAAGTTTTAAGTGGTGCTCGAGAAAGAACGTTTAGACAACGATTTCATTTGAGTAGATTAGAATAAAATCGTGAAAATGTTTCGGGGCCAATTTCCGTATGGTAGTTAGATTTCTACATTTGAACAATTTTGTAGAAGGGATAAAATTTGAAAATGAACAGAGATAGGATAAAAATAGACGTTTTTCTGCAGAGACATAAATTTGTTACCGATTAGAATGTTTATCTGGCGAGAATTAATACTTCTCCTCGAATTTTGAAACAATGAAGCAACCGAAAGGATAGATACAATATCTTAGTATCTGGTTTAAACAATTTGCTGAGTAGAAACGTATATCGATGTTATGATTATAATAATGATTGAAAAAGGTTTCAAGGATATAGAAATCGAGATAAGTAAAAATATAACACCGTCTTCAAAATAGGGTAAGCGAGTCTTCAACTTCACATCTTCAAATATGCACGAAAGTTCTTCCATGAGAGCGTCACGTACGGTAGAATAGAAATATGAAAGTAAGGAGATCGAGAATTCGAAACGAAATAGGAATTTAGATTGAGGGGTGGGGTCATAAATGAAAAGAACGTGACTCCAGTACGGCAACTAGATGAGGCATCCAAGGATAGAATATACAAATGTGCTCCCCGTATTCATTATCATATTGGTAACGCTTACATTTTATTGAAGTAGAAGTATAAAAGTTTAAGTCGAATTAGATTACAAGCAAGAAATGAGATTTTTATGAAATGAAAAGTGAATAAAATAGAAACTCCTTCAGCGTCGTAAGTCGTTGCGGTTCACCGTCTTCCTTAGACGCTAAGTAGATAGGTACGAGTGACGATATGAAATAGTAAAAAGATCCTAAAAAGAATCTAGTGAAGGACACCTAGTTATAGTCTAGGCCAAACCACCTAGTTCTATATAAGCATGTGCTCTGATACCAATCTGTCACACCCCGCCATTGGCGGAAAAGAAGGGTGCAACACGATTGGCGATCGTCATAACACAACAGTAATATAAAGAATATAATCTATATGAAAAAATAAATAATGTATTGTTATGACGTCGCCATACTCAAGGTATAAACCTTGGTACACGAAAATCGTCACACACTACAAGTAAGAAAGTTCAAATGTAAAAATCAACGAATGATAGAATACTTGGGCGTGCAAGCCCGAAAAGAAACCAAATGTATAAATAATAAATATCCGTAATGCAAATATATCTTGAGGTCATCAAGAGTCCGACTCCTGCATCCAAGTCCTATTCCTACTCATTACCTGAAAGTAAAGCTTAAAAACGTCAACATAAAGTTGAGCGAGTACATCGAGTAAGTAGTAAAATGTAAGGTAGAAATCATATCTCAAAATCAGTAGTAAAGTAATGTGTAACTAATGCATGTAAGTAGTGAGAAAACATCATCCACAATCATACAACGTAAGCATGTATCACAAGTAAGCATAGTAAATACATCTCATTAGTAGGAAAGGTATACTAATGAACATGCCGATATCAGTACGAAAGGTATACTGATATGTATCATCCGCAGTAGTCGCGCTACAGTAAGTACACCTCATTAGTAGGAAAGGTATACTAATGAGTGTGCATGCATCAGTATACGTAAATAAACGATGTAAGTGTGGAGACTACAATAAGGAAAAGAAAAGGACATGACCTGAATATGAAGAAGACTAAACCGAATGATAATGGAAAGGACAAATTCCCTCCGTGATGTTAGAAATCAGCTGCAAGAACACAACACATAACACGATAAACCCTAAACGTGAAACTACCGAGATTTTTCACCACAAGAATTTATAACACAACCTTGAACATACCTGCTGGAAACCTGATTAGGATGATGAATAAATGGTTTCTTGATGGAGGAATTTCACTGGGGAATACACACACGAAAGAAAATTACAAAATGGATACCATATTCCCATATTAGGGTTTCGGCTCAACAAAAGATTACATAGACTAGAAATCCGATTACCTTTGTTAATTGAGATGAAGATCTCGGTTATGTAGAGGAATAAACCAGAAAATAATCTATGGATGGTGGAGATGTTGAATCGGCCAACAACAAGGAGGAGGAGGGCGACGGCTAGGGTTCAACAGGTTTAGAGTTTCGGACTTCACAGCTCAAAAGTACACGATATCTTTCCTTGACCGACCTGATATAGTTGGATGTGAAGCAAGGAGGGAGGGCTGCTAAAATTCGATGATGGGAGGGGCTGGGAAGTTGCCGGCAGTTTTCAAAGGGAGGGAGGGTGGGGGCTCTTAGAAAAAATTAGGGTTTTGGTGTGCTTTTTGGTTTAGGTTTAAGTGTTTTGTTTAATTTGGGATTAGTATGGATTAGGGCCTCCAAGACTAAGTCCATTAGGCAAATGATTTAGCCCAATTAATCCATACCCATTCTTGAATAAAAGGCCCATGCGTAAATTAAAAAAAACTCTCGAAACGAAACGAACCGAAGACGAAACACAAAGCAAAGGTGTATATAGCAACTAATTTAACAATACGAACTAAAGTTCTTAGGCAAATTGAAAGATCGTATATATATATATATATATATATATATATATATATATATATATATATATATATATATATATATATATATATATATATATATGGGGGAAGTGAATATGGGGCTGTTACACATGTAAGCTTACATGCGAAACTCATTAAAAACTATATCGTTTTGTGGTTTAAATGCTTTTCAACGCTTGATTTGTCCTATATTCATCAAGGGAGAGGTGATCCCCAAAATGCAGGGGGTCATTGTTTATTATGAAGAAGTTATAAAAAGTGACTTCGATAGATGCCCAGTGATGACAAAAAAACTTATATTTTTGAAAGACACGATTAATGAAGAAAATGATGTGAAGAGATAAAAATTTGTAAAGTTAGTTTAATAAATATGATTAAAATTATATAGATTTGAAGAATTTTTAACAAAACGACATATTTTTTTATGAGTTTTGCATGTAAGCTTACATGTGTAACAGCCCCATATTCACTTTTCCCATATATGTATGTATCAACAAGTTCATAAACGAAAGTATACTAATGAATCAAATACTGACTTCTAGATAAGTTATCTAGGAGCTCGACTAGTGGGAAACTAATTACTGTTCACCTAACTAAAACAATAGCATCACATATAGGGTATACACACATGTCACAAGTAATCATTATACATAAAAGAAAATGTAAAGCTCTTTTTATAAAAAAAATTTGTAAACCCGGTAAGAGCATACGACATACTAGACTAATCTGAGTCGGAAAAGTGACGGTTGTCACAATATTCCCCACTTAAAAGAATTTCGTCCCGAAATTCAAGTGGTATAACTGTTGACGGAAGAAACATCGATGGGGACGGAAGCATCATCGAAATGAGTATATAAGGGGGTTTTCGTACAACAGTTCCTTAAGATTCGCTCATGAAGTGTGTCATGAATCTAAACACTGATTAGGATAGTGTGAATTGTCGTCCGATGCTGGAACATATACGCGTTAGAATATATTGAGATATCTATGGTTCACTCAAATTGAGATATCTATGGTTCTAGAAGGAATTAGACGTTGACGGAAACATATTTGAAAACTAGACACCGAGAGCTACGTTTTAGACTAAGACATCGTTATAAAAAGAGTTTGATACGAATAGGATATGACTAAAGTAAAACCGGTTACCTAAGCTGTCCAAAGACGTAATACTTATGTATGTTGTGTTTATTACATTAAAGTGTCGTATAATTTAGGTGTAGACATGACGAACCTTTTTAGTACCTTTTAGACTTTTTATTAACTTAGTATAAACCCAATTAATCATTATTATAGTTGTCTAAGTGGTTACACGAAATAGATTAATGATCCTAGACATTTTACTCAAAATAATCAGATTAGACCCCTTGCTGGTATTTTACGTTTTTAAGAAAATTTATAAAGAGTTAAGAAACGAATATTACGTTTTTGAAAACTAGACTCCGAGACCTACAACTTATATTCAGGTCACAGAGTCTAATTCTCAGTTAAAAATTGAGAAAACATACATGAATACAGATACAACAATGGGACCCAAAAATGTCCAAATACAAGTTTGTCCACAATTAACGAATTGCAATCATCAACGATAAAACGAAAGGCACGAATAATGAAATCAACCACGCAGTTAAATACGAGTAATGTAATCAACCACGCAATTAAGAATGTCCAAAATAAGAATAAAACACCAACACTTCACCACAAGAATCAATACGCATAGAAAAGTAAAAGATGATTATCGTTAGTCGTAACGGTTAAGTTATCGGAAGTCGATTACCGTTACAACTCGAAAATCGATTGAATAAGGACTCGGGGGCTGAAATAACACAAAAGATAATCACAATTAGAATCGTCATACAACTTAGGTGTTAATTCGATTTTGACAAATGGATAGAGCATAGTTAACGACAAGATAACTCGAATTTGCAAGCAATTTAGAAAGTGAAATTGTGAACGATTAAAGGCAAGAATACAAACCTTTTAAAGATGATCTCGGAGACTCTAAGCTGCTGCCCAAATTCAGATTCTAGGGACGTAGTTCACTTGCAAAAACAGTCCGCAATTCCTCAAATATAAACAACGAAAATTGGGGTTTTTTTCGACAAGATTTCCAATATACGTAAATAAACGATGTAAGTGTGGAGACTACAATAACGAAAAGAAAAGGACATGACCTGAATATGAAGAATACTAAACCGAATGATAATGGAAAGGAAGAATTCCCTCCGTGATGCTAGAAATCAGTTGCAAGAACACAACACATAACACGATAAACCCTAAACGTGAAACTACCGAGATTTATCACCACACGAATTTATAACCCAACCTTGAACATACCTGCTGGAAACCCGATTAGGATGATGAATAAATGGTTTCTTGATGGAGGAATTTCGCTGGGGAATACACACACGAAAGAACATTACAAAACGGATATCATATTCCCATGTTAGGGTTTCGGCTCAACAAAAGATTACATAGACTAGAAATCCGATTACCTTTGTTCATTGAGATGAAGATCATGGTTATGTTGAGGAATAAACCAGCAAATAATCTATGGATGGTGGAGATGTTGAAACGGCCAGCAGCAAGGAGGAGGAGGGCGACGGCTAGGGTTCTCCAGGTCTAGAGTTTCGGACTTCACAGGTCAAAAGTACACGATATCTTTCCTTGACCGACCTGATGTAGATGGATGTGAAGCAAGGATGGAGGGCTGCTAAAACTAGATGATGGGAGGGGCTGGCAAGTCGCCGACAGTTTGCAAAGGGAGGGAGGGTGGCGGCTCTTAGAAAAATTTAGGGTTTTAGTGTGCGTTTTGGTTTAGGTTTAAGTGTTTTGTTTAATTTGGGATTAGTATGGATTAGAGCCTCCAAGACTAAGTCCATTAGGCAAATGATTTAGCCCAATTAATCCATACTCATTCTTGAATAAAAGGCCCATGAGTAAATTAAATAAACTCTCAAAACGAAACGAACCGAAGACGAAACTCAAAGCAAAGGTGTATATAGCAACTAATTTAACAATACGAACTAAAGTTCTTAGGCAAATTGAAAGCTCATATATATATATCCCACATGTGTGTGTGTGTATATATATATATATATATATATATATATATATATATATATATATATATATATATATATATATATATATATATATATATATATATGTATGTATGTATCAACAAGTTCATAAACGAAAGTATACTAATTAATCAAATACTAACTTCTCGATAAGTTATCTAGGAGCTCGACTAGTGGGAAACTAATTACTGTGCACCTAACTAAAACAATAGCATCACATATAGGGTATACACACATGTCACAAGTAATCATTATACATAAAAGAAAATGTAAAGCTCTTTTTATCAAAAAAATTGTAAACCCGGTAAGAGCATACGGCATACGAGACTAATCTGAGTCGGAAAAGTGACGGTTGTCACACGAAGAGAGGAAAACGCCCGGTCCCTAGTCTGGTGATAAAGCAGATTTCGGTGACCAGAGGCAGTCACACTGACCATTGAGGAACTCTCACCCAAACATGTACCAGCAAAGGACATGCTAGCACTAGCACCGCTCGAACTCGCAGAAGCCACAAACGAGCCCCCTGGTAGAACATCGCCATCTCGATGCAAAGCCTGATCTCCAATGTCTAATCGCTCAAGCGAACGGACTATCTTTCCCGCTCCACGAGAGAGGGGACCAAGCCTCGCTCTAGAGGTCCTCCCTAATAGCCCTCCCCATGCATCATCAGTGGCAGGCGTTATCCTCCGAGACGAAGAAACTACACCAATGCTAAGACCCAACTGCAACCCTGCACAAAAACATAAAAAAAAAAAATCAGCACTCGAGATAAATTTAAGACAAAGCTTTCAAACACGAGAATACTTACCCTTACTCCTAGGAGACGATAAAAGCATGGACCCAGGGTCATCAAGCCCGTCGTCCTCAGCAGAATGCACAGCCTCAAGGTCGTCTAGAAGACCCACAGTGCCAGCTAAATCCTCCTTTACATCATCTCCTAATAAGGATACTCGACATTTAAAAACAGGATACAAAATGTCAACAAAGGTCATACCATCAAATATACCTCACCAAGAGCGGGAGAGATCACACCTCCGACATAAGTCACAACTACATCGCCCAACTCCTATCCCTCCATAACGTCCAACTCCTCTACCTCCACATCATCCAACCCCCCATCCACATCCCCCCCCCCCCCCCCCCTAAATCTCTCCACATCCTCAGGTCGGGTACTCCTCACAATCAACTCAATGGACTGAGGAGTAACCATGGACTGCAACAAACTCATCGCTGCAATACAACAAAGCGAACATGAAGAGTTAAAATAACCAACATAGCTAAACTCAAAAGAATGGAAGAGAATAAAACATACATCTCCCTCTTCGCTTCCCATCCTGACCCTTCCTAAAAATAAGTGCTACACATGGCGCTTTCTTATAAGTACAAATACCACCCCTCGATAAAATAGCGGACGCATACATCCGATACTTAACCAACATCTCCCCAAAAACATTGTCAAGTACACGTTGACACTCAGTCACGTGCGGGGTCCTACCCGGCTTAGCCCGGATACTACGAGGAATGTCATCAACTCTCCCACGAATCGACTCGTACCCACGGGGAATAAACGAATCCTCTGTGAAAAAGAACTTAAATCGCCATTTCTTCAAGCTATCAGGAAAATCACCGAATATCTCCTACCCGTTTTTTCTCCCCTTCACACCAAACCAACTTTGCTGCTTAACTAAAATAAAAGCGAGCCTAAACAAATATACAGAGGGTTCCAGATGGAAAGCAGTCTGAAGCATCTGGAATGCCACGATTTTCCAAACCGTGAGAGGACCCAACTGAGAAAACCCAATGCCATAATACCTAACTACATCCAGAAAGTACCGAGTAGGAGGAAATCTCAAACACCCCATAGAGAAATATTCTCGATAACAGGCTACATAACCAGGAGGGGGAGAACACGCTAGGTCACCCGGGCCAGGAAGAATCTTCCTATAACCTCTAAACCTAACACCTTACTCTTCAAAAGAAGATCTAAATCCTCCTGAGTAAACTGACAAGGATAACTCTCAACCTTAGGCTGCTCCGCTGTCACACGCTGCCCTTTCTCCTCCAAAGGATAAGGATCACGCTGACCTTCGTCCATGAGAAAAAGGAATCCTAGAATACTATAAAGTCACCACAAATCCTAGCAGGCCTAACAGGTAAGAATAAACACTCACAGAAAATAAAAAGCAAAGTCTTGAGGCAAAACAAGAATAAGGCCTAGATGGAATAAGGCTTAGCTAGCGCGCTCCTAGCAAACAATTTTTTTCCTACGTGTAAAGTCTAGCTACCGCACTCCTAGCAGGTAAAATCCTCCTAGGAATAAAAATGACACCTAAAGGGAATAAAAGTTAAGCTACGGCGGTCCTAACAGATAAAGTTCTCCTAGGATTAAAATTATTCTTTACGACATTGCCAACAAGAGCTAGGGGGAACACATGCATGGCAAAAGGTGATCCTAGCTAAGTAACATGACAAAGTGGTCTTACCATTACTACTAGGTAACAAACAAACAAGGCTAAAGGACAAACAAATACCATAATAACCTTGTTAAGGAAAACTACAAGATCAAAAAGCACAAAAAATGTAAATCTCAAGAACACACGTTGGAAGCTAGGAAAATTACCACCACCAAGAACCAGTCGGAAATCACCCCACACCGTCGCAAACCGCCGCCACCAAAGAACCCCACCGCCGGAAATCACCCACCACCGTCGGACATCCCCACAGCCGGACCCCACCACCGCCGCCCTCAAGACAACCCTCCACCGTCGTACACCTCATTTCTCCCTCACTCACTCAACCCGGAAAAGAAAAAAGAATAAAGAATGTACTTTTGTTCTTGATGTTATGATGGTGAAATAAAAAGCTAGAGAGAAAACAAGATGAAAAGTAAAAAATGAAAAGATGGAATGAGAAGTTGGAAGGAGGAAAGTATCTAGGTCTATGCCCGGCCACAAGGAAGCCCGGTCATGCCTTGTGTGCTACCCGTCCACGAGCCAATCCTACCCGGAGTAGCATAGGCTCCGTGCACGGGAAAACAAGGCACGATATTGGTCGCTACTCGGACCAACCTAGGCCCTGTGCACGATGAAACATAGTACGGCCTTGGTTGCTACCTGGACCAGGTTAGGACCCGCGAACGAGTAAAGATGTCCCACCTAGACGCATGTTTCGGGCACCAATAAGCCCCGTGTGCGAGAACAAGTGGTCGGGTGACCTTGTTCCATACCCGGCCACGACTTGTGTTGTACCCGGGCACTACTTGCTCTGTACCCGACCACGACTTGCTTCGTACCTGGCCATGACTTTCCTTGTACCCAGCCAAAGTTTGTTCCATACCCGGTCAAAGCTTGTTCGTTACCCGGGCATTCCTACGTCTCGTGTACTAGGAAAGGTGACTTGGCCGATTTTGTTACCTACGTGACATGAACGTGAACACCAAGTGTAATCTTGTCTCGTTCACATGAATGTAATAACAATACGTCATAGGAACATACGTTTACGGCAATATTGATAACAACTAGTTATCCTCGCTGACTTAAGTTGACCAGACGTCATAGGCGTGCATGCTTACGTCACTTACCCACTTATGGGTCATAAAATGACGGACCATGGACATAATCATGGCCCATGGCCCATAAATGGAAACCATAGTTTCCTAGCCTATAAATACCTCACTGGTCATTATCAGAAGACATTCAATTCCAATCATTGCCATTTACACACACACGTTCAAGAGAGATTTTCCCACTTTCTTACTTCATCAGGCTTAATCATACGTCACCTTAGGCTCTTAAAGAGCTTGGTAGGTTCGCACTGCCCTCGCAGGAGTTTGTATCAATTTAGCCAACACCCCAAACCCCTGAGCTTGTCAATCGTTACTCAAACATTTACATTTAGTTAATTTTTAAAATTTCTAGGTTATATAATTTATAAATTAACAAAATAGAGACCTTAAATGTTACATGTTAAAATACTAATAAATAGATTGGTTTTCAACTTTGATTTATGTCCTTTGATCGTTTTGATGATGCCATCATTTGTAAATTTTATTTTTAACGCTTATACATTAAATAATCTAACCTTATATTTAATAATATTCAAATAAAATTAATTAAAATCCTTAAATTTTAAATAGTTTAACGTTTTGATTTTAAATTAATATTTTGAAAACGAAGTATCATGAATCTTTTATTGACTAAAAAGTGTTGTGAAACAATAAAGAAGACAAAGAATAATAAAGAAAAGAGAATGAGAATTGTATTATAAATCTCATAAGTATATGTATTTATAGTTACAAGTTAGAGTATCCTCTAAGAAAGAGATCTCCTAATATGGTACAAATATCTCTAATAAATATCCCGAAAGATATGGACATCCATTCCATATTTATTCATAACACTACCCCCTTGGATGTCCATTCAAAGATAATGCCTCGTTAAAACCTTACTAAATAAAACCCAACGGGACAAAAATCTAGTGAGGAAAAAGAGTACATAACTTTTCAATAGCTTGGGGACGTTACCTCATTAAAAAAAACTTGCTTGGAAAACCCAGTGGGACAAAACCATAGTCAAGGGAAAAGAGTGCAACACGTATTTCTCCCCATGTTGATCACATCACTTGAGTTCTTCGAGTTGACACAACCAAATGTCATCACTTCACAATTCATATCCGGAATCCGATTACTAATATGATGATTAACTAAATTTCATGCATATTTAAGATCAACTAGAAATACTTTGAGTTGGTTAGTATGATATAATCATTTTATAATATATGTTTCACCCCATAACGATGAGATATCATCTATATCTCAAAATAATAACTTGAAAATAATAATATCTCATATGAGAAAATCAATGCTTCAATGTCAATCATATGGTACTTAAGGACCTCTAATATCATCATCATCTTTTAGAGGTAAAATGAGGTCATATCAATATAAAGTTACCTCTTAACCATTTAAGTGCTCAAATGCATGGTTATTGTTAGTGTGCAAGAAATCCATCATTCACATAGTCATTATATAACTCAAGATAAATATTATGTCTTTTAAAGGTATTTTCTTTCACATCACTTATATGACTATTCATTCGTCTTTAGAATCTCATTACGCGTTCCAAATGTATTCAAACATAAATAATCATTTCTTAATCCAATATAAGGACTGTTCATTCTATCAAATAGTGTTCTCGAGAACTTTTTCTATATGCGTAATGCATTTAAATCGTGAGATATGCTTCAGGTATTTCATATCCTTCAGGGAATCTCAATACCACGTGAGCTCTTATAATATTAACTAGACGCGAATCAAAATATTTAATATATATCCAGACTTATAAGATATCATTACAAATCGTTGCATCCACCACTTTATAAAATATATATCATTGTAATCAGACACGAGTCTTTGCAAAGAATTATTATATATCAATCTTGCGTTATATATATATCATATAATCTCAATTCAACCAAATATCTCTTTATAATAAACTTTCATTTGTATGGACTTCAGGTCCCAATATATCTCTTACTCCGAGAGACTTCAGTTCTCATAATATTTAAACTATCAAGCTATATATATTACATATAAAATCATTTTCGGCGTCGATTTCATTTTATTTCGATTCCATATTTTCCTAGACATGATATAACATATTGAGATCTCTTTATATTTCAGTACCTTAGGTTCTTCTAGAACCATCATGTCTAGTTACTCTCTCGGGGTATCTTTTAGGGTCTTTATTACCTCAATTTAACCATGTTAATTCATTGCTCCTTTATTTAATTCGAGGATTTTTATTTTGAATCAATTACTCTACCACGCTTCATGCGTGTCGTAGATTTATTACCAATCACACGATGTCCTTCGAGGACACATTTTAGTCGGAGCATTAGCACCTAATATACGTGACATGGTCACTCTCTTTGGTCAGTAAATCTATATGCCAATTACTAAATATGGCAAATGAATTATCCTATGAACTTCGGGTTCATATTGTGTAGTATGAGGATCGGTAATTCATTGCAATATTTATCAGTTTTAGCTGCACATTCTCTCCCCCTAATGTTGGGATAACTAATTCATTACAGTCATTAAATCATGACATAAACTAGTATCCCCTTGATGGCATATTAAAGTATAATTATATGTGGTTCATACCAAGCACATATTCCCAACATTCGTTTACGTCCCATATTTATGTGTTATGGTGGATCAACTTAAACATACAAGCATAACCAATTAATCTTATGGGAATTACTTTTGACCAATAACCAATCATAATGGGGGGAAATCGTCACAACTATTGGGTTGATGCGAAGGAGTTACATTTCATGTAAATACATGGCCTCAAACATTTTCTATGTGTTTTGCTCTCATGATTATTAGCTTTGCAATCAATTGAAAACGTTTGGTAAGCGTTTCAACAAAAGCAATTTGTGTAAGACATAGTCATTGTCAACACTTATTCCAATAATCATTTATGAAAAATTGTGAAGTATATTCACAACTATTGCCGAAAACGAATATGTTAATATGGAACAATTTGATCGCTACCTCTGTTGGTGCAAATTATGTGACAGTTGTTCTAGATTAATTAAGTCTATATTTATAGTGTTGTTGGAGTATGTAAACGAACATGATGTTCGTGTATGAATGTTCGTTTCTGTAATGGTCCAACGAACATTGTATTGTTCGTGGGCTCAATAGTCCATTTTGGGTGTTAATGAACATTGCATTGTTTATAAGACCATTTGTAGCCCAAGTCCGGTGAACATGTTATCCTATATAAAGGGACAACATGTTTAGGTTTAGGGTAAGACTTTAGAGAATACTTCAAAAAGAGAAACGAAGATATAGAGAGAAGTCGACACTGAAGAATACTAATTGAATTAGGTTTGAGTGATTCAATATTATTCGTGTTTGTTAGTAAGTAATTCTTATTGTGTATTGACTGTTGATTATCGAGATTGTGCCTCACAATTAACAGGTTTAATCATGTTGATCCAGTACCTGGGACCTACAACCTCATTAGTCGAGTCTCTAATCACGCAAACTTCAAGTTGCGACTTGATGAACATTTTGACGATGCATCGATTTTAAAGCTCTAAATGCTCCACGATATGGGTGTATAGGCCTATTCATACCCCTTTTATAATTTCCAGAATTATGGTATTCAATCCCTACTTTAGTTGGCAATAAGTTAACTTCTCTTGAGAGCAAACAACACCTAAAAATCATGAAGAATCTTCTAGTTCTTCTATATATTTCGCATCTTTGACCCGGAATGGTAACCCGTCAAGCCAATCAATTAAATAATCAAGGTCTATAAACTTCTGGCTTATGACTAATTAACCACAGTCCATAAACTTTAGGTTTATGACCAAAATAATCAGGGTCCATAACTTCAGGTTTATGACACATGTGCTTCAATTTCACCTAAGGTTTCATGTCATGTAATATATAAGAACTTTTCGGTAATACAAGTAACTCATATAATGCATCTTAATCTCCTTCACTTAGCCTTTTTTCCATTTTTGTGAGAATGAATATGAGATTATCGCAAAACAACTAATACTTTGAAGTGTAGGTTTAAGTTTCATATGCCATCTTTGACGGGTTTCATAGTTTTCATTACAAGCTCATCATTCTTCTTAGCCCAAACAAGCAATATTTAAAACTAATATAAATAGTCTTTTCACAATATTTAGTTATCTCCTCCACATAAATTAAATAATAAGTAAGTTATGCATATTCATCAAAATATAAGGTAAACTTATAACGAGTTTTCGATAGCATCTAACTTATGGTATCTTATCCTTACATTGATTTATTCAATTAGACAAACATTATCTTAGAGGTATCTGATCTGTAAGACTATTTATGAATAACGTTTAACATTAAGCAATACATTTAACAATGTCAAAATCCAAAAATCATATTATGCAAGATCCAACGTTATCATATATTGTCATAAAGGTATAAATTATCGTATATTGTCATAGTACGAGACATATTATATATAGCTTTACATCACGAGAATCAAAATTGTGATTAAATGCATAGTATTATCCCACTAATAATAAAACTCCACGCACATTAAAAATCATAACAAACTTGATAAACATGTATCACAATTATATGTATCATATTACAACTATCACGACGAATTACTAATAGTAAGTTTCAAATTATAATCTAAATTGATAAAACATATCTCAAATGCATAAGTGTCAGGTTCAAAACATGATCACATATTATATATTACTGGATTTGCAATTTTACATATAACTAAAGCAACAATTATAATATTCCGAATGATTTATAGCAAATATGTAAATTAATGCATATTTATAAACTAAACCTTTACTAAGCAAAAGCCCAATCTTATTTGATAAAGTAAATCAAACAAAGGTTTTTTCCCTTTTTCATGTGTAATACAAAATTTCTAGCAAATACAAGCTAGGAACATAACTCTGCATACTTCTTAAAACAAATATATACCAAAAATAATCATTAGTTTTTTTCGGCCAACAATCCACTTCCAAAAACTACTTCACTAATACTCCGTTAAATAGAAGGACGTAAGTAAATTATATGTGATTAAAACGAACGCCAAATATGTTGATTATTATAGTTTTTGTTTCGGTCTCAATATAAAGGGGTATATAATTAACAGGTACAATTTTATCCATTCTAACTTTACTCAATAACATAACCAAGTTTTTAAACAAATAATTAAGAAATCCAAGTTCAAACAAGAAGTTACATGATAATGGACATTCACATTACTTTATTTAAAAATATATAATCAGTTTTTGAACAAGTTTTCTAAACAAAAATAAGTGATACAAGGAATCTCGCAAAACAGATTATAAGTAAATACTATAGTCAACAATTATAGATAAGTCAAAGTATATAAAATTTATTGAAAACAATTCACATGCCTTCGAAATATATTATGTGTGATGCATTAAAACAAATAATAATCTAAGAGTATTAATTATTACGAAGACATATAATAACCTTTTGGTACATATAAACTTAATTAAGATCAAATATATCATTAAAGTTTTACTAAATCTCTAGAGATGGCCGACATCAAAATAATTTCATAAAGTAATATGAAAATAGATCTATTACCTCAAAACTATCGCCAATCAAAACTTCGGATTCAAATAAGAACTATCGTCTAACATAGCTAGCATAAACTTGGATTTAGAGCGTGTTGATAACATGCTGTGAAACAATAAAGAAGGCAAAGAATAATAAAGAAAAGAGAATGACAATTGTATTATTAATCTCATAAATATATGTATTTATAGTTAAAAGTTAGGGTATCTTCTAAGAAAAAGATCACATAATATGGTACAAATATCTCTAATAAATATCATGAAAGATATGAATATCCATTTCATATTTATTCATAACATAAAGTTCTTTTTTTTTCCATACAGATTATTAGAATAAATAAAATAAAATCAATTTTATTGTTCTTAGAGTGTTTTGCTTATAAACCTAAACACATAATATATGACAATAAATTACCTTTTTGTTAAAAAAAAAAATCGCGATATTTACGCGGGGATGTAAAGTAGTTATTAAATATAAGAATTATAAATACGACATTTATAACTAAATCTATTTTTGTTCATAAAAAATGGTCCCGTAGTTAAGAAACTAGCAAAATGGAATTTGAGTTGACTTGAAGTGAAAAGTTTTCTTCTGTGGCTAACATTGTTTCAAAACAAATTGCGGATAAAGCTTTCGGCAACAAACATGATTCGTTAAAATGATAATGTATTTTCATTTGAACTTTTAGATAATAAAATACATGTTGAAATAGGTTTTCATAAACAATATTAATTACAAGTTAAAAATATAACTATTTTTTTCAAAACAAAAGCAAATTTCGTTAGTATCATAGTTGTTAAACTCGTACAAGTCACAAGTCGATTCGTACGAGTCGAGTCATTTTATACTAAAAAATATCGATTCAGACAATGACTCGAAAATACATTTGACTCATAGCATGCATGAAGTGTAAGACTCGTAGCATGACTCCTAAGACTCGTCGACTCGGGCCATGACATAGAAATGAATTTAAATAATCAAATAAATTCAATAAAAAAACATAATAATAAATTTTATTATATATTTATTTTATATATATTTGAATATTATAATTTTTTTTAAGAGTCGAGTCACGAGTCAAATCAAAACTTTAAATAATTAAGAAAATAATTAATATCACTCTTTATGAGTTGACAAGTATAAATTAAATAGATATTATGATTGTATATTAAAAGATATACATTAAAAGTTATAGGTGACACTTTAAACCATTAGATATGTTTCAAAATTAATTTTAGACCCTTAAATAAAAATGAGATGTCATATACATCATTATTATCTATTTTAATTTTAGTCATTCTATTTTAAATACAATTTTAACTCTTCAACTTTATATAATATTTAAATAAAATTTGTTTGACAAAATTATCTTAAATCTAAAATATATTTTATATATTAAACTTTTTTTCATAAAAATTATTCACTAAACACAAGTACATATAAACGAAACGATAAATATTTGGAATCACAGCTTATGTTATTTTCTATTTGTTATAATTGTATAATATATGAAGAGTTTTCTATGTATACAAATTTAAAAGCGAACCTAAAAAAATACGTACATAAAAACGAAAAAACAAATATTGACATCATAACTCATGTTTTTCTACATTATTAATGATATATAAATATTCGATATGATTATTCGTATATACAAAAGAAATAAACTGGTATTATTTGAAAATAAATAAAAGATACGGAATAAAATGAAAAGGTAAAGAAAAGAAAATGAATGGAAAGGACAAGTTGGTTCATGGGTCGCTTTATCTGTCAACCAGACAAGCAGTTTCAGGCTTCACGTTCACGGGCACTTATACAATGATGTAAAGATGATTAATAATTCCAAGAAATAAAAACAAAAAACACACAAAACCATTCATTGGAACATGTTAAAAGTCTTTTTTAATGCTTGTTTTTTTCTCTCAAATATTATGATTGTAGATTTGTCATTACGCTTTTGTCTAGACATAAAAAAAAAAACTCCACCTTCGGTATCTCACTCTCTCACTTGATTCATGGACGGACTTAGGACATTTCCGGATTTTAGGTCGTTCATTATTGATGACCGTAAATGTTCAAAATTTATAAGGGCTCAGTTTTGTAGTATACGTATATGTATAAGCAATGTTGATAAAACAAATCTCGTAATTTATGTAATAACGGAAGAAAAATTATATTTTGTTATTATTATTTTGTTTTGTTTAATTATAATGAAAAACATTGTGGTATAAATCAAATTTGCTTATATATAAAAAGATGTATTTAATGCCCCATTTTTACTCGTCACACGGGTTATCCGAAATCTCGGGTCCGATCCTGACTTTAGGACTATAACAAGATAGTGATATATTTTTTTCGTTAATTTTAAAAGTTTGAAATTTTCTTTTTCTTTTCAATTTTCCTTTTCTAATAATGGCAATTATATGTCTTGTTGTTTTTATTATATGTTTCATTTATTCTAAGTTATTTAAAACCCAATCCTCTATTTTGGTAATTACTCATCCATTAATGTTACTACAAGCAAAGAAAATTCTTTTTATAAATAATATACTGGTAAGCATGAATATATTGTTTCTATTGCATAGACATATATTCAAATTTATGGAACTCCACCTTTTTCTTTTCCTTTTTCTAACCTCATCTAATTCGATATGGATTATTTGAAATACTGGTCATCTGGACACTCTCACTCACTAGATTATTGTACTTGTTTATATGGAAAATAATGAATAACAAAAGCCATGTGGATATGTATTTGTCTTAAAATGGAAAGAAATGGTCTTTACTTAAAGGGAATAGAAAAAGGTTAATTTGTGAAGAAGGTGCATTATGGTTTCTGTGTGGTAGACATTACAAGTTGTTGAGGATTAAAGTGGAGTGAAGTGATGGTAACAGTATGTTTACGTTCATCCATCCAATTAAAAGTTTTATTCTTTAATTATGTTCGGTTTTCATATCCGCTAATCACCTTTGTTAGTCGAAAACACCTCGAGATTCTTATAAATGTTATGCTTACGTCTTCTTTTGCATCTCATACTCACACTCAAGAAATAATCTTTGGGAGTTCTTCTCTTGTAATATGTAAATATCCTATACATGTCGTAACATTTTTCTTATAAAAAAAAAATTAAGAACACAACTACATGATAGATAAATAATTTTTTTTTAGTGAACGTGTCTTGACTTCCTCCGTATGTACATGATAGATAAATATTTATCGGCGGAGGACGACGGAGGTGAGGAAGAACCGGCGGCGGACGGCGGAGGTGAGGAAGAACCGGCGGCGGCGAGGAAGAACCGGTGGCGGATCTTGAATGAAGGGGTTTTCGTTATATTGGGGATTGAAATAAACTTACGTTACTTCCTTTCCAAGCTTGGTACATACGGATCGAATCATCGCCGGCAGTGACTTGATCGGAATTATTCGGCGGATTCACTCCATACATTTCTTTGATTTGTAAAAGTAAAAGTTGTATGTATGTAGAGAATCAGAGACAGAGTGGGGGTTTTGATTTTTATTAGTTTTGGTGAATTTTTGGGTTTATGACTTTTATTAGTTTTATGAATTTTTGGGTTTTATTTATGATAGTTTGGGATGAATTTCTGGGTTTATGAATTTTTAGGTTTAATTTGAGGACCGTTGGTGTTAATAAAAGTGTGTGAGGGTGGTTAAAGACTTTAATGCCCTCGTGTGGAGGGCACATGACCTGGTTTCCGTTAAATATAAACGGACGTTTGAAAAATGGACTACCGGTGTAACGGATTTACAACAATGGGGACTAATGGCATAATTATTTTAAAAAAAGCCTCGAACTAGTGATTTGGGTACAAATATAGGGACCAACGGTGTAATTTACTCAAAAATATATTTGTCCCTTTGAAAATATTTATATGGCAGTTTTGTTAGTTATTAATTTAGAAAGATTAGAGGTATATACGTCCATGTTTTTATTAATATGTTTTAGTTTGACATTTTAAGGATTAAAATTAATTAGAATGATATCGTATTAATCTATAATTTTATTTGTCTCAGCTTATACAACGTAACTTTATTTGCATTTGATCCCGTTTTTCTTGGGTGGACCAGCAGTTCGGTCCGGATCTGGATTGAGGACCAAATTATGGGTATTAAATGACCGCATACCGGACCAATATACCTGGTTCTACTCACTTTTGGTCCACAACTAGTCTAGTTTTTTTGGAGTTTTTCGATTTCTAGTTTTTTGAATAGACCTACAAATGAGTCCTCTTAGTATTTAATTTTGAACTTTAAAAGGAATTACATGTTTTATATCACAGAGTATGATTTTTAAATAGGGAAAAATGAATATGGGGCTTTTATACATGTAAGTTTACATACGAAACTTATCAAAAACTGTGTCGTTTTGTTAAAAATTCTTCAAATCTATATAATTTAATCATATTTATTAAACTAACTTTAGTAATTTTTTTTTTTAATCTATTTACATCATTTTCTTCATTAATCGACTTTTTCAATAATATAAGTTTTTTTCTTATCATTATCTATCGAAGAAACTTTTAATAACTTCTTCATTAATTATAAACAATGTCCCCATCATTTTGGGGATCATATCTCCCTTGATGAATATGGGACAAATCAAGTGCTGAATAACATTTAAACCACAATACGACATAGTTTTTGTCGCATGTAAGATTACATGTATAACAACACCACATTCACTTCCTCTTTTTATATTACTGGAAATTAAATCAAAAGGTTAGAAAAATGAAAAGAATATTGCCACAAAAATAAGATCAATACGTAAATAAAATAAAATTGAAAAAAGAATGAAAACATAAAATTAGAAGTAGAAGAAATCAAACAAGAAATCATTATAAATGTATATTATTGTTTAGACGAATTTTATATAACTGTAACTAAATGATAAAAAGTTTAATTTTATTCTGTCGATTCTTGACAAATTTTTAAATGATCCAAAATGGTTATATAAAAAAGGTTTTTACCTTTTAGGAGAATGTTTGTTAGATATACTTTTAATTATTAATTAAGGATAATAGGGTTTAAATCAGTTGAATTGAGGCGAGTCGAGTTATGCACGACAAAACTCAACTTGACTACCTTATTAAAATTTGAGTTCGAATTTTGACTTGAATTTGGCCGAGTTTTAAATTTAAGTTAAAGCTCAACTCAATTACTAAAATTCATACTCGAAATCGACTGATTTTATATTTCAAACTCGAGGTCGAGTCGAATTTCAACTCGACTCGACTCGAGTCGAATTTCAACTCGACTCGACTCGACTAGACTCGTATACAAATTACCTATATAATAACAATATGTTAGTAATTGTATGTAAAGTAAAAGGTAGAAGTGTAATGTAGCATACACTCAATAAATCTCATGAGTCACGAGTCAAGTATCTTAGAAATCGAACTCGACTCGAAAATTTGCTCGAATCTCTAGACTTATTTAAATCAAGTCAACTTTAAATAATTTGCGATTTCCGCCCCAATATACCTCACCATTTGACCCTCTTTCATAGCAGGTGTGTTTTAAAATGGGCCTATTTGACCCATTTAGAAGTTTCACTTTGAAAACAAATTACCCGGAGTAGCCCAATCTCAAGATTTGGCCATATGGGGTCAATATTGTTAATTTAAAACACAACATATAATTTATATTTTTGTTATATAATTTAAAAGACAACATTTCATGGTGAAAACGCAATGTAGATTGCTTCAGGATGGAACTATTCTTGGCTACAACCTTTGGGTTGCACTTTAAGTGGAACTCTTGGGTTCGGAGGTAAGTCAATATATTTATGTGGAGAGCGTCGCTTAATATACTTCAAATGCGTGCTAATTTATGAGCTTGAGGCATTATTACAAATCTCTGTCCTTTATGTGATGCTTTTGAGAAGGACTTTGATCATTGTTTCTTTTATTGTTGGTATGTTATTTACTTATGGCGTAAGTTTTGGGCATGGTGGAGTTTAGGTATGGGTATTCCCACAACAATTTCAAACATTACTCTTTGGAATCTGCATAGTTTTGATAATAAAGATATTGTTCGAAAAATAAGATAACAGTTATAACTTGAAACTAACGATTTATCTAACTTGATTAGTTGTGTGCAGGTTAAAAATGGTTTAGAAGGTTGAAGGACTGATTATGTCAACTGCTGGAAGTTTGGTGTTAAGTGGAAGCTGTAAAGAAGAAAAAAAACTTAAAGGGGTTGTTTGTAAATACCCCAAAATTGGAGGTCGAGTATGTAATTAAGGAGTATAAATACTCCTTAACCGGCTGTTTTCTGAGATGAATTAAATTAGTAAAAAAACACACACAAGTGTGTATTTCTCTCTCTAGTGTCTCTCTAAGAGTATTGTAACGATTAGGGTTTCCAATTGAAACCCAATCGAGTCTGAGTATTAGTTAGGTTAAGTGTAAGTGATTGATATAGTGTTTTGTATGGTTTGATTTTGGTTATTGAGGTAATAAGAAGTTGTTATTCTTAGTTGTTAGATCTGCTAGATTTGTGATTTTGTACATGGTATCAGAGCATGGTGTGCTCTGGATACGAGTTGATTGATTTCACGGGTTGATTTGGATAGATCTAGATCTAGATCTAGATATTAGGGTTTCTGGATCTCGATTACTGATGTGTAAAATCTAGTTTTAAAAACTCGATATACTATTTAACTGGATTACACACTATAGGCAGTGTACCTATTCGTATGTAATATAGCAAAAGTAAGTTAAGGTTCGATCACATGGACTGGTTTAGCTTTACACGTTTATTAACTAATTAAAAAGAAAAGTAATTATTAAATTGTTTGTCGAAAAGTTGATTTGCCTTGTTATCAATTAAGGAGAAAAACACTCTTTTGGTACTTCACTTGTGATCTAATTTTGTTTACGTAATTGAATGTATGTTTTAACTTCTTATGCATAGTAAGATTCCTCTCGAATACCTTACTAACTTTAATTACTTCGAATTCTAATGTTCCTCTCGAATACAGTTAAAACTTAGAATATTAACTAACAAGTTACATATAAATAACTTAAAATATTATATAAAACGAAAACAATTAAGGTCCTTCGATTAAACATAAACACCTAAAACATTCAATTGCGATAAACTAAATCATCACACAAGATCCATAATCAAACAAGTATTAAGAAGTTTAGCTACTCATAATCTGATCAAAAGAAACAAACATGAATAAAGTAAACATACTAAATAAGTCGATGATAAGAAAGCATAGAATTGCGAAAAGCGTATATCGTGAATGTAGAACTCTCGAATTAAGCTCCCAACTCCTCTTGCAGCTCCCAAACAAATTGTTTAACTCAAAAATCGAATACTAAAAGCTGGATAAATTTTTTGGAGTTTTGGTTTGTATTTATAGCAAAGAAATCCATATTCGACTAAAATTGCAAAACAGATTTAGTGCGCCGCAACTCCCTTCCAGTGCGTCGCACCGTGGACTGTCCTTCTTTGAAACCAAGTCAAACTCTAGGTGCGTCGCATCTCCAAATGCCAGTGCGACGCACTCCCTTTTCTAGAACTTTCTTGCACGTTTTGACTTTCGTTGACCCGGTGCGCCGCACCACACTTGTGCGTCACACTCCTCTGCTGTTTTCACCATTTTGTGTATTTTTCATCGTTTTAACTCGTTTCTCGTCCAATCTTCCACTTCCCGATCATATAAACCTGTAAACTGAATAAAACAACTTTTCACACGATTAAATGCAAAAATCTATCCTATCCATCATGTTTTATATGAAAACGACCAAATATCGCATAGAAATAAAGGTATAAATATGCGATATCAAATCCCCCCAAACTTACTGTTTTGCTTGCCCTCAAGCAAAAACTATGTTTTAAACAAATTATCAAAGCCATGTTTTAATTTGCATAACCAAACACCTCACGAATTTTATGGGAAATAAATCACACAATCTCTCAAACTAGTCTAAAGGGTGTGTAACGTATTCTATAGATTCGCTAAATTGCTCAGTCATGGTGAGTTTTCTATCATAGGCTTGATAAAAAATCACTTCTCCACCACTAGAGTCTAGATACAACTACACGAGAACTTTTATTCGGGTTGTAATATACACGTAAAGGCATGTGGAAATATATAATGGAGCGTAAAGGGTATTAAACAAAAAGTATACAAATAACGTAGGATACAACTAAATTATCCAAACTCATAAATCTTTTAACGAACTGAATTGCTTAACTTTCTTCAACTTCAACTTTCCTTCAAATGTACACACGTCGTACAATACTTTATAAGAACTCAATATACACTAAATTATTTCACTTCTACGACTCTTTTTTTCTTTCGCTTTTCTGTTTTTTCGATACTTTTATTTTTATTTTTTTTTCGACTCAACTTTTTCCCATTAGCCTAGTACATGTCTTACAATATAATTTTTCTTTTGGTAAGATAGCATGCTCAAAAAGCTCACTTAAACTAATTTTTTTTCGTTTTTTTTTTTTTTTTTTCAAATTCAAATATAATACACAAGCTTCAATATCAATCACTTAAATTCAATAAACCTTCAAAATACTCCAATCTTCACTCTATAATAGCAATCAAAAACTAAGTTCGGATCTAATCTAATAATGAAACGAAAATTAAGGCGAGTGTACAAAAATATATAGTAGCGTTTAAGAAACGAAAAAGTTTAGGCGCAAAAAGTTTTTCGAGAGTTTCTAACACTAAAAATGAGTGTTACAAGGGTTAGCGGAAAACTAGCAAATCAATGTGATTAAACTATACGAAATATATAAGAAACGAGAAAAGCTAAAAAAAATGAGTTAATCCTAATTTTCCCCTACCGTTGTACCAAATTACACTAAGTTACCCTAATGTAATGCTCATATGTGGTCTCGAAATGTATAACAATGTCAAGTTCTAAAGTCATCAACCATCGGCACACTCAAAGAATCGAAAAAGTAGCATTAAAAATGAATGCTTTCAAAAGCTCAAAATCTCACTATTTAATCGAGTAGGGTATCAAATGCGCTCGGTTATGCTAAAATTTTAAGGTAATTACCAACTAGACAGGTCATATTTTTTTTAATTTTTCAATTTTTAAATTTTTTTATGATTTTTTTTTTCAAAAATGTAAAAAACTTAACAACCTAACATGATGGAAAACTAAGGGTCGAATAAAATATAACTTTGGAATTTCCCGACGACCCCCCCCCCCCCCCCCCCCCCCCCCCCCAAACTTAAGTGACACATTGCCCCTAGTGTGTAAACGACTCAAAACCTAAGGGAAATTACAAAAAAAAAAACTAAGCTAAAAAATAAATACAAAAGAAGAAAGGAAGAAAGTAGAACCCGTTTGTAGATATACGAAAATTCCCCGTTGAAAAGCTTCCCTGAACTGAATGCCAGACTCAAAACCGGTTGCTGAACTTACTGTCACTCTTTGAAAAACTAAAATACAAAAACTAAACAAAAATATTAGAACCATAAAAGAAAAATAAAAACTAAAAAGAAAAATAGTCAAATTACGACGAATAAAAAAATAGTAGACTATTTTTAGTTCAAATAGGGAAAATGTGAACAATAACATTACAAATTAAACAACCAAATACCAAAATACCATCACAAAGAACATCAAACATCACCAAATATCACCACCACCTATTCCTCCATGGCATCATCATCAGCATCTCCATCGCCACCGCCCGCCTCCTCGTACACGGGTTGCGGATAACCCGGATAAGGCTCTGGGTAATAGTGCGGTGGGGCAACGAACGAGTGCCAGCAAAAATGGCTTCATTCCGTGTCTGCATGCTAGAAACTTGTCGCCCAATCTGATCCACATCATACAACAAATGATGCATTCCTCGAGTGATGTCTCTTAACATATCCCTCGTACTAGGCTCTGGCTGCCTCGGTGGTGGTGGTGGCTGATTCGGACACTGTGCCGGTCCTACCAACAGATTACCCGCTCGGGTAAGCAACTCCGCCCTGGCCAAGTCGTTTTGGGTTATCAACTTGCATTTCACAGGAGGTGAACATCTTTGAATATTCACCCGAGTATAATACCCCAACTTCCTCGCAATGCGGGTGATAAAGTGCCCACAAACCATTGACTCGAAGCAGTCTTCCCCATGCCTCGTTCCACCATGTACTTCGCAAGGGTCCACGGGACATTGATATACTGGTACGGGTCCCGTAGATTGAACTTGTGAAACATCCACAAGTCATCATTGTAGCACTTATCGTGCTGAGTCGCTCGGTGCACAAATGACTAAGCGAGAATCTTGTGAAACACTCGCAAAATAGAGTCCTGAACATCCTTGACCCGACTCGTAGGCTTATGCTCCACTTTCCCGGTAAACTCGTTCCATATTTCATTTGCGCCACAACCCGACGAGTCAGTTTCAGCATTAGCAATATAGGCGGCCATCAAAGCCTCATTCTCCACCTCAGTATCCTCGAACAACCCCGTAAGCCTACCAAACTCCACCACATCAACAATGTGGTCCTCTCCACTAAGCCTAAAAGTAATCAAAGGAGCTGTGGCCAACTCACTCTCATTAAAATCCTTCTCAACCTCCACAGAACAATAAAACTCTAGCACCCACTCCCGATATACCGACTCCTCAACCTTCCATGCTTTCTCCCAAATTGGTATGTCATATTGTGCAGTAGCACTTCTCGTTACCATAAAACCACTTAAATATACCCCAATCCGATTCAAAAACCTCCAATCCATAATACGGGATGCACAAACCACCCGATCTCGCAACTTTGCTAATCTGTTATTTAGCTCAACTTTCCGTTCCGGGGTGCAACCGGGCCATTTCAACCAAGGATGATTTTTCGGTATCACCGCTTTTGCATTTAATGTTTCGTTAGGCGGAGCCGATGCTCGCCTACGTCCACTATCAGACCCTTCCTCAGATGGTCGTTTTCCCTACACACCACAAAGCAAACACACAAACAACCCAACACATTAATCACATAAAAAAGACAAAAATAAACTGTCTGTGAGCGCCTTGCGTCGCATTGTGTCGCTAATGCGGCGCAGTAAGCTCGGACAGATTTCAAGAGGTCTGTTTCAATGTTTCAATCACCAAATCCAAAAATTAATTGCATCAATATGTTCTAATAAGGGGGAATAAGCAATATAAACACTTAACTTGATGTTTCTAAGCCAAATTTAAGAAACCCTAAAATTTCACCCAATTTGATTTTAACCAATTAAACTAAAATCGAACTAAGTGAAAGATAAAAAGTCAAGAAACATACCATTCTCCTGATGATGTAGTGATTACAAGTAAGTAATTGGAGATAAAATCGAAGCGTAAGAGTGTGTATGTGTTTATGTGGTCGGCTACTTTTGTGTATGTGTGTGTGTTAAAATGAAAGATAAAAAACAATATAACCTGATATGGACCATGATGCGACGCAGTCACCTACACGATGCGTCGCACCATCTGAACCCGTGGATAATTTTTGTTTTTCTCCTAGTCAATGCGGCGCACCCAGGTACTTGTGCGTCGCAGTTCCTGGGTCTTTTTTTTTTCCTTTTTCGTTTTCAATTTTTTTGGTTTTTCGTCGGTTTTCTTTGTACCTAATAAACTGAAACTGAACATAAAACGTTAAAAACACCTAAATATAAATAAAAAGTAAAAATAACAAGAAAATGGAAAAATTTAAACTACGAAAACGTAAAAACAAACCCGGGTTGCCTCCCGAGAAGCGCTTGTTTTGCGAACGAGTCGTTAGCTTGACTCGATATGCCTCGTGGTCGATGGCATATAAACCATCCTCGATCATCATACCATTTTCCTCACCTTCCTACTGATATAATTTCACTCGTTGTCCCGAAACGATGAAAGAGTCTCCTTTATCTTTCCATAACTCAACATAACCCGATGCAAAGGCTCGTTTCACGACATACGGATATTTCGTTCGCAATTTCGGAGCCTTGAATTTGTACTTCAAATGAAATAAAAGCACTTTATCTCCCTCCTTGAATTTTTTTCGAATAATCCTTCGGTCATGAAACTCCTTCGTTCTTTCCTTGTAAAGCCTTGAACTTTCGTACGCGTGTAATCTCAATTCGTCCAATTCATGAAGTTGTAAAAACCTCATATCTCCCGCCAAGTCCATATCAACATTGAAATGCCCAATACGCCTTGTGCTCAATCTCGACCAACAAATGACATGTATTCCCGTAGAGTAGTCGATGTGGGGGGGGGGGGGGGGGTGGTTCAAGTCGGTGTTTTGTATGCCGTCCTAAATGGCCATAACGCATCCTCTAATTTCTTCGACCAAATATTTGGATGTTGTCCACCGTCTTTTCCAAAATCCTCTTCATCACACGATTGGTATTCTCTACTTGGCCGCTCGTTTGCGGATGATACGATGTAGCAAACCGGTGATTTACTCCATAGCGCTCCAAAACTTTCGCTAATTGAGCATTTGCAAAGTGGCTCCCTCGATCACTAATTAAAGCTTTCGGTACTCCAAACCTACAAAACAAGCTTTTAAGAAAATTAACAACTACATTAGCATTATTAGTAGGAAACGCCTTTGCTTCAACCCATTTAGAATGGTAATCGAACGCAACTAGGATGTAGACATTTCGATTTGAAGGCTTGAATGGTCCCATGAAATCAATGCCCCAAATGTCGAAAACTTCACAAACTTGAATCCGATGTTGTGGCATCTTGTCCCTCTTTGTGATATTCCCTTGACATTGACACGTGTCACAAGTTCTCACCAAAGTGTAGGCTTCCTTGAAAATCGTTGGCCAATAAAAACCCGCATCATACACCTTTTTACCCGTCACCGTTGGTCCATAATGTCCTCCGGTAGGTCCATGATGGCATTCGTCCAAAATCCTACGAGTTTCTCCGCCATAAACACATCTTCTCACCATTCCATCCGCACACCTTCGTAAAAGATAAGGTGCATCCCAATAATAATACTTAGCATCCGCGATCAATTTCTTCTTTTGTTGATAAGTTAGGCTTTGATTAACAACTCTCCCGGCTAATAAATTTGCTATATCCGCAAACCATGGAACATTTCCGTCTTTGTCACTAACATAAGCCAACATCTCACCCCGAAAAGTGTCATTAATTTCTTCCTCCTCAACTCCCCCAAACTTGGGTTCTCCAATCTACTCAAGTGATAAGCCGCCACATTTTCCGCTCCTTTCTTGTCTTTAATCTCGATGTCAAATTCCTGCAACAATAAAATCCAACGAATAAGTCTAGGTTTAGCATCTAATTTAGAAAATAAAAACCTTAAAGCCGAATGATCCGTGAAAACAATGGTCTTGCTCAACACCAAGTAAGAAAGGAATTTTTCAAATACGAAAACAACCGCCAAAAGTTCCTTTTCGGTTGTTGTGTAATTTTGTTGGGCTTCGTTCAAAGTCTTGCTAGCAAAGTAGATTGGTCGAAAATGTTTCTCGATCCTTTGTCCCAAAACAACCCCCACCGCAAAGTTACTTGCATCACACATCAATTCGAAAGGTTGAGACCAATCCGGTGACACCAACATTGGTGTATTGGTTAACCTCTCCTTGAGTAACTCAAAAGCCTTCAAGCAATCTTCCGAAAAGTCGAAAGGTACCTTATTCTCTAATAATCTAGTCAAGGGACGAGAAATCTTCGAGAAATCCTTGATAAACCTTCGGTAGAATCCCGCATGTCCTAAGAAACTCCAAATTGATTTCTCGTTCGTTGGTGGTGGTAATTTTGCAATAACCTCGATCTTCGCTTTATCCACTTCTATCCCAACTTTCGAAATTTTATGTCCTAGCACAATTCCCTCACGAACCATAAAGTGGCATTTCTCCCAATTTTATACCAAGTTCCCCTCTTCGCATCTTCCTAACATTTTATCCAAATTCTCCAAGCACGCATCGAACAGTTCTCCAAAAACTGAGAAATCGTCCATGAAAACCCCCATCGTCTTCTCCACCATGTCTTAAAAAATAGCTTGCATGCACCGTTGAAAAGTTGCAGGTGCATTGCATAGTTCAAAAGGAATCCTTCGGTAAGCGTAAGTCCCGAAAGGACATGTAATTGTGGTCTTCTCTTGATCTTCGCGGTCAATAGGTATTTGAAAATACCCCGAAAATCCGTCCGAAAAGCAATAAAACTCATTCCCCGCTAACCTTTGAATCATTTGATCCATGAAAGGTAACGGAAGATGGTCTTTTCTCGTCGCCTCGTTGAACTTGCGGTAGTCAATACAAACTCTCCATCCCATAACCGTCCTTGTTGGCACTAGCTCATTCTTGTCATTCATCACCACGGTCATACCTCCCTTCTTCGGTACATAATGAATAGGACTCACCCATGGGCTATCCGAAATCGGGCAGATAATTCTTGCATCTAACAACTTCACAACTTCTTTTTTAACGACATCCGTCATATTCGGATTTAGCTTCCGTTTTGTTTGAGCAACGGGCTTTACATTGTCAAGAAAATTTATTTTATGTTTGCAAAATTCAGGGCTAATTCCGGGTATGTCGGATATAAGCCAAGCAAAGGCCTTTTTATGACCTTTAAGGATCGCCAATAATATAGCTTTTTCATCACCCGAAAGTGATGACGAAATTAAAACCGGTAATAAATTAGTACCTTCAAGAAAAGCGTATTCTAAATGTACCGGTAATTGTTTAAGCTCCAACTCGGTTGGTGGTTCTTCAATCGAGGACTTAACCCTCATGCTCTTTTCCATCTTCATTTCTTCTTTAACTTCAACTTCTACTTATTCAATGTTCTCGTTTTCCAAATCCTCATCCATTTCGGCTTCCAACTCTAGAATTTCCTGCCAATCTAAATCATCAAAAACATCAATGCGAAAACAAGTTTCATCAGTGGAATATGAATGTGTCATAGCTCTATCTAATGTAAAAGTAATTCTTTCATTCCCAACCCCCAATGAAATTTGTCTATTTTTTAACACGAATAATCGCGTCGCCGTGTTTAAGAATGGTCTTCCTAAGATAAGTGGCACATTAAAATCTTCCTCCATCTCTAGAATTACAAATTAATGGGGAAAGTGAATTTTCCTACATTAACTAGCATATTTTCTGAAATTCCTAATGGGTATTGAAATGATCGGTCAGCTAGACGGATACTCATTCTAGTAGGTTTTAACACTCCTAAAACAAGTTTAGCATACAATAAATATGGCATTAAATTTATGCTAGCTCCTAAGTCGGCTAATGCACTACAACTATAGGTCTTACTAAAATTACAAGTAATAAGGAAACTCCTTGGATCGTCCAACTTTGGCGGTAGTGTGTTCTTCACCAAAGCCGAGCACTCCGCGTTCAAGAAAGCGACTTGTACTTCCGATGAATTCCCTTTCTCCGTTATAAGCTCTTTGATGAACTTTGCGTAATTCGCCATCCCTGAATCAAATCAACAAGTGGAACGTTAATATTTACGGATTTAATCATCTCGCAAATTTTACCGTATTGTTCCTTCATTTTTTCCTTCCTCAAACGTTGAGGATATGGAATTCGTGGCTTGTAAGCTTTTATCGGTACTTCCTCTACTGGTTCTGGTGTTTTTTCTTTAGACTTAACCTGTGGTACATCTTCCTCTTCGTCCTCAATCTCCAAATCATCCGTAACGGGTTCTGTTGAGGACTACGGCGTACCACCGACAACCTGCAGCGCACCACCGACAACCTGCGGCGCACCAGGCTTATTTGCAGAAACAGTTTGCCCGAAATCCAGGTTTGTGGTTCGCCATAAGGCGGACTACGGCGCACTACCTAGTAGTTTTTTCGAACATTCTTCGTTGTTCTCGTTTTCTTCTCGATTCCTTCCATACGCAAATCCCGAGCGTGTTGTAATTGCATTAACATGCTCATCTCTCATGTTGGGAGGCCGATATTTCGACCCTTTATTATTGGAATTTTTACCTTGATTTTGTGGTCGTGGATTTTGTTGCGTGTTACTCGGTAATTGTCCCGGTGGCCGATTTGAGTAACGATCGTTCATACGATCAAACCTCCTCTCCAAGTCTTGCATCGCCGCTTGCTGATTTCTCTGTCCTTGCTAGTTGTGATCGTTTAACACTTTAAGTTGATCTTTCAGGCTTTGATCACCGCTTCATTCTTTGCGTTTTGAGTGTGAATAAACGTCTTCATTAGATCTTTCAGGCTTTGATCATCTTCATCCTTCGGTGGATTGACATCGTACCTTGGTCTTGGTGGTGATCTTTGATTGTTGCGTTGCCATTGATTGTCTCGATCATCACCACGGTTGTAGTTACTTCCGCGGTTTTGCCAATTTCTTCCACGATTAGGATAGCCATATTGTGCGTAATTGACATCCTCAACTTGTCGATCACAATCACTAGCATAGTGAGGTCCTCCGCATGTTTCACATCCATTTTTAACCAAGTGTTTGTCTTTCTCGATCCTCCCAATGCGTTTGTCAATCATTACCGCCATAGATTTAACTTCTTTCACGATTAAAGAAATTTCGTCGCTACTATCCGCTTGAGCAACCTGTCCTCTTGTTCTTCGACCTCTACCACCGTCTCGATATTCCCTCGGTAAACTTATTATCATCTTATCCTCCGGCTAAATCAAGCTCGTGTTGTGACTCCTTATTTAAACCATAAAACAAAATCTCGATGATGTTATCTTTGCCCAGTCCGTGACCATAGCAACTCCTTAGAAGTTATTTCACTCTTGCCCATGCTTCAGTAGATGTCTCGTCATCTTCTTATCGAAAACCACGAATATCTCGTAGTAATTTCCTACCCAAGGCGGGTGGGAAAAACCTTTTGATGAAGGATTCCCGCATTTGTGTCCATGGTGTAATTGTATTTTCTTCCAATTCTTCAAACCAAACCTTCGCATCTCCGGTGAGAGACGAAGGGAACAACCTCAGTTTGACACTCTCGCTCTTTCTTTCTCCGTACTTGAACATCTCGCATAGCTCATTGAATTTGGGTACATGCTTATGTGGATCCGCATTGTATCGTCCACCGAATGTGTTGTCTTGGATCATCTTGAGATGATGACACTTGACCACAAAATCTTCACCCAAGTCCGGGGTGGTAATAGTCGACCCTCTGGTGGCTGGTACTGCAACGGACGCAACACGTCGGTGCATCAGAACATCGAATGGGTGTGCCATTGGTTGAGGTTCCGATTTTTCTTCAAAAATCAACTCTTCAACTTCATAATCTGTATTACTTCCTCCTTCTTCTGAAGACGTAATATCTTCAAATTTGAATGGTGATAAAGGTCCAAACGCCGGTGGAATCGGAATTGATGTGTTCGCTTTCTTCTTGCCTTGCTGTCACACCCCGCCATTGGCGGAAACGTAGGGTGCAACTGATTGACGATCGTCATAACACAACAGTAATATAAAGAATATAATCTATATGAATAAATAAATAATGTATTGTTATGACGTCGCCATACTCAAGGTATAAACCGTAGTACACAAAAATCGTCAAACACTACAAGAAGAATTTTCAATTGTAATCATTAACGAATGAAAGAATACTTGGACATGCAAGTCCGAAAGGAAAACCAAATGTATAATTAATAAATGTCCGCAATGCAAATATATCCTGAGGTCATCTAGAGCCTGACTCCTAAAGCCAATTCCTATGCCTGCTCATACCTGAAAGTAAAGCTTAAAAACGTCAACATAAAGTTGAGAGAGTACATCGAGTAAGTAGTAAAATGTAAGGTAGAAATCATATCTCAAAATCAGTAGTAAAGTAATGTGTAACTAATGCATGTAAGTAGTAAGAAAACATCATCCACAATCATACAACGTAAGCATGTATCACAAGTAAGCATAGCAAGTACATCTCATTAGTAGGAAATGTATAATAATGAGCATGCATATATCAGTAGGAAAGGTATACTGATATGTATCATCCTCAGTAGCCGCGCTACCATAAGTACACCTCATTAATAGAAAATGTATACTAATGAGCGTGCATGCATCAGTAGGAAAGGTATACTGATGTGTATCAACCAACTTTATCGTAAAGTTTTAGAAAAATTTGCATTAGTTCTGTTACACATTTCATGGTTTCTAAAAATAGCAAGTTTCCATAAATAGAAGTATCTATTTATGGCAAGTTTCCGAAAATAGTAATGTTTCCATATATAGTAAGTATGGAAGTAAAATATGTTTATCGTAAATCATTTTTCTCAAATCATACTTAGGTTGCTTTACTTTCCCCCGATTTAAATCATAGAAAACAATAGTAAGTAAAGGGGGCGATGACTCACCTCGTAAGTATAGCAAAATATTCACTACTCAAGTAGTGTGAGTATGTGTGTGTGTATGTAGGTCACAAGCTAAGCCTCACGACTAGATAATGAGCTTCCCTAAAATCCGTATAAGTAACTTTCGTGAGCAATTTGGTTTCAAGTTTTAATCCCGTTTAATGTAAGTTTTAAGATTTCCAATTAACCATTTTATTTAACTTGCACCCGAGGTATTAATCGTTAGATTTAGACATGGTTAAAAAGTCAGCAAGTATATACGTTCACTAAAGCTGTCATATATAGAGTTTGAAAAGGAATTAGATGACGAATCTTATATATACGAAGAGAATACTCAGAGGGCTACATCAAGGACCATGTATTTGACAAAATTGAATAAGTTATCAGAGAGATATGGTAGAAGTAAAACGGGTTATAATCTGTCCAAGAATATAAATATATTGAGTTTTAAAACGATTACGAGCCAACCAACAGACTTTTAGATGAGTAAATCCCTTTTTGAATATATAAGACCTGTTATGAAAAATAAGTATATAATTCCACATTACGTAAAAGTTTGCTAGATCGTTACACAAATTCAATTTACCAAAACCTAACAATGTCGTTTAAAAATCTCAGATTTGACCCTCGTTCACAAAAGTACAGGTTTAGGAAGTTATACGAAGAATTAGACAACGATATTTCTGGGGTTTGAATGATAAGTCAAGGAACTACAACTTTGATTTAGATATCTTTTAACAATACGAAACTGAGAGCAGCTTATGACATCACGAACACATAACAAAAAATCTGATTAGGAACAACAACCTTTACGACGTGACTCGTATAAATGTTTATAAATATCAAACGATCCCGTAAAAATACCAAAACCTCCAGATAATTCATTTGACATACAAAAAAGGATTTCATGTTTTAAAATCTCCGGTTTTACACTTTTAAGACAAACAACAAGTGAACAAAAATTCGTATACAAATCAACACCAAAACACAGTTTAGACCCATGTTCACTAAAAATCAGTTATAGAGAGTTTGACAATGAACTACACCATGATCCTTATATTTATGAAAACTATATTACAGGGGCTAAAATATGGACATAGGTATTGATCATTTTGAGTGATTTATCACCAAATTACGACCATTACAAAACAGGTTATATAATCTGCCAAAACCGACGACTTCTATAGATTGAATTATAGGAGTTTAGGACATGATATAAAGAAATAAAACTAATTTTAAAGTATGATTAAGGTTTTCTATGTGGTTACACATATTCAACTATTAAAGTCTAACAATTACGTTTTAACTTTCAGTTCAGACCACCGGTTACTAAAAAACGATTTCCGAGAGATTGACAAAGAACTGGGTGAAGAACTTTATATTTCCTAAAACTAGGTTACGAGGGATGCAACTTTGGTTAAGATATAATTAAGAAATACGTAGTTATGAATAAGCTATGACCTTGCAATCACGGGACATACAAACTGTCCGTTTTTCATAAATCTACTTGGTTTTTCAAACTTGTTCAAAAATACGTTTTAGACATACTAGTAAATGGGACTTTTCAAAAACGAATGTTAATACCTGAATATACGTAATTATTTGGCTTAACCCCCAAAGCTCAAATATTTAATTATATATCATAAATCAAAGAATCAAACTAACAAAACATAGAAAATAAGGGTTTAGAGTTTTACCAATGCTTGCACTAGGATTCGAGAGTTAAGCTTCTCATATGCTGAAAACGTTGACCACATGAAGAGATCACAAGTATGGGCTGTCCCAAACAGATTATGACTTGGAGATTAAGAACACAAGAAATCGAAATTGGATTAATGGGAATTTGGGTTTGATAGAAATACTTACTAGTGATTTGCCACAAAAAAACAACCCTTAGAATTCAATGGAGGTCGAGCAAGAAGAAGGAGGAAATGTCGACTAGGGCTGATTGGGGCTTTCAGGATCGACTGGTAGGCATGAAATAATCGGGTTAGGCATTTGAGTTTAGGGAATATCGATTAAGGGTGGAGCGGTTTGGGCTAAAACTTGGGTATGGATTACAAAGGTGGATTTGGATCACTTACATTCTAATTGGGTCATGACTAACAATATGGATCAAGTCCGTAATTCTGCGATTCGGGTCTAATTACTACGGGTTAACCAAAACGATACTTCACTAGACTCGGATTAACAATTAACAAATTCTAAGATACAAAACTACGCAAGAAAAAAAAACGAGACAATTGTGAATACGACTCGGGATTGATAAAACGACTTCTAATTAAAGAAACTTTGTAATTTCCATTATAAATAAAATAATTAGTATCAACCATTAAAGACGATAAGATTCTCTATACTTTAGACGTAGAAGCTCATCTAGTGGGTAGTAACTACTTGTGCACCTTAACTAACACGAAATGAATCACACACAGAGGTAAACACACATGTCTAAAGAAATAAACAACATAAGTCAAGTATAAAGAACTTAATTTTAATTTTTTTTTTGTAAAATCTAATAAGAGCTACAGGCTTACTAGACTAAACTGAGACGGAAAAAGTGACGGTTGTCACAGTATTCCCCACTTAAAAGAATTTCGTCCCGAAATTCAAGTGGTATAACTGTAGACGGAAGCATCATCGAAATGAGTATATAAGGGGGTTTTCGTACAACAAATCCTCAAGATTCACTCATGAAGTGTGTCATGAATCTAAACACTGATTAGAATAGTTTGAATTTCCGTCCGATACCGGAACAAATACGCGTTAGAATATATTTATAATTACTTCTAATTACAAACATATCATATATGTATGTTCACATTACCATAAAAGGTCATGGGTAGTTTATATAAGCGCTTATGATCATTCGTATAACAATGTACAAAATTTAGTTCAACATAGAGTATGAAATCATGTAGATACATGGTAAACAATAAGTTCTCCATTATGTTGGCCAGACATAACTTAAAACTCATCATTAAGTATCATTTATAGTATTCGATATGTAACACTTATTTGTTGAGACACATTCAACAATAGCAGTCACGGTTAACGAACAAAATCGTTGGTCACAAAAGAATATCACGTGATCGATATAAGAGTGAAATAATTTCATAAGTAATACGAAAGGGCGTTGAAAACGAAAAGCTACACGAAAGTTTGCAAATTAAAATAGAGATTGAAAGGTTTTATCAGATCGCGTATAACAACCAGTTTCCTCTTGTGTTGATCAGAGACAAGAGAATTCCTATCGTTACTTGCCAGCGATTATCACTGAATATGAACTACCGAATTACAAATAAGATCAACAAAACGGAGATTAAGGAAAACGAAATCATTAGAACGAATTTTGAATCATCAGAGAGTTGAATAAATAGCTAGACTGAATACTAGTAGCTGTGGAAAAGAAAATCTCGCGTTAAAGAATATCTCAATTCCGTATCACAAACAGGAAGTAATAGGTGTAGGTTCGTAGAGATTTGTGTATCGAAAGAGTTTCATTAGGGTGATTGTTGTGTAGTGCGTAAATCGAATCAATTCCACAAGTCTATATGAGCGTTTGGTGTCATCGCAAGATTTCAATATCATATCTGAATGCACTAACAGAAAAGTTTACATGTTGGATGTGTCTGCACAGTATCATAGGTCAAAAGGACTCAAGCGACTAAGGTCAGAAATGAATATCGCTTCGAGTATTATTTACATCCATAAATCTCCAAGTTACATCGAGGTGAACATGAAAAACTGTCAAAATAGCGAACTCAGGATAATGAAATGAATTAGTATTTTAATGCACAATACGCTTGCAATTTATCTCGAGATGTCAAAAGTCTAACGCACATAGCAATGTCAGTTGAAGGTTTCAGCACAGAATGAAAGTCGTATAGGTCTCAATGAGGTACGAGTTATTGAGTTTCAACTCATAATGGTTACTCCCCTCGTGGGTACATATAAGAATAAGGTTTCGAGAATCATACGCGATAAAGAAATAGTCTTAAGATGTTACCGTCTTCTGTCTCAAGTCGCATCTAAGGTCACTTCGAGGTTTCGATAAGAACTGCGATGATAAAGGGTTTAAGAATAAGGTTTAACTCGGAAAGCTATCTGTTGTAGAACGCTTATGGAAATTGCTGATACAACCAAGGAGGGATATGCTTAAAGCATACAAAATCGGATATAATGAAGTTTGGGAATAAATATTCTTCTCTTGCTAGAATATATGTCTTTACCGAAAGAACGTGTCGAAAGTCACGAGCAGCTTGAAACCGGATAAGTATAAATCAAAGTAAAATATTCTTCTGCAACCGAAAGTGAAATAGATAGCAATTGCTGGAAGTAATTGAGAATATGTTAGAGTTGACAAAGGCATCGTCTTAGAGACCATCTGATTTGATTGAGAAAATAAAGAAAAGAGTTTCACCGGTTTGTATAGACTGGATGATAAGGAAATCAACTAGTTTACAACTCCAGATGGTTTTTAGTAGCATTGACTTTCTATGAAGGTACTCGACCAATATCAGCGGTAGTAGTATGTGAAAATCTCACATGGTTTCGAGATCATTGGTTATCAAATGATTGGTAAAAATCTAGAATCGGATAGTTTATCTCCTCGGGAGACGAATACATCACGAGTAAACTTTCGGGGCGAAAACGATACGTTCGCATCATCAGGAATTAGTTTCGGTGAGTTTCAAGAATAAAGTGATTATGACAAAAGGGACTGAAGAATCCGGTTTAGAGAGCACGTCGTACAGTTTAGTAATCAATTTCACCCATAGCTTGCCAGAACACGGTTTCAGATGGATTAGTTCTGACCAACTCGAAATTTAATAATAGAGTTTGAAGTGGTTCTAGAGAAAGAACGTTTAGACAACGATTTCATTTGAGTAGATTAGTATAAATCGTGAAAATGTTTCGGGGTCTGGTTTCCATATGGTAGTTAGATTTCGATATTTGAAAACTTTTGTAGAATGGACTAAAATTTGAAAACGAATAGAGATAGGAGAAAAATGGATGTTTTTTTGCTAAGATATAAATTTGTTACCGATTAGGATGTTTATTTCCGAGTGTCAATATGAGAATCCTTACGAAAGAATATGGAGAGAATTAACACTTCTCCTCGACTTTTAAAACAATGAAGCAACCAAAACGATAGGTATAATCTCTTAGTGTCTGGTTTAAACAATTTGCTGAGTAGAAACGTATATCGATTTTGTGATAATAATAAATGAAAAGAGTTCAATGATGTAGAGATCGATATAAGAGAAAAACATAGAACCGTCTTCAAATAGGGTAGGCGAGTCTTCAACTTCACATCTTCAAATCTGCACGAAGGTTCTTCCACGAGAGCGTCACGTATGGTAGAATAGAATTCCGGAAGTACGAAGATAGAGAAATCGAAATGAAACAAAATAGAAATTTTAAATGAGGGGTGGAGTCGTAAATGAATAAGAACGTGATTCCAATACTGCAAGTAGATGAGGCACCCAAAGATAAGGCATACACATTTGCTTTTCGTATTCATTATCGCATTGATAACGCTTACATAATATTAAAATAGGAGTATAAGAGTTCAAGTCGAATTCCATTACTACAAGAAATGAGATTTTTAGGAAAAGAAAAGTGAATAAAATAAAAACTCCTTCAGCTTCGTAAGTCGTTGCGGTTCGCAGTCTTCCTTAGGCGATAAGTCGATAGGTACGAGTAGTGAGACGATATAAAAAAGTAAAAAGATCCTAGAAAGAATATATATGAAGGACACCTAATTATAGTCTAGGCCAACCACCTAGTTCTTTATAACCATGTGCTCTGATACCAATCTGTCACACCCCGCCATTGGCGGAAACGCAGGGTGCAACTGATTGACGATCGTCATAACACAACAGTAATATAAAGAATATAATCTATATGAATAAATAAATAATGTATTGTTATGACGTCGCCATACTCAAGGTATAAACCTTAGTACACGAAAATCGTCAAACACTACAAGAAGAATATTCAATTGTAATCATCAACGAATGAAAGAATACTTGGACATGCAAGTCCGAAATAAAAACTAAATGTATAATTAATAAATGTCCGCAATGCAAAGATATCCTAGAGGTCTTCTAGAGTCTGACTCCTAAAGCCAATTCCTATGCCTACTCATACCTGAAAGTAAAGCTTAAAAACGTCAACATAAAGTTGAGCGAGTACATCGAGTAAGTAGTACAATGTAAGGTAGAAATCATATCTCAAAATCAGTAGTAAAGTAATGTGTAACTAATGCATGTAAGTAGTAAGAAAACATCATCCACAATCATACAACGTAAGCATGTATCACAAGTAAGCATAGTAAGTACATCTCATTAGTAGGAAATGTATACTAATGAGCATGCATATATCAGTAGGAAAGGTATACTGATATGTATCATCCGTAGTAGCCGCGCTACCGTAAGTACACCTCATTAGTAGGAAAGGTATACTAATGAGTGTGCATGCATCAGTAAGAAAGGTATACCGATGTGTATCAACCAACTGTCTCGTAAAGTTTTAGAAAAATTTGCATTAGTTCTGTTACACATTTCATGGTTTCTAAAAATAGCAAGTTTCCATAAATAGAAGTATTTATTTATGGCAAGTTTCCGAAAATAGTAATGTTTCCATATATAATAAGTATGGAAGTAAAATCTGTTTATCTTAAATCATTTTTCTCAAATCATATTTAGGTTGCTTTACTTTCCCCCCGATTTATATCATAGAAAACAGTAGTAAGTAAGTAAAGGGGGCGATGACTCACCTTGTAAGTATAGCAAAATATACACTACCCAAGTAGTGTGAGTATGTGTGTGTATGTAGGTCACAAGCTAAGCCTCCCGGCTAGATAATGAGCTTCTCTAAAATCCGTATAAGTAACTTTCGTGAGCAATTTGGTTTCAAGTTTTAATCCCGTTTAATGTAAGTTTTAAGATTTCCAATTAACCATTTTATTTAACTTGCACCGGAGGTATTAATCGTTAGATTTAGACATGGTTAAAAATTCTGCAAGTATATACGTTCACTAAAGCTTTCATATATAGAGTTTGTAAAGGAATTAGATGACGAATCTTATATGTACGAAAAGAAGACTCAGAGGGCTACATCAAGGACCCTGGATTTGCCAAAATTGAATAAGTTATCACAGAGATATGGTCCAAGTAAAACGTGTTATAATCTGTCCAAAAATATAAACTTTTGTAACATTTGTATATTGAGTTTTAAAACGATTACGAGCCAACCAACGGACTTTTAGATGAGTAAATCCATTTTTGAATATCCTGTTATGAAAAATAAGTATTCAATTCCACATTACGTAAAAGTTTGCTAGATCGTTAAACAAATTCAATTTACCAAAACCTAACAATGTCGTTTAAAAATCTCATATTTGACCCTCGTTCACAAAAGTACAGTTTTAGGAAGTTATACGAAGAATTAGACAACGAGATTTATGGGGTTTGAAAGATAACTCAAGGAACTACAACTTTGATTTGGATATATTTTAACAATACGAAACTGAGAGCAGCTTATGACATCACGAACACCGAACTAAAAACCTGATTAGGAACAACAACCTTTACAACGTGACTCGTATAAATGTTTATAAATATCAAACGATCGCGTAAAATTACCAAAACCTCCAGATCATTCATTTGACATATAAAAAAGGATTTCATATTTTAAAATCTCCGGTTTTACACTTTTAAGACATACAATAAGGGAACAAAAATTCGTATACAAATCAACACCAAAACACAGTTTAGACCCAGTTCACTAAAAATGAGTTATAGATAGTTTGACAATGAACTAGACCATGATCCTTATATTTATGAAAACTAGATTCCAAGGGTTAAAAGATGGACATAGGTATTGATCCGTTTGAGCGATTTATAACCAAATTATGACCATTACAAAACAAGTTATATAATCTGCCAAAACCGACGACTTCTATAGATTGAATTATAAAACGTTTTTAAGTTATCAAATGAACATTTAAACATGATTAACCATTTTTATAGGAGTTTAGGACCTCATATAAAGTAATAAAACTAATTTTAAAGTATGATTAAGGTTTTCTAAGTGGTTACACATATTCAAGTATTTAAGTCTAACAATTACGTTTTAACTTTCAATGCAGACCACCGGTTACTAAAATACAATTTCCGAGAGATTGACAAAGAACTGGGTGAAGAACTTTATATTTCCTATTACTAGGTTCCGAGGGATACAACTTTGGTTAAGATATCATTAAGAAATATGTGGTTATGAATAAGCTATGACCTTGCAATCACGGGACATACAAACTGTCCGTTTTTCATAAATCTACTTGGTTTTTCAAACTTGTTCAAAAATCCGTTTTAGACATACTAGTAAATGGGACTAGACTCGGATTAACAATTAACAAATTCTAAGATACAAAACTACTCAAGAAAAAAAAATACGAGACAATTGTGAATACGACCCGGGATTGATAAAACGACTTCTAATTAAAGAAAGTTTGTAATTTCCATTATAAATAAAATAATTAGTATCAACCATTAAAGACGATAAGATTCTCTATACTTTAGACGTAGAAGCTCATCTAGTGGGTACTAACTACTTGTGCACCTTAACTAACACGATATCAATCACACACAGAGGTAAACACACATGTCTAAAGAAATAAACAACATAAGTCAAGTATAAAGAACTTAATTTTAAAAGTTTTTTGTAAAATCAGATAGGAGCTACAGGCTTACTAGACTAAATTGAGACGGAAAAAGTGACGGTTGTCACACTTGCTTCTTTGATACTCCTGGATTTGATATAGGATTTATGAGTGGTAATCCCGAAGACTTTGTGTTCATCAATTACCTGAATACCTACAAAGACAAAAACAAGAAAACCGTAAAACGCACTGAAGAAATAACAATTAATGTAACCTTCAAGTATGTTAATACTCAAAAGGATCGTATCACAAATTCTAAACAAAAACTTAAAATCAGTCCCCGGCAGCGGCGCCAAAAACTTGATGCTTAAAATCTAGTTTTAAAAACTCGATATACTATTTAACTCTATTACACACTATAGGTACTGTACTGTGACAACCGTCTTATTTCAGGTGAAAACCGCATTCTCTATCTTTCAGTTAACTTTGAATTGATCTTATCTTACTTGTCTCGTAAACTTGTGTGTGTCGGAATCGAAATCGGAATCACAAAATGAATCCTAATACCAAGAAAACACCTAGTGAACTTGTCTAACTTCCTATTTTAAATAACCGGAAACTTTCAACTAACGAAAACGCTTAACAATGGAACGAACGAAAAACGGAAAAAAAAAAAAAAAAAAAAAAAAACAGAAATCTGCCCTCCAGCCGCGCTGCGGTGAGCCCAGCGCGCCGCGGTGGAAGGCGCATACAACCATTTTTGTTAACTTTTAAAAACTTAATCAAACGAACCCAAACCCGAGCCCAACACTTTGGCTCCGGGTTAAACATGTTGGAAGCCCTTTTAGAAATCCAGTGAGTCTAAATTTCACTCCCTTATAACACAAACACAACACATACAACACACACAATCAAACACTCTTTGCTCTCTCTCTCTCTCTCTCTCTCACTTGAAGTTTTTCAACAAACACCCTCTCCACTCCTCTTCATTTACAGAGGTTCTTATACCAAAAACACATATTTTAGCCATAGTAATCACACACCAAATCGTTCATCAATTAAGGAGGAAGAAAGGGGTAGCATCTATTTGGGTTAAAAAGAGAGTTCTAAGCATTTTTGGGTCAAAATCACCAAGGATTTACTCCAATCATCTTCAAACCACATTACTCTCGGTATAAATCCTTCTAATCTTCTGTCTTTATAATGTGTACTCATTGCATGTATCATCTAACACCTAAAAATGAGTTTATATGAAGATTTTTGACCATTTATGAACAAAAACGGGTTTTTTACAAAATGGATGGTTAGATCTATAAATCTGTGGTTAAAAACACTAAATAAACTATAAGACATCAATTATTTAGGTGTATCTCTGGTTGCATGTCAATATCTAACTTAAAAACATCAAATTTCTTCAAAAACGAGTTTTGGCCGAGAATCTGTCACTGACCGCGGCGCAGTCCTCCCACCGCGGGGCGGTCGAGGGACCGCGACGCAGTCCTCCCACCGCCGGGCGGTCGTGATGCAGACAGGTTACCAAATCCGATTTAAACCGTGTTGAATCGTAACTCTAAACTTGTCATTTAAACTAATGTTCGAAACTGAAGTTCACAAACTATAATCTGTAATAAGCTAAACTTATTATCATTCTTCTTACTCAATCTTGGTTTTACTATAGGATTCCCGTGATTCCGATCCGCCTCGATTACTCTTCGCACTCGTAGCTTATCCTTGCAAACCGTGAGTTACTTCCCCACCTTTTACTACTATTTTGTACAACTTTTGGGGGAGACATGAGAACCAAACACTTTTACTACTTATATGCGTATATCCTTTTACTCGAGTTGTTACACTCGAAATGTTTACAACTAAATAATTGATTGTATGTCTTTTAACACGCCATGTTTCTGGCCTTTTTATTAATTCTTGAGAGAATTATAACCAAACGTAAATGCCTACAATCAAAACAGTAAAGGGGCCTGTTACGGTCGGACTATTGTTAGTAGGGACATTTACAGTCATGTCTTACACTGAGGGGTCAATGTTCACTTTTACAATCAATACTTTCTATACGCATATATACATTTTCAATCGACACGCTCGATGTATTCATGAACGCAACGATCTATTATGTATCTTTTATGACTTTTGATGGTAATATAGCCAGACGTAAGTGCCTCCTGTCAAACAGCGCTCGGTTTCTTTACATACTATTAGCTTGTCTAAGCCGCTTAGTATGGGTATCGATACTTAGGAAACTGTCATTCCTTACTTAGGTGTTGACCTAAGTACATATCACTCAGATCCTTACTTAGGTGTTAGCCTAGGTACACTTTAGTGTTAGCCAACTTCTGAATTAAGAGCTTAATCGTTTCAACTTGGGTGTTAGCTCAAGTGATCATCAATCGATTGATCTTGGATGTCAGTTCAAGTGTTTATTCATCGATTGATCTTGGATGTTAGTCCAAGTGTTTATTAATCGACTAATCTTGGGTGTTAGCTCAAGAGCTTGTTAATCGATTGATCTTGGATGTCGGTCCAAGTGCTTATTAACCGATTGATCTTGGATGTTAGTTCAAACGCTTATTCATCGGTTGATCTTGGATGTTGGTCCAAGTACGTCTAACTCGATAAATCTTGGGTGTCAGCTCAAGTGTTTATTTCTCGATTGGTATTGAGTGTTACCTCAAGTACCCGCTACTCGACGGTTCATTTTCTCGCGAACGCTACGGTCATATTATATCAAGGGATCGCTGTTCTTGCTAGTACAACCATGTCTTTTACACGTATATATAGAGTTATATGCAGTGCCAAAGATCATCCTTTCAACGCCTGTGTCTGTTGAGAAACTCTTAAAACATATTTTTGCAAAATATTGTTATATTTTGCCGAAACACTTTTAGTCAAGGACTAGTAAAACGGTAACTCACTCACTACTTTTGTAGTTGACATTTGTTCTCATGTTTCAGGAAATGCAATGTAAGGACGTTAAGTGCATACCTCTTGTGATGGGTTAGGAAGGTCACGTGATTAAGAATCGGGAAGACTTTATTTATTTACTTTGAGAATGTCTTTTGAAGTTTTACATATGTTATCGTGGTTGTACTGTATTGTTAAATACTTGGTTATCTTTGAACTTTGTAAACGTTTTATGACTTCAATGACTTAAAAAACCGTTTCTATTTATTATATCTCGTGTAATGATATCTTTGCTCTTCACATCTCGTGCTTCCGCTTTAGCGGGGTGTGACAGACTTGGTATCAGAGCACAAGGTTATAGTGAATACGGGTTTTCAAAATCTTCCAAATTTTCAGAACCAAACTATAACCAAGGATTTTCGAAAAATCATTTCACGAGTTTTAAACTTTAGTGGATTAATTCCGCAAATGCATGGTTCATTACTAACTACGCGTAATTTGGCCAACTACGCCTAGTTTGGAATAAATTATGCAAGAACGGAACGTAATTGCTATTGTTAAACAATTTTTGAGTCAACAATTCTCGATTCCCCGATTCCCGAATTCTCACGTGACTGACCCGAACATGCACTCTCCTATTTACATTTTCCTTTAACTATAACTACTCGTTCCATCTTATCGCAACTCTCGTTATGTCTGAATCGTCGCATTCACCGTGCACTCATACTCTCGAACCATAGTCTCGACTGAGATCCCTGACGACATCACCGCGCCGAGGATTTAGCACCACGACCCTACCGACTCTTCGGAGGAGAACTCCAGAGCCACTATGCACCCAGTCCGAGGACTGCCCTAACTATCGTTTCGCCGGTTCCCGTCACGTCTCTACGACCACGCGAACCGCGCATCCGTATGACTGCTCGTAAACAGGTCATACCGCCCGATCAACTACCATACCGCCTGATGGGACAAGAGACTCCCAACCCAGTCAGAGATACACCTCCCCATGTTCCACTACACCCCGAAGATCCGTACGCGGCATCGCCTACGCCAACCATGGATCACTACATGTGGGATCAAGACCATCCCGACCACCGCTCACGACGACCCTAATTCGGAGGTTCACCCCGGCCGAGTACCCTACACTCCGTAGAGACCTTCAGGGACTTACTGAGGAGACTGAGCAACATGCTCGTCTTCTGTTCCAGTTCTCTGACACCGCTCGCCGTCTACCCGAGCATTCCCTCCGAATCGTCTCTTCGACTCAGTCGACATCAAGGACTCATCAGCGCATAGTGAGCGTGTGTCTGGTGATAAGTACCCTGATTACCGCTATTTTCCCGAAGATGTCCCTAAACATGCTCCACTAGCTTATTTCACGTCATGTATTGTACCCTAGTTTAAGTTGTAATTTCTCTGTATGTGTAGCCACTTAAAACTCACGTTAGTATTCATGTTTCAATCTCTCCCTTGTTATCTCGATGAAACAGGTAACCGATTTTACAAAGTGGAACATCTATCACTAATATCCTTGCTTCCGGTTGTGCTTGAATTGTATTATCATTCCGTAACCATAATCGTGCGTGCGCTATTTATCCTTCTTTAATTGCTCTTATGTTATCATGGTCGTTACTCATTCATTAAATTCTTATCACCTATTCCTATTCGTGCGTTCTAAATTGGTTTTCCTTTTTCTGTTGTGGAAACATGGCTCCTAAGCGAAGCAATGCTAGCCGCATAGCCGAGCAGGTCGCTGCTCATTTTAACGCTGCCATGCCCAACATGATCGCCCAGATCACTGCTGGGATAAACAACAACCAAAACCAGCAACAACAACAACAGGTAGATAACCAGAACCAAAACCAAAACCTCCCCGTTTGCACATATAAGGGATTTATGGCTTGTAAGCCAAAGGAGTTTCATGGCACCACTGGTGCTGTAGGGCTACTCTCCTGGTTCGAAAGCATCGAGTCAGTCCTACACATTAGCCGATGTGCTGAAACTGATAAAGTGGAGCCTCCTGTGTACTCCACGGACGGGCCCTATCGTGGTGGAACCTCGTGATTCAAACCCGAGGACGTGAAGCTGCCTATGCCCTCACTTGGGACGAATTCAAGAATCTCCTCATGAAGGAATACTGCTCCAAGGGTGATATGAAGAAGCTCGAGGCAGAGCTTTGGAATCACACGATGGTCGGCAACGACATCGACGGATACACTACCCGTTTCCATGAGCTGGCCAGACTGGTACCAAGGTTGGTAACCCCAGAAGAAAACTGGATCGACCGATACATCTCCGGCCTTGTTCCCGAAATCAGAGGGATGGTGATCTCTGCAGAGCCGCTGACGATACAGAGCGTAGTTGTCCTCGCTCATCGTCTAACCAACAACCTCCTTTCCTCTCCAACACCTGTCGAGCGAGAGGAAAATGATAAACGAAAAGCTGATCAACAACCAAATGCGGACGACCACATCAAGAAACCCAAAACCGCACACAACCTTGCAATAATTGCCACCCCCACAACCGGACCCCAAATGTACACCGGGCCGCACCCCAAGTGTGGAAAATGCGACTTCCATCATGTTGGAAACTGCCCAGTGTGCAAAATATGTAACGAAGCGGGACACTACCCTTGGTGCTGCCAAGAGGAAACTGGTGGTAAAAGGAAGAAGTCAGTTTGCTACAAATGCGGAAGCGACAAACACCTCCGAAAGTCTTGCCCCAAGTTGCGAAATGCTAGACCAAATCAGTCCGGGCAAGGCCGAGGACGCGCTCCGTAACCATTAGCGAAGAGACAAGGCACGATCCTAACGCATCGACAGGTAAATTCCCTGTGAACGATATTTCGCATCTATGTTATTCGATTCATAAGCAGAGATAAGCCTTGTGTCCTTAGAATTTAGACCCCTTATCAATCTAGGATCTAAGGTTCTTAAGGATAGCGTTACTATCGAATCTGCTAATGGTCAAGAATTCAAAGCTAACGATATAATACTAGGTTGTTCAATGTGCTTGACCGATGAGACTTTCCCCACCGACATAATCCCGATAGAGCTGAAAAGCTTTCACATTATCGTCGGAATGGACTGGTTATCTCGTTTCTGAGCCAAGATCATCTGTTTCGACAAACTCATTCGTATCCCTCTCTCAGACGGTGAAACCCTCGTTGTACCGGGAGATAAACCTGGACAACAACTTCGCTTCGTCTCTATTGTCAAATGCGCAAATACCTCAAAAAGGACTGCGATGCATTCCTAGCGCATGTCGTTGAACGTAAACCCAAAGAGAACCGAGTACAAGACATCCCCGTAGTCAAGGATCATCCAGAGGTCTTTCCAGAGGATTTACCTGGGCTACCGCCGCATCGACAAGTGGAATTCCGAATAGACCTCGTTCCTGGCGCAACACCGGTTGCCAAGACACCATACCGTCTAGCACCACCCGAAATGCAAGAACTGTCAAAACAACTGCAGGAAGTTTTAGATCATGGTCTTATTCGCCCAAGCTCGTCCCCCTGGGGAGCCCCAATCCTCTTTGTCAAAAAAAGAAGGACGAATCCTTTCGTATGTGTATCGATTATCGCGAACTGTGCAAGCTGACCGTCAAGAACCGATAACCACTCCCGAGAATCGATGATCTGTTCGACCAGTTGCAAGGATCAACTTATTCTTATAAGATCGATCTCCGCTCTCTTTATCATCAGGTTCGAGTCAGTGAGACCGACGTTCCAAAAACCGCTTTTCGAACCCGATATGGGCACTACGAATTTCTCGTTATGCCTTTCGGTCTGACCAACGCACCAGCGGTGTTCATGGATCTGATGAACAGGGTGTGTAGATCGTATCTGGTCAAATTTGTGATCTTATTCATAGATGACATTCTCACCTACTCAAGGGACGAGTAGGATCACGCGAAACAATTGGAACTCATTTCGGAACTTCTTAGAGATCAGAAGTTGTACGTCAAATTCTCGAGATGTGAAATCTGACTCCGGGAAGTACATTTCCTTGGTCATGCGATCAATCAGGAGGGAATTCACGTAGACTCAGCCTAAATCAAAGCGATTGAGAAATGGCAAGCCCCAACGACTCCTAAAGAAATCCGACAATTCCTAGGATTGGTTGGCTACTATCGAAGGTTCATTGAGAATTTCTCAAGATATCGCCTTGGAAAGGGCTAACCCGTTTCGGGAAGCACATCAAGCTAAGCCCGAGATACACCGGATCATTCGAGATATTATAACGAACCGGCCCGGTAACCTACCGATTCCAACTCCCTCAAGGACTCTCTATCATCCGCAACGCTTTTCACGTCTCGCACTTGAAAAAGTGCCTGTTTGGTTAGACCATTGTCATCTCATTGGACGAGGTCCAATTCAATTACATCGAAGGACCACTTGATGTTGTTGACCGAGAGGTCAAGCAACTCAAGCAGAGTCAAACTCCTATTGTCAAAGTTCGGTGGAATTCCCGACGTGGTCATGAATTCACGTGGGAACGTGAGGACCAGATCCGTCAGAAGTATCCACATCTATTCATAGATTCTTCCTCCCGATGAGGTGAACTAAATTTCGGGACAAAATTCTTTTCAACCCGGGGAGAATGTGACAACCGTCTTATTTCAGGTGAAAACCGCATTCTCTATCTTTGAGTTAACTTTGAATTGATCTTATCTTACTTGTCTCGTAAACTTGTGTGTGTCGGAATCGAAATCGGAATCACAAAATGAATCCTAATACCAAGAAAACACCTAGTGAACTTGTCTAAGTTCCTATTTTAAATAACCGGAAACTTTCAACTAACGAAAACGCTTAACAATGGAACGAACGAAAAACGGAAAAAAAAAAAAAAAAAAAAAAAACAGAAATCTGCTCTCCAGCCTCGCCGCGGTGAGCCCAGCACTTTGGCTCCGGGTTAAACATGTTGGAAGCCCTTTTAGAAGTCCAGTGAGTCTAAATTTTACTCCCTTATAACACAAACACAACACATACAAACACACACAATCAAACACTCTTTGCTCTCTCTCTCTCACTTGAAGTTTTTCAACAAACACCCTCTCCACTCCTCTTCATTTACAGAGGTTCTTATACCAAAAACACATATTTTAGCCACAGTACACACACACCAAATCGTTCATCAATCAAGGAGGAAGAAAGGGGTAGCATCTATTTGGGTTAAAAAGAGAGTTTTAAGCATTTTTGGGTCAAAATCACCAAGGATTTACTCCAATCATCTTCAAACCACATTACTCTCGGTATAAATCCTTCTAATCTTCTGTCTTTATAATGTGTACTCATTGCATGTATCATCTAACACCTAAAAATGAGTTTATATGAAGATTTTTGACCATTTATGAACAAAAACGGGTTTTTTACAAAATGGATGGTTAGATCTATAAATCTGTGGTTAAAAACACTAAATAAACTATAAGACATCAATTATTTAGGTGTATCTCTGGTTGCATGTCAAAATCTAACTTAAAAACATCAAATTTCTTCAAAAATGAGTTTTGGCCGAGAATCTGTCACTGACCGCGGCGCAGTCCTCCCACCGCGGGGGGGTCGTGATGCAGACAGGTTACCAAATCCGATTTAAACCGTGTTGAATCGTAACTCTAAACTTGTCATTTTAAACTCATGTTCGAAACTGAAGTTCACAAACTATAATCTGTAATAAGCTAAACTTATAATCATTCTTCTTACTCAATCTTGGTTTTACTATAGGATTCCCGTGATTCTGATCCGCCTCGATTACTCTTCGCACTCGTAGCTTATCCTTGCAAACCGTGAGTTACTTCCCCACCTTTTACTACTATTTTGTTCAACTTTTGGGGGAGACATGAGAACCAAACACTTTTACTACTTATATGCGTATATCCTTTTATTCGAGTTGTTACACTCGAAATGTTTACAACTAAATAATTGATTGTATGTCTTTTAAAACGCCATGTTTCTGGCCTTTTTATTAATTCTTGAGAGAATTATAACCAAACGTAAATGCCTACAATCAAAACAGTAAAGGGGCCTGTTACGGTCGGACTATTGTTAGTAGGGACATTTACAGTCATGTCTTACACTGAGGGGTCAATGTTCACTTTTACAATCAATACTTTCTATACGCATATATACATTTTCAATCGACACGCTCGATGTATTCATGAACGCAACGATCTATTATGTATCTTTTATGACTTTTGATGGTAATATAGCCAGACGTAAGTGCCTCCTGTCAAACAGCGCTCGGTTTCTTTACATACTATAAGCTTGTCTAAGCCGCTTAGTATGGGTATCGATACTTAGGAAACTGTCATTCCTTACTTAGGTGTTGACCTAAGTACATATCACTCAGATCCATACTTAGGTGTTAGCCTAGGTACACTTTAGTGTTAGCCAACTTCTGAATTAAGAGCTTAATCGTTTCAACTTGGGTGTTAGCTCAAGTGATCATCAATCGATTGATCTTGGATGTCAGTTCAAGTGTTTATTCATCGATTGATCATGGATGTTAGTCCAAGTGTTTATTAATCGACTAATCTTGGGTGTTAGCTCAAGAGCTTGTTAATCGATTGATCTTGGATGTCGGTCCAAGTGCTTATTAACCGATTGATCTTGGATGTTAGTTCAAACGCTTATTCATCGGTTGATCTTGGATGTTGGTCCAAGTACGTCTAACTCGATAAATCTTGGGTGTCAGCTCAAGTGTTTATTTCTCGATTGGTATTGAGTGTTACCTCAAGTACCCGCTACTCGGCGGTTCATTTTCTCGCGAACGCTACGGTCATATTATATTAAGGGATCGTTGTTCTTGCTAGTACAACCATGTATTTTACACGTATATATAGAGTTATATGCAGTGCCAAAGATCATCCTTTCAACGCCTGTGTCTGTTGAGAAACTCTTAAAACATATTTTTGCAAAATATTGTTATATTTTGCCGAAACACTTTTAGTGAAGGACTAGTAAAACGGTAACTCACTCACTACTTTTGTAGTTGACATTTGTTCTCATGTTTCAGGAAATGCAATGTAAGGACGTTAAGTGCATACCTCTTGTGATGGGTCAGGAAGGTCACGTGATTAAGAATCGGGAAGACTTTATTTATTTACTTTGAGAATGTCTTTTGAAGTTTTACATATGTTATCGTGGTTGTACTGTATTGTTAAATACTTGGTTATCTTTGAACTTTGTAAACGTTTTATGACTTCAATGACTTAAAAACCGTTTGTATTTATTATATCTCGTGTAATGATATCTTTGCTCTTCACATCTCGTGTTTCCGCTTTAGCGGGGTGTGACATGTACCTATTCGTATGTAATATAGAAAAAGTAAGTCAAGGTTCGATCACACGGACTAGTTTAGCTTTAAATTAAGAATTAACGATACTAATTTTATTTTTGGTTGTTGTTGTCACGTTTATTAACTAATTAAAAAGAAAAGTAATTATTAAATTGTTTGTCGAAAAGTTGATTTGCCTTGTTATCAATTAAGGAGAAAAACACTCGTTTGGTACTTCATTGTGATCTAATTTAGTTTACGTAATTGAATGTATGTTTTAACTTCTTATGCATAGTAAGATTCCTCTCGAATACCTTACTAACTTTAATTACTTCGAATTCTAATGTTCCCCTCGAATACAGTTAAAACTCTAGATAATTAAGCATTAATTAACAAGCCAATGTTCTATGACTTAACCTTATAAAGTTTCCTCTCGAATAACTTCTCTAGTTACTAAGTCCTCCCGAATCTTATTAACTAGTCTTACTCATTCACGTTTAATTACCAAAGTTATTATTACTAAGTCCTCTCGAGTCTTAGTAACTTTAAACCAATTATAGACCGATTGATTTATTTCATACAACTTAATTAATCTAACTCTATATTTCTCTCGAATACCTGGAATATTAACTAACTAGTTTCATATAAATACTTTAAAATAATATATAAAACGAAAACAGTTAAGGTTCTTCGATTAAACATAAACACCTAAAACATTCAATTGCGTTAAACTAAATCGTCACACAAGATCCATAATCAAACAAGTATTAAGAAGTTTAGCTACTCATAATCTGATCAAAAGAAACAAACATGAATAAAGTAAACATACTAAATAAGTCGATGAAAATAAAGCGTAGAATTGCGAAAAGCGTGAATCAAAAATCATGAATGCAGAACTCTCGAATTAAGCTCCTAACTCCTCTTGCAGCTCCCAAACAGATTGTTTCACTTAAAAATCGAATACTAAAAGCTGGATAAAAATAATGGAGTTTTGGTTTGTATTTATAGATAAGAAATCCGTATTCGACTAAAATTGCAAAACTGCTTTAGTGCGCCGCAGTTCCCTTCCAGTCTGTCGCACCGTGGACTGTCCTGCTTTGAAACCAACTCAAAATCTGGGCGCGTCGCACTCCTTTTTCTAGAACTTTCTTGCACGTTTTTACTTTCGTTGGCCCGGTGCCCCGCACCACATTCCTTGTGCGTCGCACTCCTCTGCTGTTTTCACCATTTTGTGTATTTTTCATCGTTTCAACTCGTTTTTCGTCCAATCTTCCAGTTCTCGATCATATAAACCTGTAAACTGAATAAAACAACTTTACACAAGATTAAATGCAAAAACCTATCATATCCATCATTTTTAATATGAAAACGACCAAATATCACATAGAAATAAACGTATAAATATGTGATATCAATTACTTAGATCTAGGCTTTGGATCTTTGTGTTGTTTCGATTCACGATCTTGATTTGATCTCTATTCAGGCTAGATCTGGGACGTGCGATTGTTGGTTTATCTAAGGTTTGGTGTTCAAACCCTAATTTTGGGGCTTCTTCTTGGATCTCCTGGTTTGTCTTCTTGGCTGTTATTTCTTCCGCTGCTATTTTTTTTTGTGTATTTTTCTTTTATTGTTATGTATATATTTTTTTTTTGTTTATTTGTTTGTTGTTGCTGATGTTGTGCTCCCGTTGTAAGTCTTCTTCTCCTTTACATCTTTTTGGTGTGATTGTTGTTGATTGTGCTATTCTTGTTAGTGCCAGAGGTCTGAGGTCTGTGCCTGGTGATTGGTTGTTGGTTGTATTGTTCTTGTTGGTTTGTTGGTTTTCTTTTGCATTTTGTACTAAACGTTTGTTGGTAGAAGAGAAGTCATTGTGTTTAGTCCCTGCTTAGTAGGCCACTGAACCGAACATTATAGGGTGCAATACACACTTTGGTCTTTTAGGGTGCATTGCATTTGCATTTGTGTGTGTGTGTGTTTTTTATTTTTCCCGTGTCTTGTGACTTGTTTCTTTTGTTCCTGTTTGAATGAGTGGCTCTGATAAGCCTGAAATTTTAGAGTTTTGTAAGAATGAAACTAGTGGTAGTGGTAAAATGACTCAAGTTAATAATCTGGATTTTAGTGATCCTCTGTATTTACATGCTAGTGACACTAACAACACTTCTCTCATTAACTTTAAACTAAAAGGAACTGAAAGTTATAATATGTGGAGTTGTGCTATGTTACTTGCTTTGCAGACTAAAAACAAAATCGGTTTTATTGATGGTAGTTTAGAGAAGAATACCACTAATGATGTGTTGAGTAGGTAATATGATAGGTGTACTATGTTGTGCTTAGTTGGATCTTGAGTTCTATTTCTAATGAGTTATATCTTGGTCAAGTGTTTTCTACTTCTTCTTTTGTTATGTGGAATGAGCTAAAAGAAACTTATGATAAAGTAGATGGTTCTATTATGGGACATCCTATATTTCCGAGGTACTAATCGTTACCGTTTATCTTTATTTATATTCGCTTTGGTTTTGACCCATTGATTTACTTGTGATTATTCACGTTTATTGCAATTTGTCGGGTTTTATATTATTTGTTGCTTCGTCCTCCGTGACGAAAGGGTTTTAGTTTACCTAAGTGTCGATTAGTTAGTATTCTCGTATAATGAGTTAGGGTGTTTATGCCTCAAATATAGTTTAAGATTAACGTTCATCATATACAAAGTTGGCCCGTTAACGAAAAGATAACAATCATTTTACTTTAATATCCGTCTAACTTATGATTTCCGTCATCGGAAAACGTCCGTTGGATTTCGTGAAATTTTTGTAAGGCATATGGGCACTGCGCCACAGAAGCCTTAAGCTGTGACGCAACGAACTAATTGCTAAGTATCGCCGCAGTAACCTTTTAGCTGCGACACATTGATATCGCATATTTATATAGTTATGTATATGCGATATTTGGTCGTTTTTCATATTAAATATGATGGATAGGGTAGGTTTTTGCATTTAGTCGTGTGGAAAAGTTGTTTTGTCTATTTTACAGGTTTATATGATTGGGAAGTGGAAATGGAGGAAGAAATGAGCTTAAACGACGAAAAATGGTGAAAACTGATGAAGAGAGCGACGCCCAGGAGGGTTAGGGTGTCGTTGTCACGATGCATGGAAAAGAGAGCGACGCGGTCAGCAGTAAGAACGACGCCCTTGGAGTTTTTATTGGTTTCAAACACAAATTGCACTGCGGTGCGCCGTTGTAAGGGCAAGGAGAGACGCCCTCTGCTATGTTTTGGAGTTCTACTCGAACACAATTTCATCTTAATATCTCTCTATAAATAGAGCCTCAAAACGTCCAGATTAATCATCAATTATTACTTTCCAGTACTGGAGCTGGAGATCTCGTTTGGAAGCTAGAAGAGAAGATTTGAAGTTGGTTTCGTTAATATTCGGTTACGAATAACGTTTGCAATTTTCTTAGTTTGTTTTCTACCCTTTTTAAGATTTTTTTTTTCCAGAATGTTTACTTATTATTTGCTTGCTGTTTTGAACTTAATAATGAGTAGCTAAACACTTTTTATGCTTGTTTGATTAACGGATCTTGTTTGATAATTATTGTTTTTGTTATTGATTGTTAGGTATTTGTGTTTAATCGTAGATCCTTAATTGGTTAAGTTTTATTATATTATCATTAGTTGTGTATGGGCAATTTGTTAAATCAACATTCTAGGTATTCGAGAGGAATCTAGATAGATTAAATAAATTGTATGAAATAATCAATCGGTTTTTAATTGGTTTAAAATTGTTAGGACTCGAGAGGACCTAGTAATAACAACTTAGGAAATAAAACGTAAACGAGTAAGTCTATTTGTTAAGATTCGAGAGGACTTAATAATTAGAGAAGTTATTCGACAGGAAACTTCATGAGATTAAATCATAAATTACCGGCTTGTTAATTAATGCTTAATTGTTGATAATTATAACTGTATTCGAGAGGAACATTATAGTTTGAAATAGCTAAAGTTATTAAAATATTCGAGAGGAGTTTTACTATATCTTAGAAGTTAATATACTTTCAATATCGTAAACATAATTGGAAAACAAGTGAAGTGTCAAACAAGTGTAATTTCTCCAATATTTGATAATCTTAATTACTTTTCTCACTCGATTTTTATAATCAAACTTTTACAATCACTTTTCAATTTTAATTAATTTTTTGTTACAAAAACCCTAAAAACAAACAAGTATTATTAATTCGATATTAAAACCAAATTAGTCCCTGAGTTCGAACCTTTACTTACTTAAAACTATATTACATACGAGTAGTTCCACTGCCTGTAAGTGTGTAATTAAGTCTACAAGTAGGTCGAGTTTTATAAAATAGATTTTACACATCACACATCAACTTGGGTGCACACGTACGGCACCGCAGTCACTACGGACTGCAACGTAGCGTGGCTTTCGAGTCAAAAAGTTAAAAACGCCTTTTTCTTACACTTTGAGATCCACAATGCCACTTTCACGTGACCTTGGCATGGAATCTTCCCAAAATGGGGTGTTTGACCATAAGACTAGATCTCAATCCATGTTCCAACCTTTTTTCTTTCCATTTTTAATTTTTACATCTATTTTCCTTTTCATTTCATCTCATTCTCTCATTCTCTCTCAAAGTTTCCAGAAAATGAGAGAACAAAGCTCCATGTTTCCAGTGAGTTTGAAGAGAGAATAAAGTTCTTCATCAACACCTTTGATTTCCTCCAACTTTTGGTAAGCAATTCTTCATGAAAACTCCATTTCCTTACTCTTTCTTCCTCTTATGTTAAGAGATTCCTGACACATGTTTGTTTATGTGGAATACAAGGTTCTTCCGCCACTTTCACTCTTTCATATTCAAGATTTCATTCACCACCTTGAAGATGTGCTCATCTTGAGTTTTGGTAAGAAATCCTCCATCAATTCTCTATTTTCTTTCTATTTATAAGCTCTAATCTAATGGTGGATTTTATTTGTGTTGTAGCTAGTTTTCTCACCATAGGAGCTCACTTTCCGGATTCATTCTCGTGTTTTTCATCTTGGTATTTGTAGATTTTGCGGAGGTCTTCGATACTTCCTAAATTTCTCCTAACTTCCTCTTTACTTCTCTTAGTTAGCCTTAAAACTTGTTAAATAACATGTAAACGGATTAATATGGAAGAAAACCTAATTATTTAAGATAATATGTCTAATATCTTCTTATTATAAGATTTTTGGTAATAATAATATAAAATGTATGAAAAGGTTATTTGGACTCTTGTACTAAATTATGACTAATTAATATATAAAAATTACATAATTGGTATATATAAGACCTTATAAACATGTATAATACATAATATAACATTTTGGACAGAATACTATTATTATTAGAACTTATCATAAAACATAAATTACGTAGAACGTTTAAATTAAGAAACTGTTTTTGGCTCCAATGCGCCGCAATAAACGTTAACTGGGCCGCAACGGGTGTAAAAACGAGATTAGTGTCCCGCAATGGTGATTCACGGCGCCGCATCTATGACTTCAACACGTTTTCCAGCTGTTGGCAATACTTGGACTGCGTCGCAGTGATGTATTGGTGTGCCGCATTGAGCTTCAGAACAAAACACTATATATTTTGGATAACTAAAAACGTGTATAAGTATGTATTATACGTAAAACAGTAACTATTAACAAATAGATGTCTTTGGACTCGAAAGACGCAATCGCAATCATAAACATAATATTTATTATTATGATAGTCACTAAACGTATATATAGTTTTTTTTTTGATAAATATATTTTTCTCAAAAATGCGATCGATATTTCAAACGATAATAAATATAGTATTTCGTTAAACTCTTTTAAAATCGTTTTCAAACTATTTTTCACTCAAAATATTTAAACTCTTCAATGTCGAATGTTGACTTTTTAGTTGACTTTGACTCCTTTTTCGAAATCGTTGACTTTGATAAGGTCAACTATCATTTGACGTTGACCTTGGTTGACTTCGACTAAACTTTGGCACGATTATTCAATCTTCAATCGATATTTCTATTAGTCATTTTCGGCTCGAAATATCATCCCATCTATAGTCATTATTAACTCCAAGTTATCGATATTTTCTGGTAGTCATTATTGACTCGAGATATCATTATCTTTTACTCGTCACAATCGATTCGAAATACTATCCTTTTGAAACACTTTTAATATACTATTAAATATAACATTAATTAATAAGGCTAAATCGTACTAGACTTATAGAGATACTTAGACTTTTGTTATGTCGTGTTTCTAGGGCACTTAGGCATTGGAGCGATCTCTCCGTTTTTTCGTCCCGACACTGCTTTTGCTTGACTTGTGAGTTATTCGAGCCCCTTTTTGCTACTTATCTTTGGGCTGGAAAGCGTTACTTGAAACTTGTCATTTCTTAAATCTTGTTTTACCTAGTGGATCAGAATTGTCTTATATTGTATGATCATTAGGCCCTGTTAGGCCCCCCTATTTATATCTGTTAACTCTTTGAGCCACGGATTTCATATGTATATAGATCTATATGGGTTTTACCGAACCCTCATTACTCGATAGGATGTCCCTATGAGTGGATGTTATGACCGTTTGTGATTATTTGTTGCCTTTGGTTGATCGCCTTAGGATTGGGGTTATTTATTTTGGTTAGGATCAGGTTTATGCTAAACTAGGCATTATACGTCGCACTAGTGTTGTAAAACAAGATACTTTGGAACTTATTATTATTATTGTCATACTTATTTAAACTGGGTCAAACCTCACTTTCGAACTTAAATGCGAATAATTCACCAACATGTTGTTGATGTCGTTTTTAGAGCTTTTTCAGGAGTTTGAGGATTAGCTTTTGTGATCATGCCATGCTTGTATGCGGATCGTTTATTTTTTTTATGGTACTTGCTTGCTTTTGATGTAGTTCCTTTATGATCCTTGTATTTTGGATTTGTTATGTATTTGAGACATTTGGATTGTATTTGTAAACTTTTGGCGTGATCCAATATATTTGATGTATTTTGTTATGGTTGTTTGTTGTAACCTTGACTCCTGATTCCATTAAACTGTATACCTCGTGTTTTCGCTTTGAGCGGGGTGCGACATATTACATTTAACTTGCATCATAAGATCAACAACTTAACTAAAAGTGGTAGTTCTATGTCTGACTATTATCATAAACTGAATTCTTTGTGAAAACAATTTGATTCTTTGGTTAAATTGCATGTGTTCTTGTGCTGGTGCTAACAGTTTTGTGATCATAATAATCTGATTAAGTTGATGCAATTTTTGATGGTCCTGGATGAAACCTACTCTACTATTAGAAGTAACATTTTGACCACTGACCCTCTTCCATCAGTCAAAACTGCTTTTGCAATGGTGTCTAGGGAAGAATCTCATAGAGGTTCTTCTCAGTCTTCTTCTTCAATTAAGGGTCATAATACTGTTTTTATTGCTAAAATTTTTGAACCTAATAAAAGTTTTAATAATAATAACTATAATAAAAAGTTTGAAAAGAGATGTCCTAATCCAAACTTAACATGTACAAAATGTGGGATGATTGGGCATACAATTGAGTGATGTTATGAGATAGTAGGTTATCCTTCAGGCTGGAAAAGAGGTTTTAAAAGCAAGTTTAATAATAATAATAATAATAATAATAATAATAATGCTTTGGTTGATAATGTTGGTTATAGTGGTTCTATGTCCATTACTATTGATCAGATGGATAGAATTTTGAAATTGATTGGTGATAAATCAGTCACAGGGGGTGTTCATGCCAATATGGAAGGTATTAAATTTCAGAACAACAATGTACCAATTTTCACAAATTTTTTTGTTCCAATTCTTCTATCAATTCAGTCAAGTTTCACAATGGATGGATACTAGATTCAGGGGCTAATGAACATATGACATTATTAGACAAGATTCTTGATAATGTTGTAGATATTGCTGGTTTAAACCTGAAAGTAGGACATCCAAATGAAACTGAAGCTGGGATTTTAAAGATTGAAAACTTAAAAATTAGTAACAATATTGTTGTTATATGATGTTCTTGTTGTTCCTGAGTATAATGTGAGTTTATTGTCTGAATTTAAACTTGCAAGAGACAGTAAAGTTTCAACTGTTTTTAATGAACATAATTGTCTTACTCAGGAAACTCTAAAGAATACCATGGGGACCGGTAGTGTTTCAGATGGTCTTTATTATTTTAATGTGATTGATCAAGGTAATTATTTTGCTGATAATGTGCTTACTTGTTATGTGTCTCATAATATCGGACATAATAGACTTGGTCATTCTTCTAATCAAGTTCTTCAAATTCTAAAACCTTCTTTAAAATGTGAGATTAATATTGATTCTGATCCTTGTGATATTTGTCGTAAGGCTAAGCAAACTAGAAAACCATTTCCTTTAAGTGATCATAAATCTAGTCACTTGGGTGAACTGGTTCATCTAGATTTGTAGGGGCCTTATAAAGTAAATAGCAAGGAAAATTTCAAGTATTCTTATACCATTGTTGATGATTTATATAGAGTTGTGTGGGTGTATATGATTAAGTCTAAAGATGAGGTGTTTAATTATATTGTTGACTTATATATGTTAATTCATAACCAGTTTTCTAAATCTATAAAAGTTTTCAGAAGTGACAATGGTACTGAATTTGTTAATGCTAAAATGGATTTTTTCTTTAAAGAACATGAAATAACACATAAAACTAGTTGTGCATATACACCTAAAAAAATGGCATAGCTGAGAGGAAACATAGGCATCTTTTAAATGTTTCTAGATCCTTTATGTTTCAGGGGGGATTCCCCTTAATATGTGGACTGAATGTGTGCTAGCTGCTACTTATATTATTAACATAACTCCATCTTCTGTGCTAAATGGTAAATTCCCTTTTGAATGTGTATATGGTTATAAACCTAGTCATTCCCATCTTAGGAGTTTTGGTTGTCTTTCTTATGCTACTGTTTTAAACAATTCTGATAAATTTGGTAGTAGGTCTCTTAAATGTGTTTTCATTGGTTATTCAAATGTAAAAAAAGGATACAAGCTTTATAATCTTGAACATAAGTGTGTTATATTTTCCAGATATGTAAAGTTTTATGAAAGTATATATCCTTTAAAACACACTGATGAAGTTCACACTACTTATTATGAAAATGAGACTACTATTAATACTTTAAATTTTTTTGATAGCATGTATGATCAAACTCCTAAAAGTCCCAATGATGAAAGGATGGAATCTAAAAGTGAAGGTAGTGGCTCAGACTCTCAATCTTCTGGCAGTTCAAGTGATACAACTCCTAAAAAAAGTAAAGTTGATGCATTTATAAGAGATTTGAGTACCACTGCAACACAATCTGTTGATGCAGAACATCCTGAGGGCACCTATGTGTTAGATAATAGTGACTCTAATATAAATGAAACTATTAATCTTAGAAGGTCATCTAGAAAAACCATTGTTCCTAAAAAAATGGGATGATTATATTTCAGGGGGAAAACATAAGTACGGGTTACATAAAGTCATTAATTACTCAAAATTAAATAAGGATATTGCGTGCTTCATTTCTAGTTTAAGTAAAAGTGTAGAACCAAAAACTTTTTATGAAGCTTGTCTTGATTCTAATTGGGTTAATGCTATGAACTTAGAAATGGAAGCCCTTCTTAGGAATGGTACTTGGGAAATAGTTGAGTGTCATGTTAATAAAAACATTGTTGGCTGTAAGTTATTGTTTAAGTTATTGTTTAAAGTTAAATATAAGTCTACCGGTGAAATTGAAAGGTATAAGGCTAGACTTGTTGCTAAGGGTTATAGTCAAAAGGAAGGAATTGACTTTGCGGAAACTTTTCTCCTGTTGTTAAGATGGTTACAATAAGATGCTTAATTACTATTGTTGTTAATAATAATTGGTCTTTATATCAGTTAGACATCAATAATGCTTTTTTGTATGGTGAACTTGATGAAGATGTTTATAGCTGTCTTTACCTTAAGATTGTTTTGATAAAAATGATAACAGAGTTTGTAAGTTAAAAAAATATTTGTATGGTCTTAAACAAGCACTTAGAAAGTGGAATGAAAAACTCACTTCTAGTTTACTTGAGTATGGTTTTATGCAAAACAAGTCTGACTATTCTTTGTATACTTTGAAGAAAGATAATGTGTTTGTTATGTTACTTGTTTATCATTTAACTGGTAATTCTAAAACTGAATTGATGCTATTAAACAGTTTTTAAATACCAAATTTATGACCAATGATTTGGGAAATTCGAAATATTTTCTTGGTATTGTATTGTTTGAATCAGAAAAGGGTGTGTGTTTGTCCCAAAGAAAATATTGTTTAAAGTTAATTGATGAGTTTGGCTTACTTGGTAGCAAACCTGTTAATACTCCACTTGAAGCTAATATCTCTATATTATCTGATAACCTAACTTTAACTAGACCTGACATTAGCTTTACAGTACAATCTTTGTCTCAATTCATGCATGCACCGACTGAATTACATTTTAGACTTGCTCTAAAAGTTTTAAGATATTTGAAATTAGCTCCTGGTCAAGGAATACAAATATGCAAGGCTGACAGTCTTAATTTAACTGCATATACTGATTCTGATCGGGGGAAATTTCAAGTATCTAGGAGGTTAGTTACTGGTTTATGTGTCTATCTTGGTGATTCTATTATTTCATGGAAAAGTAAAAAACAACCTACTGTATCTAGGTCATCTGTTGAAGCAGAATATAGGGCAATGACTTCTGCCACTTGTGAGATACTTTGGTTGCTTAATCTTTTGCATGATATGGGAGTTGCTGGTGTTACCCCTGTCAATTTTCATTGTGATAACAAGGTTGCTATGTTGGTTGCAAATAACCCTGATTTTCATGAGAAAACAAAACATTTTGACATTGATTTACATGTGGTAAGAGAAAGAGTATGTTCAGGTGTTCTCAAACTGGTGAAAGTAGAATCTACATAACAACTTGTAGATATTTTTACTAAAGGTTTGCCACCAAATCAACATAGGTATTTGTGTTCCAAATTTGGCTTATTCAATGCATTTTCAAGTTAGGACTAAGGGGGAATGTTCGAAAAATAAGATAAAAGTCCTAACTTGAAACTAAGGGTTTATCTAACTTGGTTAGTTGTGTGCAGGTTAAAAGTGGTTTAGAAGGTTGAGGTACTGATTATGTAAACTGCTGGAAGTTTGGTGTTAAGTGGAAGCTGTAAAGAAGGAAAAAAGACTTGAAGGGGTAAGTACTCCAAAGTTGGAGATCGAGTATGTAATTAAAGAGTATAAATACTTCTTAATCAGTTGTTTTCTGGGATGCATTAAATTAGTAAAAAAACACACACAAGTGTGTGTTTCTCTCTCTAGTCTCTCTCTAAAAGTATTGTAACGATTAGGGTTTCTAATTGAAACCCAATCGAGTCTGAGTATTAGTTAGGTTAAGTGTGAGTGATTGATATAGTGTTTTGTATGGTTTAAATATGGTTATTGAGGTAATAAGAAGTTTTTATTCTTGGTTGTTAGATCTGTTGAATTTGTGATTTTGTACAGATATTGCCAAGACTTTTTATAGTGTATGTTTTACGCTTATGTGGCTAATTTGGAAGAGGCAGAATCAAGTGATATTTTCTTCTCAGGAGGAGGCCGATTGCTATAAAAAAGAAGATAATTTTATGTTGGCTAAGAAGGTTTCATGGCAATAGATTGAAACAAGTGTAGTAAGAATAACGATTGAGGCTCATACTCATATAAAAATTAGTTGCATTAGCTATTCTATCGGTGTTGTCGTGTTAGTTTCAATTTTCATGTCTTTATGCTTTATTTGTTATGTTCCTTTTAGCTCCTCCATGGAGCTATAGATTTGTTATATTTTTTTTTGGCTTGATCTCTTTTTTGGTCTTCCTTTTATTTTCATTTGTTTGGTCGAAAGAAAAAAAAATTAAGAATGCATAATCAAATTATTGAATTAACATAGATAAATGGATGACAAATTTGAGGAAAAATGGTAATTGTTTATATGAGCATTAAATATGATGATTTCTGAGATAAATCTGACACATCTATTGAAACGGTAGTACGGTACAACAAAAGTATCGGGTTTGGCTTAAAAATATTTGTCGCACATTTTGAAACATAAAAGTGGCGAGTTTATCAAAGCCTTCTAGCCCGACGTTAAGTAAATGACCTATTAATCTAAAATTTGCATTTTTGAATTCCATAAAAGACGAAAATATGAATTATTTAGTGTTTTGTAATCTTTGCAATTTTTTTTTTTGAGAGGACTTGAGTTGTTTTGGTGTGACTTTGGAGAATTCACAAATTTAGAGGGGTCAAAAAGTATATAATATAATTAAAATGGAGATGAGCTATTCACTCCACCCATATATCTTTCCAATCTTCATTGCACAAAAAATCAACCAAACATGAAGAGTTTGAATCTAATATCCCATTTCTACATCCCAACTCACTCCAATCTCGTATCCCCCAAACCAAATCCACAATCTTTTTCAATCAAGAAACATGTACCCATTTCTCAAATCAAATCTTCAAACAGACCCATATTATTTGACTTACAAAAACTCACACCTACTCCCATTACGTTATCTTCATCAGGAGATGAAAAGTCAAGGATTATGATAGTGGGTGCTGTTTCTTTAGGCCTTATGATGCTGCTAATGGGTTCTGATGACCACCAAAAGGCGTTAGCTTTCGGTCCTGAGGGACCATTAATGGAAGATTTTTGGGATAATATGAGAAGATATGGTTTATATGCTTTGACTGTCAGTAGTGGTGTTTTATATGCTGTTTTTCAGCCGCTTTACGAGTTGTTGAAGAACCCGATTTCGGCTATTCTTGTTATTACTATTCTTGGTGGTGGATTTTATATTGTTTCTCAAGTTGTTTATGCTATGGTTGGCATTACTGAGTTTACTTATGATCTTAATTAATTACTACTCACATTTCTTGTAATCATATATTTGCAACGTTAATTGTATTCTGCTTCGCTTTTGTTTCGAGAATCAATAGCAAAATACCATAGTTTTTTTTATCTCGTTGTTGTTTTGTGAACAATGTATGATGATAAGAAACGCTTCCTTCTTTTTACGACTTACTTGATTATTATACGCAAATACCCAAATATGAACTGAAATATGTACACATCATTATGCGTAACTTAAAAAATGCACCAACAACCTACTCCATATTTAGTTCAATGGAGATCGGGTTACTGGGTCATTTACACAGTTTCAGCGAGTTTGACGAAATCCTAATTCACATATTTCAGAAAATTCAATATTTGTATGGGGTGTCAATATATTTGACCTGACACGGACCTGCATAACTTTGTGTTGATCCTGGTTTTACCCAATCTAATTTGTGTTGGTTGCGTGTCGTGTCTACTCTTCATTAATTTTGATACTGCGTGTAACATTAAAATTACGACGACTGGTTTACATGTAGCTTATAAAGTGATTGAAATTAGTAAAATGTCTTGAATCACCTTTGTATTAATTATTAACCTCTTTTATATTCCACATTTTGTCCTTGGTCATATGTACCATTATCTGTGATATACTAAGTACAAACCTCATTGGCATCAACAAGATAATATTTGTTAAATCATGGCTTTTTCTGTTCATCCAAAATGAAGAATCGAGCAACCCTTATCCCAATACAAAACTCCTGTTCTAATGAGGGTGTGGAGAATAAGTACCATTCGTACATGATCATTATCACTCGAAAACAAACTAACTCTTCATTTGATCTCACAATGGCAAACAATGGTACGAAGGATACACTACTCAAAAAAGGAAAAGAATACGAACACGAACCTCTTATTTACCCACCATCAATCTCCACAGACCAACTTAGTTTGAAACAAGTGTTGGTTATTTTGGCTGCATACCTAACCATAGGCACAATCTGTTTTTCCCTAATCCAAGATCAAATCAGTGGCAAGAAAACCAACAAAATCCTAGATGCGGTCTATTTTTGTGTCATCACAATGACAGCTGCAGGATACGGTGACGTAGGACCAGAAACCAAGTTGGCAAAGTCTTTAGCTTGTATCTTTGTGTTTACAGGTATGGCCTTAGGTTGTTTTGTTCTTAGTAAAGCAGCAGATTACATTGTCGGAAAGCAGGAAATCTTGTTTGTAAAAGCATTTCACATGCGTGAAACAACAGGTCGAAATGAAATACTCAAAGAAACCGAAAAAAATAAAGCCATGTACAAGTTTCTAACTATTCTTACACTTATTCTCTTCCTCATGACTGTCGGAACTGTATTCTTGTCACTAGTTGAAAAATTAAGCTACTTTGAAGCTTTTTATTGTGTTTGTGCTACTATCACAACTCTAGGATATGGGGAAAAAAGCTTCTCGACTCAAGTAGGACGTTTATTTGCTATATTTTGGATCTTGATAACTACCGTCTCTTTAGCACAACTGTTTGTGTACTTGGTTGAACTATGGACTGACAGCAGACGACAAGTGCTTGAACATTGGGTACTTAATAGAAAACTTACAATCCAAGATCTTGAAAAGGCTGATCTTGATAGTGACAGAGTTGTTAGGTATGCTTAAAACACAGTTTCCTTTTTAAAATTCGCAACGGAATGCTGATTAATAAACTCTATGCAGTGCTGCGGAATATATTGTGTACAAACTGAGAGAGATGGGGAAGGTGAGTGAAGAAGATATTGCCATTGTGGTTGAAGGGTTTAAAACTCTTGATGTTAATCACTCCGGGACATTGACGGTTGACGATATAAAACTCATCGAGTTGCTTGAAGCACAATGTTGAGACATATGTATCAGCCTTTGATTTGTGAAGTCATAGAACATACCAAGTACTTTTTGTGGCTGGTTAAATGCAACTGGATTCGCAGGGGTCCTAGTCCTGAAATATCCTGAAGCGGCTACGCAAGCAACACGTCATTGAAACTATCATGTTTTTGTCTTATATTTTATTTTTCGTAATTACAATTTTGTTTACCAATTCGAATTTTCGTTATTTCTCCGCTCGAACTGCCGGTGAGTATTAGATTATAAGATTAGTTTACTCAAATCCGACCTGTAGGCTTTCTGATTATACATTTATGTACTTCTATATATATATTTGTTTATCACAAACAGGTTTCTATTCATCTTTAATAGTAGCGGGTCTGATCCATCTTGTGACCTAGCTTCTGTGTCACCCGTCAAACCCTAATCGGCGTGGAATGAGCCGACTAGCTTGAGTAGGTTCCAAATCTTAAAAAAAACCCTTAAAATTCGGATTTGGACCCGACCACGGTCACTTTTTGGGCCATAACTCAAAAACCGATTGGAGTTAACATAGTTGTGTTTAATAAGTTGTTTTTAAGCCTCTTTATTAGTTATCGAAGAATCGGTTTTCGCTATTCTTGTTATTATAATTCTTGGTAGTGGATTTTATATTTTTTTCTCAAGTTGTTTATACCATGGTTGGTATTACCGAGTTTAGTTATGATCTTAATTAAATGGTTAAAAGGGCAAATTTGTCACCCAAAAATTAGCAAAAGAGCAAATTTGTCACCTAATTTTCTAAAAGCTCAAATTTGTCATAAAAAAACTTTAAAAAAGTAAATTTGCCATTCAAAACAAATGAATAAGGTAAATTTTGTTTTTGTTAATATTTAGGCAATATATTCAATTCATATGATTATGTTTATTTTATAAACATTCTAATAAATAATGGAAATCATAAAAAATAAAAGTTATTTGAATATTGACTATATAAATAAATATTGATAAAATAAAACAAACAAATAAATTTACTGAAGTTATAGAAAGTCCTGATTTATTTTCACTTTTCATGTTAATGTTTGTTTTTAATAAAATAAAATATGGTAGAAAACAGTATTTTGTAAATATATATCTCTTAATAATCTTGTTTAAATTTATATATTTTTTCATTTTTATATTTTGATGTTTAAAAATTCTCTATAAAAATTTTCATATCAGTTATATTAATGTTTAAAATTAACATATTAGTAGTATAATAGTTTTCATTTTGAAATAAATATAAACATTTAAAAATATTACACGAACAAACCTTTTATAAATATTTCTTTTAGAAAACTATTTATTTGTTATAAATGAGGTCAAATATTCTTTTTATATGTTTTGAATGGTAAATTCGACTTTTTAAACATATTGTTTTCTACCATAACTTTATCTTTTTAAGAACAAAGATTTATATGGGAAAAATAATAGATGTAAGACTTAACATTAACTTTATTAAATTTATTTGTCTATTTAAGTTATTGATATTTATTTATGTCGTCGTAGTTTCTATAATTATAACCTTTTATGTTTTTCATTATTTATTGAAATATGTATAAAAACAAACATAACCATATGAATTAAATATATGTTTAAATATTAAAAAAAAACTCAAATTTACCTTAATCATTTGTTTTAAATGGTAAATTTACACTTTTAAAGTTTTTTGATAGCAAATTTGAGCCTTTGAAAAATTGGATAGCAAATTTGCCCTTTTGCTAGTTTTTGGATGACAAATTTGCCATTTCCCATGATCATCATCATGATTGTAATCATATGTTTGCAAGGTTAAGTGTATTCTGTTTCGCTTTTGTTGGTCGAAAATCAATAGCAAAATACCATAGTTTTCATTCGGTTGTTGTTTGGTGAACAATGTTAGATCATAAGAAATACTTTCATTTTTTTTTATTACTTAATTATCTTTCGCTTGTATGTGGACAATCCTCGCACATTAACCCCAACACAAAATGATATCTGTCCGTTTTATTGTTCCAAACTGGAAATAAAGCTGAAAAATAAACCAACCAGCTGTTTAGTTAAATGGATAATGGGTCAATGGTCATTTACACATTTTCATTTCGTTTGACGAAACCAAGTCCACATATTTCATAAAATTCGATATATTTCAATTTCGGAGTGTCAACCTATTGAGCTAATACCGACCTGCAAACCTAACAAACTATTAATGAACCTAAGGTGATTAAGGTTGAGATGGTGAAGTATTCTTGCTATGAACACAGTGTGAACAGAGAGTATGATGGGTTGTATGAATCAACTATGTGTAGAACATGATACCAATATATATATATATATATATATATATATATATATATATATATATATAAACCTGTGTTTTGCAGATGATTTGATTATTTTTTCTCATGGAGATAAAAAAATCGATTATGGTATTATTAAATGCCTTAAATGAATTTAGAAGAGATTAAGGGTTAATTCCAAGTATGAGAAGAGTACGACGTTCTTTTCGTATGTGAGTGATCGGGTTAAGAGTGATATTTTGGAGGTGCTTCCTTTTGAGGATGGGTCTTTCCCTATAAAGTATTTGGGAGTTCCATTGATCTCGTCTAGACTTTTAGTTGAAGATTGTAAGAGTTTAGTCGAAAAAGTCAGAACCGTCTGGGAGAGTAGCGAAATAAATCTTTATCTATTGCAGACAGACTTCAATTAGTTGTGTCTGTTCTCTCCTCTATGCATGTGTATTGGGTGTCGGTTTTCATTCTTGCAAGTTCTATTATCCTCGATATTGAGAAGCTGCTTCGTGGGTTCTTGTGGTGTCAAGGGTTGTTAAAACAAGGTAGAGCTAAGGTGGCGTGGGTTGATGTCTGCCGTCCTAAAGCGGAGGATAGTTTAGGTATTCAGAGTCTTTTTTCTTGGAATTCTGCTTTAATGATTGTGCATATTTGGAAGGTCCTTATTAGTAAGGAGTCTTTATGGGTCAAATGGGTGCATACGCATCATCTTGAGGGTCGCAGTTTTTGGGAGGTTCAAGTAAAGGCGAATGCGAGTTATAGTTGGAGAAAGATTTTGGGGTTACGTGATGTTATTCGGATGTATGTAATCAGTAATAATTTCTTCCTGGTTTGATAATTAGAGTGTTGCTGGTCCTTTAAATAACTTTATTTCTAATCGGGACATTATGAATGCGGGCTGGACATTAAAAAGTAAACCTGCTGATCTTTTAAATGGAAATGGTTAGTCTTGGGCGGGATTTTGGTTGCAAAAATAAGCAGTGTTAAATCAGGTTCCAGTGCCAATTTTGCGCGAGTGCAGGGATTCGATTGGTTGGGTTGATACTGATGGGTCTGAGGTATTGTTTTTCCAGCTGCGAGTGCGTGGGATGCAATTCGGGACACTGCTGATCTTGTGGATTTCCGCGCCATTATTTTGTTGTGTGGTTACTCATTTTACAAAAATTGAAGACTCAGGACCGTATCAAAGTTATTTTTACCACGGTTCGATTGAAGATCATGTCGCTCGGGATTACTAACCGGTTAGAATGGAAGACTATTTCTACTATTTGGAACTTAGAGGTGGTTGAGGGGCTCGAGTAGGATGTGCCTAGGGCGAGGTTGCGGTGTTGTTGGTCATTTGTCTTGTTTAGCTGTTTGAGTGTCTAGTGGTTGTGTTGTTTGGTTGTGTCTTTGGTTGCTTTGGAGTTTGTTCTCCAAGACTTTCTCCTAGATGATTCTTTTGTTTCATCTTGTTCTGAAACAGTTTTTTGTTAATATATTTTACCGGGGAACCCCCCATTTTAGCGAATATATATATATATATATATATATATATATAGAGGTGGGTTCATTTAGGAACCACTAAATATTTAGGAACCATTAGGAACCAATATTCACCAGTGTATATATATGATATTCACCAGTGTATATAAAGCATATGTATATATATATATATATATACACTGGTGAATATTATATGTATATACACTGGTGAATATTATATGTATATACACTGGTGAATATCATATTAAATATACACTGGTGAATATCATATATATACACTGGTGAATATTGGTTCCTAATGGTTCCTAAATATTTACATGGTTCTTAAATGAAACCAACTCTATATATCTTTAATATATAATAAAAGAGAGGCCTTAAATGTCACATGGCGAAGTAAGTTCCCTTAGATGGGTTAACTTATTTGATTTCAACCGTTAGATCAAATTGATGATGTCATCAAACACTATTTTCATTTTAGTTGTCCCACATCGCTTCAGGTATGAAACTTTTTCATACTTCTAGCCTATATATATCATATGCCTTTAGTTTTTCCTACTTTGTCCCACATCGCTTCATGTATGAAACTCTTTCAGACTTCTAGCTTATATATATCATATGCCTTTGGATTAAAATATAGTTCGACGGTAATTTTCAGGTCAATCGGGTCAAACCCGAAACCCGACAAACTGGAACTATTCTATCCGAAACCCGACCCTATTTATGAATCGGGTGTTGCCTTAAATGCCACATGGCGAAGTAACGACCCTTAGATGGGTTAACTTATTTGATTTCAACCGTTAGATCAAATTGATGATGTCATCAAACACTATTTTCATTTTACACTCTTTTACAAAACATAATTACATTATCTCTTTAATTCCAATCTCTACTTAAATAAAAACAAAATTCCAATTTACTTAAAAAAATTTCACTCAATTTGAACTATGATTTACATAATTTTTATTTAAAATCTCCTAATAAAAAATATTAAAACATGTGTATAAACGTAAAAGTGTTTATGTTATTATAACTAACATGTGTATAAACGTAAAGGTATATATATGTTATTATATGTATAACATTGTCTTTTTATAATAACCTAAAATCTACATAAACATAAAGTTTACAATTCAATTTTTATTTTTTTCCGCGCTATCGCGGGACAATAATCTAGTATATATATATATATATATATATATATATATATATATATTGAAGACGTTGCAAGATATGTCGGGGAGGCCTCCGTTGATTGTTTACGAACAAAATACGAGTCCAAAGACAAGGTAAGAATAAGAAAGGGTTTAGCTAATGGAGATATTAACTCTTCCGGGAACCAGTAATATATATATATATATATATATATATATATATATATATATATATATATATATATATATATATATATATATATATATATATATATATATATATATATATATATATGGAATATATTCCCTACACCTTGATGTAGGGAAATTACCTACACCAAAGGGCTTATTACCACCCTTTACATGCTTTAAATGATAATTAAGGGTTATTTTATGTAAATTAAATAGTAAAATGACTCATAGGTCCATCAAAAAAATCTTTAACTTTGCTTTACATCAACATACCATTCCATGAGAATTAGATCGAAAAAAATCGTACAAAGAAAATTACTTGTTATAAACCAATTTCTAATTTTTATGGCAAGTATATGTGAAAGCCATTCAATTAATAGTATTGAGTATCTACGAAAATAACCCCCAAGTATCCCTTAGTGACAATAATAAGCCCTTTGGTGTAGGTAATTTCCCTACATCAAGGTGTAGGGAATATATAGCCATATATATATATATATATATATATATATATATATATATATATATATATATATATATATATATATATAACTGACATCTTTAGGAATTCCAACGTTCGACCATTTGACAGACATTATATCGTAATTGATGATGGATATAATGATCCAACGTCTATATCATTAGACAGACATAATGATTTAATGCACATATCTTTATGTTAGACATAATGAGTGAGTTTTATGGGTAACACTCTCATAAATGCCACAAAAGTTGAATGGTAAATGTCCCACATAGATCGCGGAGCCGGGCTACGAAGATTGCCAAGACCATGTCACCGAGCCAAGTGTTGGCGTCACCAAGTCTTCGTCGTAGGCCGAAGTGTCGGGACATAGTGACGGGCAACGAGATCGTTTCCAAGCCACAATGCCGGTGTCACCGAGTCACGGTGCTAGGAAACGAGGCCATTGTCGGGCCACAATGCCGACATCACCAAGTCGTAGTGTCGGCGTCACCGGGTCGCGGTGCCCCTAGTCGTAGTGCCGAGCAAAAGAGCAATGTTGTCGGGCATGAGTGTCGATGTCACCGAGCAATGGTGTCGGCTCGATCCGGCGTCATCCAGTCGCGGTGTCGGGCAACAAAGCACAAGTGTCGGGTCGCAGTGATGACGTCACCGAACCGCGGTGTCGGCCCATAGTGCCAGCGTCATCAGACACGAGTGTCGGCGTCACTAAGTCGCAGTGCCGCACAACGAAGCACGAGTGCGGGCGTCACCGAGCAATGGTGTTGGGCACGAGTCTTGGATGTCTAGGCATGGATGCGAGGTGATGAGCTATGTTTGTGTGTGTGTGTGTGTTTAGGGTTTCGAGGCTATAAATAGAAGGCCTAATCGCTACTACCACTGTCACCAATGTATAAATCAATGTATAAATATGTATTCATCTATCAATATATTGTTAAAATATGATATTTACGAATCAATATATACACACTGGTATATATTTTTAAACCAAAAAAGAAAAGAAAAAAAGGTTGTCAAACGTATATCAATTGGATGATATCTGAAATAAAAATTAAGTACTTGTTTTGATGTTTTAATTAGTTTTCTTAATAAAACCTAGTTATATACTCTAGATAATTCTATAACGTTGGCAAGCATCACAAGTCGAGTATCTTAGAGCTCAAACTTAAGTCGAAAGCTTACTCGAGTAGCTCAAGTTCGGCTCATTCAAATCGAATCAATTTTTAATATTTTACGAATCTATCTCGAATAGTTAGTGGCCTGACTAGTTATCGTTAATATATTAAATCTGTTTGTAAATATCTCTGGTCCGAAATTGATGATGTAAGTAGGTTCCATCTTGTTATTAGTTGTGTCGAAATGTTATGAAAGTTTATCAAGGGGTTTTGTTGTTAACTAATCATACGGAGTGCTTAGGAAATGAAGCCGTGAAGCGTATGGACCGTCAGCTTAAAGATGAAGACAACATGAAGGTTGTCTTTATTTAGTCCCATTGTGTTATGTTATTTGTTGATTAATAAATAATTGATTGATTGATATTATTGTTATGTCTATTCTATCCTTTTATTTCACCTCCTGTTTTTACATTTCTTCTTATCTTCTTTCTATTACTTGATTAAACAGTGTTAATGAAGCTAGTCGATCATAAACTTTTGTTATTGGAAAACTCATTCATACCATAACCCAAACACACTCAATTACAACTATAAAACCCCTTTCACAAATCTTATTTTTTATCATCAAATATCAGTTATAATTAGTTAAGAAAAGCATCAATTTCTATCAACCCAAACATGTTTCAACTGTCTCTACTCTTCCTGTCTTTCAGTCTTTCCTTATATTCTTCATCATCAAACAATGTTTTCACAAAAAGGTTTTACTCCCTCCTGCTCCTGCAAACCTTCCGTTTATCGCTAACATGAGCCACCTTCTACATCCTGCACCACACCGAGCCCTCCACGATTTGGCAACAAATTACGGTCCCATCATGCACCTTAAGCTTGGACTTTGTCCACTATATCATCTCCTCAGCTGATACAGCTAGAGAGGTCATGAAGACTCATGACAATATCTTTAGTAACCGCCCAAAGATGGAGGCCCCAAAATTCTGGGGTTTCAACTACAGCGACATCGTTTGCTCCTTATGGCTCTTATTGACAACTTAAGAAGATATGTGTTCTTGAACTCTCGACATTAAGACCATGGATTCAACACGGTTCATATGTGAACAAGAAGTGAAATCACTTGCTCAATCATTAGTAAAAGTTCTGAACCAATAAACTTGGCCGAAAGGCCTTCTACGTTGAATCATAATATCATCAGTAGGATTACGTTTGGTGATAAGTTTGATAATAAATTGAGATTTCGGTTAGAGATTAGAGAAGGGACGGTTTTGGCTGCCGGATTTCAGATTGGGGATTTCTTTCCTTGCCTTGGTTTTGTTGCCAAATTCACCGGAATGAATAGAAGAATGGAAGAGAATCTTGTTGAGCTTAGTAGCATCATGGACAAAGAAATACAACAGCATATTGAGCACTGTAAAATCGTCAAGTCACATCGTGAGTGTCTTCTGGACGTTCTTCTTCGGCTTAGGGACAACGGTGGCCTTGACGGGCCATTGACAACAAATAACATAAAATAAGTCTTCTCCTGGTAACAAATATTTCTCATGACGGTCACAGAGAGTCGTAAACTTCCAACTTCATCGCTAAAGGCATTGTTTGATCATGACTGAATATATGTTTTTGCACCACAGTTGACATGTATATCTTTACAGAATGTGTTCATGGGAGCTAGAGAGAATTCTTCCAACATAGTGGAGTGGGCAATGACAGAGATGTTAAGAAACCCGAGGTCAGACGAGACAGATCTTCCTAAACTATTATACATGAAAATGTTTGCCAAAGAGACTCTAAGGTTTCACCCTCCTGTGTCCTATTACTCTACTGCTCCCACGGAGTCATGGAAAAATGCACAATTAACGGCTATGAAACCCTTCAAAAACGCGAGTTCTTATTAACTATTGGGCCATTACCCGGGATCCTGTCAGCTGGAAGGATCCCAATGTGTTCAGTCCTGAGAGGTTTCAGGACGAAAACAAAGATTACAGATGTCATGATTTCGAGTATATTCCTTTTGGTGCTGGTCGCAGATCTTGTTCAGGAATTTCATTGGGAATGTCGAATACTGAGGTTTCTCTAGCTTTTTTGCTTTACAATTTGATTGGGGGCTACCAAATGGGGAGAACCCCCAAGATTTAGACATGAACGAGACTTTTGGAATGACATGTTACAAGACTTGTAGTCTTCAACTCGTTCCTAGTCTACGCTTCCCTGTATCAACTTAGAGTTTTCGATTATACAGCTTTTTTTATATTGCTGTTTTAATGGGGAAATAAGGCTTCTAGCCTAGTAGTATCTGAATTGGTCCACTAACCAAGAGGTTGTGGGTTCAAATCCCGTAAATGATTAATACGTGAATTATTGTGTGGATTGTTCTATATGTCTTTCTATAAATATGGGGAAATAGGTCATTTTATGTTGAATATTTGGCGACAAAGAATATAACTTCTTGTTTTCATTAACAACAAATTTGAGAGCAATGCACAATGGTCAAAACGACAAAGAATACCTCCTTAATAAACATGGTCAAAAGGCACAAAACGAAAAAGTTCAAAGTATGTAAAAAGCAGTAATGTCAATATGAAGCATATAGTCTTTATTGGCAGTTTATTATCATTATGAAGATGTTCAAAACTTGGGTTTCTGACATAACCTTTTCATGTTTACTATGCGATATAAGATAGCATTGGACTGAGGTTCCCGCGGGAATATCTTCATCCCATCAATGCCAGCCTGATTATCTGAAACAAAACTGCAAGAAACCACGAAATATTTATAAGAAATTTTGGAATTGCAAATGTTGGCCTATATTAAGAAAATATTTGTCTTTCTAAGAAACTATGTATCTGATTTCAAATATCAAACAAATTCTTCTTTTATAAAAATTGACCGGTGTTCTTACAAACATTAACGATAAGTTAGATACCCATTATCAATGAGAAAAATTATTAAAAAAAAGCTCAAAAATACATTCAAGGGAGAATATATTCAACAGAGAGAAATGTCTGTCAACCTGAAGTACTTCGACTTTGTTTGTCATATTCATAGATAGAGATATTTCCAGGTGAAACCAGTTTGGGGTTGATGACGCCCACAATTAAGGGCCACTTACCAGTGAGTGGCGTCACCCAATGTTGGGAAACGATCGATGAAAGACTTTCATAATATAAATGTTTCTATTTGCGTCTAACAATAATAATAACTAACAAATTTAGAGACTCAATTACTAAAGTAAGGGAAGCAATGTTGGGTGCCAGACACGCGAAATATGAAATGGATACAAGTCAGAAACATCTATGTTTGGATAAGAGAAACAAAGTTTAAGATCTTAATCACCAAAAGAATTTAGAAATTCAGCCACGAAGAAAAGTAGATTCGGTTAGACCAATAAAAGTATTTTTCTAAATTACAAGGGATATCAAATTTATAAAACGAAAACATTTTATGCTAAATTAAAAGGGATATAAACTTTATCAAACAAAAACATTCTCTTTATTCATTTATCTAGAGTTACAAAGGCATACGAAATCATCATTACCAAATTTTGTGCAAACGAGTAATTTAAGATGTTAAAGAACATGAAATATCAATGAATCTTACACTCAAGATGCATGTTAACTGCCTGTTGAATTTTGTGAGGTCATTGTTGATTAACTTTCTAATACCTTAATATTGCTAGATAATTTTAGAGAAACATAAAAATCCACAAAAAAAGACGCATTTATGTTTAAGCGATAAAATCATAAGTGGTTGTCATTTGACGATATTCCAAGGCTCATAGTGAACAAGTGGTGTGAACAATTTAGGTAGAACTTACAGGATCCGACGACGACCACAATGAAGAAAGCAAGCACATAGAGCTCTGTTTTGATCTTCTTTGAAGCCATGGGACCCAACCCTCTTTTTGTTATGTTTTTCTCAAACTTTGCTACTTTCTTCTCTGCAAGTCTCTTTGATGTTGTCTATTACAAGAAACACAAATAGCAAACACATGATTAAAGCCTTAAAACATTAAAAAGAAACTTATCAATTTACTTTAACTTGTATGACTTTATTGATTAACTCAGTGCAGGGATTCACCATGACATTAAAAACTTCTTTAAGCTCTAACATGTTTACGTTGTCGTGTATATGGATCAAGACGACTACCAATACAATGGTTATTTTTTCATAACCAAGAGAAAAAAAGTGCACTTGTATCTTTATTATTCATAATTTAACTGATAAATAATCGTTGTCTTCCTCGTTGTTTAGAATTTAAAAACATAAACATCAGGTCGATAAATCTTTATATATTTCCACGTATTGTGCCTAACCAGCTTTCTAATAAATTTTAGAGTTAATTACACGGATGGTCCTTAACCTTATATCCAAATAGCACTTTCAGTCCTAAATTTTGGATAATTACATGGCTAGGCCTTTATTTGGAATCTTTGCACACGGACAGTCCTTTGGTCCGTTAGGGTTAACTCAATTCCGTTAGTTATATCATAATGACCAATTTACCCTTTTTGTCTTATTCGCAAAGGACCGATTTTGTAATTTTTTTTTCAACTTTTATTTGTTTTATAGCAATTGTTTATATATATATATATAAACAATTAATAACTTGGAAGGATTAATTCCACCTGGATTGTGTTTGAATTCTAGTGGAATTAAGGTTCTTAAACTAGGGGTGAATTACTTTAGCGGAGAGATTCCACATGAATTCGAGAAATGTAGTTCCTTAGAACAACTTTTTCTAGATGCAAATTTGGTTTCTGGAATCATACCAGAATATATATTTAGATTACCAAGATTGCATCACCTCCTTTTGTCGCCGGAGCTCCATTACTTTCCGGTACTGTTACAATGCTGAGTCAGCACAAGAGTCGGACTCGCCGCCGGTCGATACTCCGGTACCAATCTCCCTGACTTATACCTAACACCACACGCGTTACACAACGTTTTCGGACCTAACGGACCGGTTCGCCACTACGGCGTCTTCTCCGACGAACAGTGAGTACACCGCCGCATAACTACATTCTCCGACGTCGTTTCTGAAGAAGACATATATCAAAATCAAATCTTTTCCCCCACTGTCTCCCTTTCTATGATATAATAACCTTTGAAAACTAACAAAAAAAAAACCCATTTTTAATTTCCATCATTTAACCAAATCTCTTCCTTTTCTAATGGATCTTCATAAAGAAACTCAACCTCAAAAGTTCCCACATTTTTTCATTTTTTCACTAATTTTCTTCATCTTTATTCTAATCACCTCCATTGTTTTCCTGCAACTTTCTTACCCCTTTCTACCCTCATCTTCTTCATCCTTATGCTTTTCCCAAAACCCTACCCGATTACGAACTCCAACGATCCACAAATACATGTGATTATTACGGAGAATGGGTTTGGGATGAAACTTACCCTACCCAAAAGTACAATGAGGATTGCAATTAACTCATATATATATATATATATATATATATATATATATATATATATATATATATATATATATATATATAAACAATTGCTATAAAACAAATAAAAGAAGAAAAAAAAATTACAAAAACGGTCCTTTGTGAATAAGACAAAAAGGGTAAATTGGTCATTATGATATAACTAACGGAATTGAGTTAACCCTAACGGACCAAAGGACTGTCCGTGTGCAAAGATTCCAAATAAAGGCCTAGCCATGTAATTATCCAAAATTTAGGACTGAAAGTGCCATTTGGGTATAAGGTTAAGGACCATCCGTGTAATTAACTCTAAATTTTAAGAGCGAAAAATGAAAAATATGCATGATTTCGGTATGGATTGTGAATATAGTCAGAAAAATTAGGTTGAATCAAATAGAAAAAGTCGATCAACTCACAAATGGTATCAACTCAATTAGTAACGCAGAAAACTATATGAAACATATTAGTAATACATTGATAAATAAATATAGAATTGATGATTAAAATGCAAAATAGATGTTAATAATATATAGATATAATAGATATAGATATATAAGAGTAATTCACCATTGTTGATGCAGAAGAGAAGGAACGTAAGAGAAACGAGGATTTTGTGTTCCTCTAAATTTCAGAATAATATTTGTCTGAAAAAACTGAAAACCTTTTGACTATCAATTAAATATTACCTTTTTGGCTTTTTCTATTTTTATTAAATATTACATTAATTTCTCACTTCCCTATTAAATTAGCAATCTCCATTTTTATTATGGGTGTGCTTTTCTTTAACCAATAAAAGAATATTTAATAGATATAAACAAATGGTAAATTCATTGTATATTACTAAAATTATGTGTATTTTCAGAATATGGCATTAATCATGATTGTGAAAATTATTTAAGTATTAAGTTTATATGAATCTTTTGAAAATATACTCATTTTTTTTTTTTTGAAGTTATCTTTTAATGTTCACCAAAGAAAGAATCTTGACAGAGACTCGAACCTAATATCTCACAGAGGCGAAACATCTTCTACCAATGAGGCAAACCCCTTGACGAAAATATACTCATTTAACCTCCAAAAGGTATAAAGAATAGTAATAGGTCTATAAATAACAAACATAAATTCATTATTATAAATTGTATGGCATAATAATATTGTAATCTGTAATTAATTACTAAAGACTATTAAATTTTTAGAAAAGGGAAGATACAATTTTACCTTTAGATTACTTCGATTCTAATAATTATATTATTTACAAAAGATATTATTTTACAAACCGTTAATCGTTAGACAAAATAAATTAAACTGTTGTAACCGTCGGATTGTCTTCTTTAATTATATCGGTGATCGACTATCGATATTTTATTTATTTTTTCGGGTATGTAAATCGTAAAAATAAAATCAAATGTGATTTAATTAAGGTTGTAAATAACGTAAGGCGTGACGTAGCGACATTGAAAAGCCTCAAGACATTTCGAGACTTGACGTTTTTCAAAACGTTACAATACCACAAAATTTTAACATATTTTATAATTTTATATATGTTTTTACTATCTTTAATATATAATAAAAGAGAGGCCTTAAATGCCACATGGCAAAATAAGATCCATTGGATTGATTAACCTATTTGATTTCAGCCGTTAGATCAGATTGATGATATCATCAAAGATTATTTTCACTTTACACCCTCTAACAATACATAAATATATTTTCTATTTCATTCCATCTTCACTTAAATAGATAATTCTAATTTACTTATAAATCGCTCAATTTGAACTATAATTTACCGTATTGTTATTCTAAAATCTCCTAATACAAAGTATCAAAACATGTGTAAATGTAAACATGTGTATATGTTATTAATTTATTATAACTATAAACATGTTAAACGTAAAACGTAAAGATATATATGTTATTATCGGTGTAAAATTGTTTTCTCATAATAACTTAATATCTACATAGAAATAAAATTTACGATTCAATTTTTATCATTATCCGCGCTACCGCGGGACAATAATCTAGTTATTAATTTATATCAACATCAATAATTATAAAGAAAATCGAATAAATCTAATCTAAAATAAAGTCATCAATTTTACGAATCAAAGGATATTTATATCCATTTAAAAAACTTAACTGTTTTTAAGCTTCTTTTTTTTTTTCTTCTTAATTTTCATAACGCGTTACAAAAAACTTGAGGCATAACGCGTTAAAGTACGCCATGACATGCCCTGCCACATTTTTTTGACGCAACGCCACAAAGACATCTTCCATGTTTTCGTAACGGCTAGGTCATGCCTTGACGTCATGGTGCGTTATCTATAACATGATTTTAATACCAAACAGTAAATTTTAAAACAGTATTGCTAAAAAAGTGTATATATTATCTTGACTCCGAAAAGAATTTCGAAAAACTTTTTTTTTTTTTTTGACAAATGGTAAAAATTTGTAATATAATATCATATGTTATTTAACATCTAATATTCAAAACATAGGATTATATGATGTATAATTCAACTAGACTTATAAAATCTCACAAAATTACATGTGATATCACATTTAATTTTACTTTAAATTATATGTGATTTTATGATGTATGTAGAATCTCAAATTCGTAAGACACTATGTTTATAACTTTAAATGTGAATTTTAAGACTTAACTATGTTATGTGATGTATAATCTATAAAGATTCATAGAAAAAAAAATTGAATTTTGACGACTTTTTTTTTTTTTTTTCCTATTTAGACAAACGTTGAAATTCGTAAGGTGATTTTAATATTAAATATAAATTTTAAAACATATATATGTTCTATGAAGTCATACGACTAAAATCACATGTTATAAAAAGAAGAAAAAAAAATCACATGTAATACTAAAAGTAAATGTGATTTAACTTCTATAATATAAAATTTTAAGGAAAATGGTCGAGAGAAACAATGAACTTTGACCCAATTGTCCTTTTGTATAATTAACTTTGTTTTTTCTTAAAAACCAACAACTTTAGATACGTTGTCTTTGTAGGTAAAATTTAACTTGAAATCTCGTTAAATAATGAAATATAATAATTATGTGAATTTTTTCAAAGATAAATGTCATATATGTGATATAAAATATGTTTATCGTGTTATTTTATCATTTTTGACATTTGGTCTCAATAATTGATTATACGAATATGTATTTGTCATTTTTGACATTTGGTCTCAATAATGGATTAATCGTTAGGCCACGCTTTCACGGTTCGTATTCGTACTGGAAAAATCATAATAAAATGAGTCATGCCTTGGGTATAAAAAGAGGGGAAACACTGTCACACCCTGCTAAAGCGGAAACACGAGGTGCGAAGAGCAAGAATATCATTACAAGGGTCATAATCAAATGCAACGGTTTCAAGTCATTTAAATAGAAAAAAACTTTTCAAGTTCGAAAATTAATAACCAAGTGTACTTCAACTCACAACAAAAGTACATAATTAAACATGTTTATAAAATTCCCAAAATAAAGTCAGGTCTTCTCCCGATTCATACTTCACGTGACTTGTCTGACCCGTCCACACTATGTACTTCAAGACTTACACTTGATTTCCTGAAACATGAGATAAAGTGTCAAACTACATAAAGTAGTGAGTGAGTTACAGTTTTTCTAGTTCTCGACAAAAAGGTTCCGACAAGTATATATGAATAAAGGTTTTTTAAAGGAAATAAACCGGAAAATACGCTTAAAATATATATACTTTAAAGATGGTCATAGACGAGTAGATCAATACTTGAAAACAAGACTAGTTGCGGATCAATCGCGATAAGAGTATGCGTAAATAAAGTAACTAATGATTAAAACATTGTATCAACCACTTGGCATAATATAACTGTAAGTGTTCACACTAAACCGATTATCTGATCGTGACAGCCCCAACCCCGCACTATCTACGAGGTACGTCTGAACTCAGTAATATGTAGTAAGATTGCCATCTAAAGTAAGGAGCGATCCTCTCCTAAGTATCGATACCCATAATTACTATACGGCTAAGCAAGCTAATAGTGTGTAAATGTCTAAACGAGGCACTTTGATTTAATTTAAAACTGATAGTAGCCACTTACAAGCATGTTATATTTTCATCAAGGGTTTAACATAGGTGCATAGTCAGTGGTGTGGTAGTATAATACAATAAATCATAGTTTTTGAACAAATGTCGATCGGGGTCAAGCCATATAGTCAAAGAGTGCCGAATAGGGGCAATTAAAATAGTTTACACATATAAGTTCATAAAGCGTCCAATAGTTCATAAAATGTTCAAGTTCATAAAGCATTTAGATCTCATGTTTCCCCAAAAAAGATTATTTAAAAGATAATAAATAAGGGGATGTAACTCACGGATTGCGAACATTAGACAAATGCGAAAAGCGGTCGAAAGTGTGACAACCGTCTAATTCCAGGTGCATTTTATACTCTATGTCTCTTTCGGTCTATCTAGTCTTTAACTTTTCATTAATCGGAACCGCGACAACGTCGGAATCACAACCGGAATCAAATTAAATAAGTCCTAATACCAAGAAAACCCCTAATGAACTTTCCTAAGTTCATAATGTAACATACTTTAAAACTTTAGTTAACGAGAAGGTCCAACGAAACAATTGTACGAAATCAGCCAAAACACAAAATTTCTTACAAAACAGGTCCAGGACGACGCACAGAGGCCATGTGCGCCGTCCTGGAGGACGATTTTTGTAACAGATTCAAAAACTTTGCATGTCTCGATTTCTCAAATTTCTCCACCAATCAATCTCGATTTTGTGCTCTCGTTACTGTCTTTTGACAGACCCCAACTCCCTATACCATCATTTTATTATTTCATTTTTCATTTTCACTTTTACAAACCAAAAACACACACTTTCACCATTTTCTCTCAACTTTCCTCTCCAAAAACTCATTATTTCCAGTAACTTCAACCCTCAAAATCCACTTTTAAGCCATACAAACCGTTTGGATCATCAAGGAAAGCAAGGGGTGTGACAACCGTCTAAAAATCAGGTACTTGTTACTCTTTTATCGTGATCACTTTGTTCTAGATCGTAACTGTTGAGTCTGTACTTTATCGGAACTAGTGTCGGAATAACTCCCGGAATCAATTTTATAAGTCCTAATACCAAGAAAACATCTAATGAACTTTCCTAAGTTCATAACTAATCATAATTAAGAACTTTCAATTAACAAAAAGGTCCAAAGAAGCAATAACGTAAAAACGAAAAATCAGAAAAAGGCTGATTTTATGCTCGGTGCGCAGCACCCCTTTGCTGGGTGCGCAGCACCTAGCTCCAGATTTCAAAAAATTACAAAATTGGTCCTTGCCTCGTTTTTACACAAATTTAAACCAATCAAAAAACGAGTCCATGCACTCATTACTGTTTTCTCAGTCCCCAACACCCCCTTAACATCATTTCCCCTATTTCCCATTTCATTTTCATTTTCTAAATCACTTTTACACACACAAAAACACACACAACTTGTTTCTCTCCAAAAACCTTCCAAGAGTTCTTCAAATCCAGAGAAATTACACCATCAAAACTCCATTCCAATCCATAGAAAACGTTTGAATCATCAAGGAGAGCAAGGGGTGTCGTTCATTCCATAAAGGACCAAGTTTGTACCAAAATCACATGTCCCTTTTCCTTTTTGATAAAAAGTGTTTTGTCAATGGATCCTCTTTGAAACTGATTTTTAAGAAGAAAGTCTGATAGAGTATCATACCAAGCTCTAGGAGCTTGTTTGAGACCATATAAGGCTTTGTTTAATTTAAAAACATGATAAGTAAAGTTAGGATCAACAAAACATGGAGGCTGTTTGACATAGACTTCTTCATGTAGGTCACCATTCAAAAAGGCACTTTTCACATCCATTTGGTAGAACAAAAAATCTTTGAAGGTTGCATAAGCTAAGAACAAACGTATTGCTTCAATTCTAGCTACTGGAACAAATGTTTCATCATAATCAATGCCCTCTTCCTGCTTGTATCCCTGAGCCACCAATCTTGCTTTATTTCTGATCACTACCCCATCTTTATCATATTTATTTCTAAATATCCATTTAAGTCCAATGATTGTCTTGAACTGGGGACGAGGAATTTTGGTCCACACATTGTTTCTTATGAACTCTCCTAATTCTTCTTGCATACCATCAACCCAGTCTTCATCCAAAAGAGCATCTTCAACCTTCTTTGGTTCCATCAGACTCAAGAAATTAGTGTAGAAGCAGAAATTAGCTGTTGCATTCTTGTGTCTGGTTTTGCTCCTTCATTTAAGAAACCAAGGACATAGGATATGGGATGTCCCTTAAGAGTCTTGATGTTACCTGACTCACTTTGTTGAGCTTCTTCAGGTTGATACTGAGTAACATCAAGCTGAGTTTCTTCAGTCTGAGTGTTGTGGATCTGAGTGTTGTCAGACTGAGATAGGGCAGTCTGAATTTCAACATTTTCATTTGAAACAGTTGTTTCATTTTCAGGAACACTCTTTGAACTAGGTTCATCAGTTTCACTCTCAGACTCTTGATTTTGATGAGTTACGTCTTCATTTTGATCTGCAACAGGGGAGGAGTCAGCTTCAAATGATGTGACTAGAAGTTCATCACATAACTGGTTGATTGTCGCTATATCAGGCTGTGAAGTCAGTTCATCTTTATCAGACTGAGTGGAATCATAAAAAGTGACATTTATACTCTCTTCCACAACTTTCCTTCATTCATTATAAACTCTAAATGCTTTAGAGATGCTACAGTATCCAACAAACAAACCTTCATCAGCCTTAGGAGCCATTTTGCACAACAAATCCCTTTGATTAAGAATGTAACAACGACTTCCAAAAATATGAAAATAATGGATTGAGGGAACATTTTTGTGATACATTTCATATGCAGTTTTCCCATGTCTTTTCACAATGATGGATCGGTTTTGTGTGAAACATGCAGTATTCACAGCCTCAGCCCAGAATTTGATCTTCATGTTTCCATAGCACAGCATAGTTATTGCAGCTTCAATTGAAGTCCTGTTTCTTCTCTCTGCAACACCATTTTGTTGAGGTATTCGAACTGATGCAAAATTTTGAACTATTCCCAGTTGATCACAGAAATTAATTAAAACCGAATTCTTGAACTCAGTTCCATGATCACTTCTCATTTGCTTGACAAGGGTGTTTTTCTGTCTCTGCTCTCTCTTGATCAGAATGATAATTTCCTCAGCTGCATCACTTTTAGCTCTTAGAAATATAATCCAAGTGAATCTTGTAAATTCATCCACAATGACTAGAGTGTATTTCTTTCCACCTTGACTCTCAATTCCAATTGGACCGAACAGATCCATGTGTAACATAAATAGAGGTTCATCAATTGAATGAAGCATCTTGGATGGAAATTGAGTCTTTGTTTGCTTTCCAAGAACACAAGTTGAGCAGACTTTGTCTTTGGAGTAGGTCAGCTCAGGAAGTCCTCTAACCAATTTACTCTTTGACAAGGCATTTATGTTTTTGAAGTTTAAGTGTGATAATCTTCTATGCCATAACCAATTGAGTTCCTCTTTTGTTTATGTAAACAGACATGTCTCAGCCTCATCATTTTTTGTACTCAGATCTAAGCAAAAGACATCTCTTTCTCTCTTGGCAAGTAGCAGTGGTTTTCCCTAGGCATTGTAGATTATTCCTGCTTGCTTTATGAATCTGACCTCATGATCTTCATCAGTGATTTGACTTACACTTAGTAAGTTATGTTGTAAACCTTCTACATAAGCAACTCTTTTGAATGTGACAGCTCCATCATGTATCTTTCCATAACCTCTTGTCATTGACACCCCATTGTCACCATATCTCACTTGAGGCCCAGCTTCTTCTTTATAGTCTTGCAAGAAAGACTTCATTCCTGTCATGTGCCTTGATGCTCCACTGTCTAGATACCATTTTGTAGAGTCCTGCACATAAAACAAAGAAAATTAGTTCCTTTTGGGTACCCACTTTAGAGTGGATCCATGAACTGAAACGGAGTTACGTTTGGGTTCAATCTTGCAGTCAAGGTTGGAGCTGGTATAATTCCATTTATTGAGTTCTTTCATACAGTTAACAGAATAATGACCTATGACTCCACAATATTTACAAGGAGTATCTTTGAATCTAACTTGAGATGAGACTGACTTCGATTTTGATGACACTGACTTAGAGTTTGGTGAAACTGACTTCTATGTGGGTGGAACTGACTTGATTTTTGGTGAAACTGACTTCTGTGAAATACTTTTCTTTGGTCGGGACTGGGTCAGTTTCTTACAAAACACAGATTCATGTCCGTTTTCACCACAATTGTAGCATGTCCTCTTAGGAGGAGTCTTTGGTCTGATGTGATGAGGTGATTTATTTCTGACTAGGGTTTTTACGATGTTAGTCATTTCCAACAATTGATTTCCCAATTTATCAATAGTTTTGTTTTCATGACTTTTATTAATGAGTTTGGAATTGACTTGACTCTGAACCTTAGGTTTACTCACAACCTTGGGTAAAACATTATTTGTATGCAAAGAATTGTTCACAACATGCACATTTGTATCAGTTTCAGGTAAATTAACACATTCAGACTGAGAAGAAGTTGAAGAATCACTTTTATTAAAAACTTGAGAAATTACAGGTTTAACAAAAGCATTTGACATCATAGGTTTTTCTCCTTTCATGTAAGTGAAAGTATTTGGAAGAATTTCTGGTTTAAAAATGATTTTTTCTCTTTCAACTTTTTCATCTTCTTCTTCTTCTTCAGTCATATGTTTCTTCAGACCGAAGTCCTCACCCAACACAGCTTGAGCTTGTTTGGGTACCTGTCTGCTCAAACAATCTTCATTTTTTAAGGATGATATGCACCATGATTTACAAATTATTTTATAGTGCTCAGTTTCTTCTCTAAATTTATAATTTTCTTTTGCAAGATCACTATAAGCTTCAGTCTGAGCATTTAAAAGAACTTTATAACTTTCTAGTTCAATTATTTTATCATCTTTAATTTTCAAAACATTTTCAAGATCTTTAATCTTTTGTTTAAATTCAGATTGTTCTTCCAAAGTGGTGGTCAAATCAATAAAAATATACTCAAACATTTGAAGTTTTTGATCATTTGTATAAGTATTAAAGTTATGTACCTTATATGACTTTTTGTTCCAGTCTGAGCTGTAGCTCAGTCTCTCGGCTTCCTTCAGATCCTTTTCAAACTGAGAGACAGACTCAGCAGCTTCAGTTACTTCTTCTGCAAATGCCATCAAACATTTATCAACCACTTCCTCATCCTCATCAGATGGCAATTCCTCATCTAACAATTCTTCAGCAAAGAATGCTTTCTGCTCAGTTTGAGACTTTTGAGTCTTAGAACCATTGTTGTTTTTGTATTTAAGATACTTCTTTCTGTATCTTTGAGCCAATTCAGCAACCTCATCCATGTGCTCATTCTGAGCGTTCTTTACTTTACAATCAGCACTCATGTGTCCATACTCATTACATTTGAAACATTTGACCTTTTTCAAATCCAACGGTTTCTTTCCTTTGTAACCAGTCTTCTGCTCTAGCTTCATAGTCAATAAAGCAAGATGATTCTTTAGCTTCTTGACTTCAGTTTCATCATCTGATTCTGAATCTGAGTTTGACTCAGACTCAGATGAGTCAGCTTTGGAATAAATTTCTTTATTCCTTTTGCTGGTTGCAACCAATGCAGCTTCAGGATCCCTTGCAGTTCTTCTGTTGTTTATCTTCTTCCTCTCTTGAGATTCTTCAAAATTCAGTAGTAATCCAAAGAGGCCAGGCAGCTTTTAGGTGGATAAACACGTAGAAGTTTTCATATTTTCTGATCAGACTACTCAATCTTTGCTCTCTTACTATCGGTACACCTTCATATGAAACAATTAGTGTATCCCATATATCCTTAGCAGATCTGCATCCAGCAATCTTTGAGAAGATTTGCTCAGATACAACATTTCCTAGAATGCTTCTTGCTCTTGGATCCAGATTGAACAGTTGTTTGTCAAGATCAGTCCATTGAGATTTTGGAGTTTGAACCCATCTAGCAGGTTGAACTACTTTGTCTCCTTCCTTCACTTCTTCGATTTGTTTTCCTGGAATGATTGGTCCTTCAGTTACAGTTCTCATCATTTACTCATGAATTCCAGACATATGCCACTCAGCCTTAAGTTTCCAATGGGCAAAGTTATGTCCATTGAAAATGGGAATACCTTTTCCGGCCATAGCAGGTGTATTAGATGAAGATGATGACATTGTATTTGGGTTTTATATATTGATCGTTTAAGATTTGTAAATTTATTAAAATTTAAATCTTATTTGCTCTCATACCAGTTGTTAGGTCTTAATAAGATCCCAAAAACTAGCTAATCAATTACAAATTAGTATGTAAACGTTAATTATCACTAATCGATTAATACTCAATTTCTTGTTTAATTATAGCGGAATTATAATAACAAGGCAACGAGAATAACACACAGTTATCTATTTATTAAGGTTCAACCGATTACAATGTTCAAGCTCACTATTTATACACAATAATAGTGACCTTGATAAGTACGAATCTTAGTAAATCTTCTAAAAAGATAGAAGATTTAGTCTAACAAACTTACCTAAAATAATGCATCACGTTTCATTATGGGGCTGAGTAGTCAGCTCCACAATGCCTTAGTTTCTTTTAGTCACTCAGACTCAAAGTGTCACTCAGACTCAAGACTAAGACTTTAATAAACAGATTTATTAATTTGGGTTAAATTGTTGATTTTTCCAACAATAAGTCATGTCGAGTATCAAGTAAGCGTCTGAGTTTAAAAGTTTATGAACTCGACTTTCGTTTTAAGACGGTTGTCACAATTCTTTTGATACATTTGGGTTTCTAACTATAGAAGTAGTCAAGTTTTTGACTAGGGTTAAATGGGTGGTAACTTTTCTGACACCTCTAATTTTAAATTCTGGAGGTCTAAAGGATCAATCGTTAGGCCACGCTTTCACGGTTCGTATTCGTACCGGAAAAATCATAATAAAATGAGTCGAGCGTTGGGTATAAAAAGAGGGGCAACCCGATTCACGGAATAATTAAAATAACGTTAAAAGCAGTAGTATTTCACTTTCGTCCGAGGGCTCCCACTTAAACTACACCTCTCAAGTCATTTCATAAAGTCAGACTAGAGTCAAGCTCAACACGGTATTATTTCCCCGCTAATTCTGCCAAACTCGTTCCCTTGGTTATGGTTTCGCTGGATAGTAGACATGGACAGTGGGAATCTCGTTAATTCATTCATACGCGTCAATAATTAGATGATGAGACATTTGGCTACCTCAAGAGAGTCATAGTTACTGTGCAAAGTAATTTTTCGATCCCCAAATCACAAAACTTCATTTTTTGTAGGATTGGTTTTGCCATCCAAAAAAGGATTGCGACGAGATTGTTGCTCGTTTGCCTGCCATTTTACTTTAAAAATCTAATTAAGGATTGGAATGAAATTTAGTATTTGTTAAAAAGAAAAACAATCAGTAAATATAAATATGAGTTTGCATCGTTTTTCTTCCACATTCATTTGAGTTAACCGCAAAAATCGTCTATGACGTTTGCTCTAATTTTTATCTCTAAGATTTTAAAACATAATTTACTATTAATGTGGGAAATCTTTTATGTAGGTACCGTCTCGAAAAGGTTTTTATTTGTTAACTATACTATAAATTATCACTTACATAGACGATAATCGTACAAAATAATTTTTATATGGATAATACGTGCATTTTCAAACTCAAAGAAACCAAACCAACAATCGGAGCAAACATTATGGCCATAATGCAATTAACTCTACCCAAATATGAAAAGAACATAATTAAATTCACACTTTATGTATTTTATACTCTTTATTCTAAAAAATACTAAATATCATTCTTCTTTTAGTTAGAAAAAAGAAACTCAATGTTTTTTGCAATTGATTCCTACTTTGTTCACATTTCATCTCTTAAATTTTAGTATTTGCTAGCCATTGGGTCAATATCTGATAAATGGAGAAGTTAAAAGTTGGACAACATGTTTTGAGTTAAAGTTTGGATGAGATCACTAGCCAATGCCAAATGCCTCGTAAATAAGGTATAACTTTACATTTAGAAAATATATTTATTACTGAAATTATTGTTAAGTGATTAACCAAATAATCAAACCGCAAAACATGGTTAGTCAGTTATAGGTTTTAGGTTTATATACACCGAAATGGCGAACTAATATTATGGATTAACCGATTACGGAACCATTCATGAACATCCTATCCTAGTTGTGACATAAAATTTTATGTAGAATTAAAAGCATGTTTGATAAAGTAACGAACTTATAAATATAAAAAGACATAAAGAAAAATACAAAAGATTACCTGTTTTTACTAAAAGGTAAATTTCATAAATCGTCCCTACAATTAATTACATCACTCGTCTACTTAGAAAAATTAATTACAGATTTCATCTTAAAATTCAAATAAACATCCATTTTAGCGATGAAACGTTTCATTAGTTAACATTCCTTCTTAATCAGACATCCATTTTAGAGATGGAAAAGCATAATTAGTTTCTTTTCTTTCTTTTTAACTTTGAATCATAAAACACAGGATGAGCTTCACAACACTCTAATAATAATCACAAAGCAAGCCAGTGATATCATAACGATTAGAAGAGTAGAGAGTTGATATGTGTACATAAAAAGTATAGACTTTTTTCTGGACTCTGAAACTATATCTATCATACACCCAAAAACTCAAAAAGGACACCCATGTTTCACCTTTTTCCTTCACGAACTTACATTTCCCTTGCACTGTAGTTAGACTAAATCTATTGCAACCATCAAAACTGTCGCTGGGCAAAATTTAGAACTCGTTGAACAAGTGTGTGTAATGTGACAAGTTGATGTTCAGCACAAGCAGCAGAAGGGGTGTCAAGAACCAAAGCTAAAAGATCCAATTTCTCACCAGTTATTCAATTGAGAAGTAATACTTTTTACAACCGGGTGGTATTTTGTGTGTATATATTGTTTAGCTTTCTCAGAACCAGGACGTTCCAGCCACTCGTTATATAAGCTCTTCACAATTGGGTTTTCAAATGGATCAGCTACCAAAATCTGAAAATAATTCAACTTATCAAATTCCCCCCTAAGTGTGAGCAGAACTCGAACTCAAGAGAAAACGGTGAAACAGTAAAACAAAACTGGAAACTGGTATACACAGTCTGGTTTGATACTTACATTTTCCGTATATGTCGTCTCTAATGTTTGAATCAAGTCTTTGCCAGATTGACCTGGTTTTGGCTTGAGTTGCCCCCCTCCATTCAAGCACCCTGTTCACCAAGAAAAGTAAAAGTCTTACCTTTTCCCTTTGTCTGATTACATTACTTTAGTATGTAAAACATGTTTTATTAATTGTTTTTTAGTTGGCAAATGGCCGTGTTGAAATAACATGTTGACACAGGTAAATTTTGGTATTCGTAAGGTCGTTCGGGGTTGAACAATCTCATTCTTAGATAACTTTTTCAACTCAATTGAGAAAAATATTAACCTGGATTGACCCATTCATAATTAAATTGGTCGAACTACCAACTCTAGTATTTCTTCAGAAACCATCTTGTAAACCATAAGAACATCAAAATCATTTTAAATTTTTTATAAAGAGTTTGATTTTCCGGAAAATCCAACATTAATTTTAAAACTGGAGACTGCAGAAGATACCTGATGGGCAAGCCATGATCTCTAAATAATGGTAGTCAGATGTTCCGTTCTTAATTTTCCTAACCACATTTTGCAAGTTTCGGAAGCCATAACATAGTGCAAACTTTAATACGGTTTTACCCTCTACCTGCACATTGTTTTTCTCATTATCAATTTTTTTATTAAATTCATCAAACTGGTAACTTAAAAGTCAATGAATCATAGAAAGAAAAAAAATACATACTTGTAAAGTGACTTCCTGAAAGTCGGAGTTTCGCACAGTCCTGAATTCCAAAGGCCCTTTAATATCATGACTAAAAAGTGTCTTGGCAGCATAACGGAAAATTGTATCCGCATGTCCTCCCGAGCTTCCCCTAACTCCAAAAAGATGCCCTTCTTCACTAACATTGGATAATCTGCAAGATAATGACACCATGCATGTTAATACACATGTTAATACTTTCCAAAGAGAACGAAATTCAAAGAACCTTTTTTTTAATCTGCTTACAATTTATCAATAGGGGACTCATCTAAAGTGCTGAAATCTACGGCTTTTAACTGCACGACAACAAAAAAAGTAAAAATATTACACATTAATCCATCCAACAAAGAGCCCTACACTTCCCTTGACGAATTGTCCCATAAAAATTGCACCATATCCTTATTCAGAAAACGTACCAAATTTTAAATCAATTAACCCATTATCATCATTAGAGGCTACGTGATGGTACTGAACTTGGTCCACATGATTAATTAATCAGATATATTAGGGGAAAACGTTAAAAGGGTAATAAACTTCAGTTGGATTTCTACATAGGAGAACAAAGTTTGGTTGCACCCACAAAAAGGATCAAACCTTCAACAACTAATCATTTCGGTTAATCATGATAGATAAAAGGTTTCCATGTGCAACGCCAGATACAAATAAGTATATGACCGAAGTTACCGGCCTGCCAGCTGCCATATCACCATTTTTCACCTGGTAACACGGTTAGATTCCCCTAAATCGTACCTTTTTAATGTTCAATCCTTTTAGGCCATCTCCAATGTATACACTAAAACTCCAAAATGGTGTAAAATTTGGTGTTATCCATCTCCAACCAAGACAACAAAATGGTGTATATTTTTGGTTTTGCACCATTTATCACCCATTTTACACCAAATTTGGTGTAACACTATACATTACACCAAATTTTACAAATCATCTATTTGTTAAATATGTATCATCTAAACTAAACAATAAATTATAAATTATATCTTGTTAAAACAAGCTCATTAAGATCTTTAAATTGGGTAAGGTCTTGATATACTTTTTCTTAATTAAAAAAAAATATTTATCTATAACTATTTTTAGAAAATAACTAGTTAATATCGAATTCAATTATGTTCTTAATTTTTATTATAGAAAGTAATCATATTGAAACATTTTATTGTGAAACTCCATTTATTTAGTTAAAAAAGAGTTCTAGTGTTAATATATTTGGTGTATACATTGGAGAGAAAATGACTTTGGTGTTATATAGATTCTCATTTTACATCAAAATGGTGTTATTGTTTGGTGCATACATTGGAGATGCCCTGGGTGCAAAAACTGTGTTCCGCAAACAGAAAACTGACCAAAGTTTAATGCCTTATTCTTCAATATTACTGATATTTTACTTCAACTATATATAAAGCCAAACATTGACAGATTCACTGATAAGAAAAAGAGATGCTACACTATTACGAACTCATATAACTCTTGGCTTACCTTTATTAAATCCAAAACCTCTCCAGTTGTTAACACGGAGTCTACCTCCGTAGTCATTTCGTCAGATTCATCTCGGAAAACAAAATCATCCCTGGAAGCCTCAAGCTTTTTGTCATAACAAGGCATTACCGTCACATGATAGATATCACATGGGCTGCACAGTGGAAGCAAATAAAGAAACTAAATGATTAAATTTGGCATTGTATTATGATAGTAACTATCTGATTATTGGGTTTTCAAGTCCATTAGAAAATTGATTCTGATTATCTTGGGGTCAAATAATACATTTTAAATAATCGGTTTCGGAGATATATAAAAATTGTTTCTGATTAACACAACTTCTAACAGCAGCATATTCAAAAACCGTCTCATTATTTTATAATTGTAGGATGAAGATAAGCATTTTAGAGTTTGGCATAAATTCAAAAACTAAGCATGCAACTAATCACACAAAATCAAACGAGATGCTCACCGAAGGCCCATCTGTTTGCATAGGTGGTGCTTGATAATCGCTCCAATGGATTGTTGTGGGCTCTTGACCGAAGAAATATATGGCAGAACATATGAACCAAGAGTTTTTTCTGCATAGCATATCCAACCTGAAAGTTTAGGAAAAAGCATTTAATGTCTTTTCTAATAGCATATCCACAATCCAGTTTCAACGAATGAAAACTGAATGGGACAAACAGGTTGCCAACCCAAAGTCTACATTTAATAAATAAAACCTCCTGTATTATTTTAATCAAAGATTTAGATTATAACTGTAATCATATTTTACACGTTAATATTTCTAGACAAAAAGTAAGTGTTACGAGTCAACCAAACTAGACACGGCCCTGCTTCATCCTGTTTTATAAAATGACCCGTTTCAACCTGAACCCATCTTCACCCGGTATCCAAAAGCCACCCTACTCAGTGTTGTAAAAAACGGATTCCAAGGCCGCCTAGGCGGCGCCTAGGCGCTAGGCGGTGGTCCTCCGCCGCGTGTTTCATCAAATCGGTGAGATTCCAAGGTTTGGTCAAAAAACGGTCAACGAACCGCCTAGGCGGGTCAAATCGGCCTAGGCGGGTCAAATCGGGTCAAAAAACGGGTCAAATCGGTTCATGTTAAAAGTAAAAAAAAAATAGATCTAGGGTTAATCCGACTAATATTCACAACCGCTTCATCAGCCGCTTCATCTTCAATCCAATTCCGCTACAGATGGAGTCGTCGAAATCACATTCCAACAGCCGCTTCATCTAATTGACTAATTCCCAATTCTAACACGTCGCTTCATCTAATTCGGTAATTCCCAATTCTCTTAATCTAATTCGAACACCAATTCACATCGCCTTCATCTAATTCGAACACCAATTCACTCTATAAGCTCTTTGCAAAAGTGAAAATAATATATATGAATTATGGTAAAGCGTTGGGGGGAAAGTATTTTTCTTTATTAAGAGCGATGGCAGAAATTCAGAGCACTATTTATTGATAGATTTTGTGTTTAAAAATTGAATATATTAGTAAAATGGTTTTTAGTAATTGAATATAATAGTAATAGCCTAATTCAGAGCACTATCATTTTACGGCATCAATAGTATTTAACTACTTGAATCGTTATGTTTATTTGTATATTTTGTAACTTCAAACTATCTAACATGTGAACTCTTGAAGTAACATGTTAACTTTTGAAGTTTTAACTACTTGAATTGTTATGTAACATCTAAACTTGCAAGTGAATTTGAAGTATTTTGTTATGTTATACATAGTATTTATAATAATTGTATATAAAAAGTCAATCCGCCTAGGCGCCGCCTAGGCGCCGCCTAGGCGCCGCCTAGGCGGATTCCGAGCTCCAAGGTGGTCGACCGCCTAGCTACCGCCTAGCGTTTTTTACAACATTGACCCTACTAAATACTATTTTCACTTTAGTGTGTTCCTGCTAAGTATGTAAGATTTGAAATAGGAAAAGAACGGTTCTAGCAAGTAAGCATACCTGGACATGCGGAGGATATCAGGGGGAAATATGATTTTGAATCCACCGTGTCATCCGAACAGTTTTGTTTGTAACGTGATATGAATTCATTACAAGATTCAATAAGAGACAAGTCTCTACTACAGCTGGTATCAAATACAGCTTTAACTCCGACAGACTTGAATAATGTGGTTAGTTTCCTGAAAACCTGAAAGTATAGCGTTCAGAAGAAATACGTATTAACTACAATCTAAGTCATTTAAAAATGAACAAATTCAGACAGTTGTTTGAAAAAATATTGACATGGGATCATGGGAAAACTATAAGAAGATATATGCAAGACTATGGATGACACGATTTGTAATAAGTACCTGAAGAGGAGAAAGAGCGTAATGTAGAGCAATAGAAGCCCTGGACTGAGGTGAAAGAGAAACAATAACAGCTTTTCCGTTATTTATACTGGAAAAGAACTCATCCAAACTTTGTTTCTCTAACATAACAGTCTCGGCAGACGTAATGCAGCCACTGCAAGATTACAAATGATTAGTTTGATGAGAAAAGTGGAGAGAATATGAGAAAGTGGTACCTGCATGCTAAACAATCCTTGAGTGATATTTTAACTGGATCAGTTTGAAGCGGTTCTGCAACAGGTGCTGGCTTCTGTCCAAGAAGAAGAAAAAAAACATTTATTAAATAACCAATAAAGAAGATTTCTAACACCGACAATAAAAAAGATAAATTAAGCTGAAACCCCAATAACTCAAACCAGAAACTGCTTCAAAGGTCCAGAATTCATATTAAAATTTAGAAAGATTTGCAAAGATGAAGAAAGGAAACCTTTGGTTTATCGAGTAGTCTAGCGGAACCAGACTTTAAGGAAACAACACAGCCTTGAGAAGGTGCGATGAAATCATTTAGGTCACCGATCCTTAGCGTTGCAGAGAATTTCGAATCAGACATCTTTTATTTATTATTATTATTATACTTCAATTTCAATTCTTTCTTTTATAAAAATATATGGCGCTCATCGGCGGCGGCGGCGATCCTGCTGGAGAAATAACACCACCTATTCACAAATATTCAAATTATAATTATATATATTTTGCTCCGTCTTTTGCTTATATTCGACCTACTTGTTCAAACTAAAAATTACTCTAACTTTCCGGATAATATCTCAAATTCACTACCAATATACAATCAAATTATATATACTTTTTTATTTTAAAAATAAATTATAAGATTTTAGTTATCAAAACTCTTTAATTAAAATATTTATTTTTATATGGTTTTTTAATCATATAAACTTTTGTTTTAGCTATTTACGTCAAACATATCTTATTAATAGAATTTGAGAAAATGAACAATGATTGATGAAATTCTGTTTTGATTATACTTTATAAACAAAAATTATAAAGTTGAATCGAATTATTTATAATATACCAATAAAATATAAACTTTCTAAATTTAATTGGTATAATTATCATTGCCTTTTAAACTGAAATCATTATAGGTAGAGATGTCAAAATCGGTTATTTGACCAAACCAAATCGGTTGTTGGTCAAGCAACCAAAACCGGTTTTTGGTTCCAAAATTTTATCACTATAGAAACCAGTTCGGTACGGGTCTAACAACCGGTTCCAAACCGATTTTTGTAATTAAATAAATAAAAAACGTAAGTTGTAAAAACACGTTAAAATTCGGCTATGTTTAAACAAACTTGTAATACATCATACATAAACGTTATATTCTACTAAAAAAAAACTTGAAACACATCTTCATAAGCTTAATATTTCGATAATTGGAATAAAAATGTTATAAAAAGTACTATTTTTTATATGAAATGTAACTAACTAATAACATTGGAAAAAAAAACGTAAGTTGCAAAAACACGTTAAACTTCGACTTTATGAAACAGACATGTAACACATCGTACATAAACGTTGTCTTCTTCTGAAAAAGCTTGAAACACATCTTCATAAGCTTATTATTTTGCGTTTTTAGAGTTTTGATAGTGTTTTGACAGAGTTAGGATATTGTGATTAACCCCAAATTCAACCAACATATTTATAGTAAATTTAGGATTGCAAAATGGTAAATAAAACATAAAAAGGGTAACAAACGGCTAGTGATGGCTATAAAAATTAAAAAAATAACAAAAAAAAAACGGTAATGTGCAGCAGCCAAAAAAACCGGTTTTTCAACGCGGTTAAAAAAAATGGTCGTTTTTAACGGTAATATCAAAATCGGTTTGGAACCGCCGGTTCGAGCATAAACCGAACCGGTTCCGGTCAAAACCGTTTTTGACCGTTTCCGGTTTTCGGTGTGGATCGGGTTCGGTTTATGTTTTTTTCAACACGGCTAATTATAGATGGTATGATAGAATGTTCTAGCGTAACGTTTCTAACTTATTACGTAAAACTTATATTTTATTGTATGAAAATTGAAAACCAAAACAAATAAAATGTTTTCTTATTAAATTGAACTAGTAAAGCGTAAATAAATAGATTAAAAACTGAATCGAACCAAACTTAACTCATAAAGTCGGAAAAATAACGAAAATATGCAAAACACTACCAAACGGTTTCTAAGTTTTAGAAACCGCCAATATGGTTCGTTTTTGTTGTTTTTTTTTAACAAAAATGGAGTCAAATCAAACCTTTCTCAACTAAGAAAAAGATCCTTTAGAATTTTTAAAAATTTCATTTTGATCACTTATTCATTTAATGACTTAAAAAAAAGATTCTTTAAATTTAATGTTTTTCATATTCAAATATATATTGGTCATATTCAGGTTCAATGTGATAATTCTTAAGTTTAGCAATTTGTTTGAAACATAAATGTATCAATTTGTATTTTGAAGTAATATATATTAAGAAATATGTTTAAAATCCCTAAGATAGAATGTGCTTCGTCTTTAATGTGTCAATAAGAATGTTTGCGGTTTTCTCCATTAAACAAATCTTTTAAATTGAATGCCAATGTAGATGTGAACTCCAAACAGTTACCAGAGTTTATCATTCGTGTAATAATTTACCAACTCTTAGGGGATGTTTGTGTAAGCTTATTTTTTAGGCTTAGGCTTATGTTTTATAAGTAGCTTATGGCTTATGAAATATAAGCTTTTAAATTTTTATGAAGTGTTTGGAGTAGCTTATGAGCTTATTAGCTTATGACAAGGTAAAAATGTTTGATAAGCCTATAAGCCACACAAAAGGAGCTTATGAAAACCCCCTTACATTAGCTCATAAGCCTAAGCTAATAAGCTCAAACAAACACTTAAAATGGACTTATTTATCTTACACAAGCTAATAAGCTAATAAGCCCATTATATAATCTATAACAAACACCCTTAATTGGCAGATACACCTTTGAAAATAGGTTGTTCATGCCCCACCCTTATTCAACCCTCGCAAATAAAGTTTTCATTTATATTTTTTCTTTATCTAGTAAGCCATGTCAAGTTTTTAAAACATTATCTACAAAAGGATTATTTTCGGCGAAGTAACTATGACTCTGTAATTCATTTGGATCCATCCGATCATTCCCCGAGGATTGGCCCTTACGGAAACCCGAGGACAATAATCACATGTCCCCGTTATAAGAATATATAGTTCTTTTATATATATATATAAATATATAGTTCTTTTATATATATATAATGACTTTAAAGGTTTAGCAACCAAAATCAAATGTTACGTCTCTAATGTGACTCTATAAAGTAAACTAGACACTAAAATACTCGATTGACGAGCTCAAGGGTTTGAGTGTGTTGACTAATCGATATGAATTCCTGCTAGGGCAGTGCAAACCTACAAAGCTCTATACGAGCCTACGGTGACGTATGATTAAGGTTGATGACGTAAGAGAGTGGGAAAACCTCTCTTGAACGTGTGTGTATGTGTGTGTGTGTATGCTAGGCAATGATTGAATTGAATCCCCTCTGATAATGATCAGAGGGGTATTTACAGGCTAGGAAACTCCGTTTACTGTCCGTGGACCATGATCATTTTCATGGGTCGTCATTTCATGACCCATAAATGAGTGTATGACGTAAGAATACGCGTTTGTGACGTTTGGTCAATTTTAGTTAATGAGGATAACTAGTCGTTACTAAAGTTGACCAGTCTAGGTTACAATATGCTTGTGCTTATATCTGTGTCATGTACGTAAAAGGGTATGGAAACACAAGCCACAGAGTAAGCTACCATGTATGTAAACCGGGTTGTGTTGGTAACTAGGTAGGCTAACATGTATCCGGGTAGCAAGCTTACCGGATAGCCAATGTACCGGGTAGTCATTGTTCGGTCACGTGGTGAAGTTTTATCCGAGTAGCTTGGCTTATGTCCCGAGTTCCTATTCTAGTACATGTCCTGGTAACCAAAGCCAAACGCGTAGGCCAACCGGGTAGAGCATGTGTGGTAAAATCAGGCAGGAAATCCAAGGAGGAAATCCAGGTATGCAAGGCAGGAAATTCATGCAGGAAAGCCAAGTAGGAATGCCAGGAAGGAAGGCCAAGCAGGAAAGCCAAGGAGGAAAGCCAGGCAAGAAATCTAAGAAGGAAATCAAAGGAGGAAAACCAGGCAGGAAATCAAAGGAGGAAAGCCAGGCAAGAAATCCGAGGAGGAAAATTAGGCAGGAAAACCAAGGAGGAAAGCCAAGCAGGAAATCAAAGGAGGAAATCCAGGCAGGATATCCAAGGTGGAAAGCCACTTAGCACTTTATTTAACTTTTTTGGGTTAGCTTGGGACCACGCCTCAATACTAACCTAATCAGCCCCCAGTTTAATTTGTAAGAGTTTTCTCGAAATTCATATATATTAAACTCTATCACTTCTTCCCCGGTTAGTCATTTTGTTCTTTCATTTTTGCGAAGCCCTTAAACGATAATGGTTAGGGGCAGCAGCCCCGATAGCGGGGTTCAAAGGGTTGAGCCCCTAATTGGGTAGACATGTTTTGTGTAAGTGTTGTGTTACTCGGTTACATGTTTTGCGTTGTCCGAGCAAGTTAATGGGTACATGCAATGTGAGTCGGGTAGACACCTTGGTTTGTCTGGGTAAGACTATTTGTAGTCGGGTAGCATTGGTCCAGATACAGGTTGTTTGGTGTCCGGGTAGCTACCTTGTGGCGCCGGGCGGGGGTGGATGGGGAGGGGGCTCAAAGATTCTGGATAGGCCTCAACCCAGACCAATGTTAAGTGTTTGACGAACAGAGTTGTGTCCGGATACGGGGCTAAGTTTTTTCCGGGTGTGACAACCGTCAAAATCCAGGTACTTATTCTGTTGTGATTTCAATTCGAAACGTTAGTTACCTCTTTGTCTCGTTCACTCTATTGTGACTCGTGACTTTTGAATCTATACTTTATCGGAACTAGTGTCGAAATAACTTCCGGAATCAAAATTTTAAGTCCTAATACCAAGAAAATACCTATTGAACTTTCCTAAGTTCATAACTCATCATAACCGACAACTTATAATTAACAAAAAGGTCCAACGATGCAATAACGCTAAAACGAAAAACTCAAAGTGACCAAAAATGGCCCGGTGCGCCGCACCCAGTGAGGTGGTGCGCCGCACCTAGCGCCTGGATTTCAAAAATGTTACACATTTGGTCCTTTTCTCGTTTTACACCACCACCACCCAAATTGGCCAATCATGGACGACCCTTTACTGCCATTTTACTGTCCCTAGGCCAGACTTCACTATCTCCCATTTCATTTTCAATTTACTTTTCATTTTAACAAAAACTAAAAACACACACACATACATTTTCTCTCAAATTCTCTCAAGAACACTCAATAAACCAGTGACTTTTCACCATCAAAACACATTTTCCATCCATACAAATCGTTCCAAACATCAAACAAAGCAAAGGGTATCATTTTTATCAAAAAGGACCACGGTTGTAAACGTTTTTGGAGCAATAATCCGGCCAAAACTCTTCATCTAGAGTTTTCCTTCGGTAGATCTCTATACTTTTACTATTCTTCCACTAATATTCATTTGCATGTAAGATTTAACGGTTAAAAATACGATTTTTCATAAATCTATGACTTTTTACGGTCAAAAACGTTTTTAACCAAAATACTCTTTAGATCCACGAATCTGTGGATAAAAATGAGTTTGAAACTGTTAAAATGTTGTTTTAAATAATATCTACTGATTGCATGTTCAATCTAAACAACAAAGAAAGGTTTTTATAAAGTTTTATGTCACTTTTCCTACAAAAACGATTTTTAGCTAAAAAGTGTTTAGATCTACATTTTTGTGGTTTAAAGATGTTTAGAAACTGATAAAACTTCATTCTCTATGATATACACTGGTTGCATGTCAAGATCTATAAGTCACAAAACGTTTTTAGCAAGAAAAACACAAAACGGGATTGTGACAGCAGCCAGGTGCGCCGCACCTGTGCCCAGGTGCGCAGCACCGAGCTGCTGTCCTCCCGAAAAATCGTCGTTTTACTCGTTTAAAAAGTTGTGTATACGTTCTGGACTTTTACCAAAATCATAAAGGGACTGAGATAAACAAAACCTATAATAAAAGTGATTTGTGTGGACTATTTGGACTATTAATAAGCTATAATATATGTATTATTGTATTTTAGGTGATTGTGAGCGGAATTGGTTTGTAATTTTTGGATGTGAAATTTGGGCGCGGAAGCGCTGCCCAAATTTCCTCAGAAATTATAAATCACTTCAGCGAGCAAAGCACTTAAGATATAATAATCTAAATCGTTAAATCAAACTTTCGGACATAATCGTGACAATTACCTTTTTGGACCATTTTGACGATACTCAAATTTGACCCCTACACTTTAATGACATTTTACCTATATTATTATATAAGAACCTAATAATATAAACTCATTAAATTACCTTGGTAGTATTAGGCAATCCGTGATTCCCGGCTTACACATTTCGACCGCATTCCAAGTTTCCGATCTCTTCGCAATCCGTGAGTTACAACCCCTATTTATATGCTTTACATTTTGGGGGAAACATAAGATTAATTGCATGTTATACTTTATAAAACAACTTGCAATACTTAAACTTTGATTTATCAAACTTTGACTCATTAAACTTTGACTTGACTTTATCAAACTTTGACACTGAAACGTCTACTTAATCTCTTATGCGTAAAACACCCTTCTTTATTTATACTATGGTTTCATTTCTCTAATTCAACTATTTATTGATACTTGTATGCGTAACCAACCCTTGATGGAACTATAACACGTTTCTAAGTGATGTGATTCTCTCTCTTTTTAAAATGATAAGCTTTCATAGTGCCCACTCATGTTTTAGTCTCCCTCTTACACACTATTAGCTACTTAAGCCGTATAGTAATTATGGGTATCGATACTTAGGAAATAACCGTTCCTTGCTTAGATGGCAGTCTAAGTACATATTACTGAATTCTCTCTTTTAACTTTCCGTTTGAGAGGCGGGAAGTTGGGGCCGCTCGGTTGATAATCGGATTAGTGTGAACACTTAGTTATAGATGCCAAGTGGTTGATACAAGAAATCTATTTAGTTACTTACGCATAAACTTATACATTTTAAGCGATTGTTATCCGCTTCTCATACTTGACTAAATTAAATTCTATTTAGTCTTTACAACTTATAAACTTTTAGCGATTGTATCCGCTTTTACTATATGACTAATTTGATTCTATTTAGTCTTTACAAGTTAGGGCACTTTTCGCCCGTTACTTAAACTTTACAAGTATATAAACTTTTAAGCGACTTTTCTCCGCTAATCTTCCTTATGGGAAAACTCTTACTTTATATACTTTACTCATACTTTTATGCCAACTATTCAAACTGTAACTCACTCACTGCGTTTTCGTAGTTGACACTTTATCTTATGTTTCAGGAAATTAGTGTAAGCTCATGATGCATGGCGTGGACGGGTCAAAGCGGTCGTGTGAGGACGTTGTTTGGGAAAAGACTATGGCCAGTTATTTTTGGGGAAACATTTATGAAACAATTTAATTATGTGTCGATGTATTAAACAATTTATCTTTCGGTGGTCCGAGTTGGTTTAAACATTTACTTTTTATTATGAATGAATGACTCTTTTACCGTTATGTTTGTATGACCTGTGACATGATTTTCCAGCTCTTCACACTTCCGTGTTTCCGCTTTAGCGGGGTGTGACAGACTTGGTATCAGAGCACAGGTTATAGAGAAAAACGGTTTTAAAAATTTTTCAAAAAATTTTCGAAACCAAACTATAACCAAAACTTTTCGGAAAATCGCTGATGGGTCTAAACTTTAGAGAATTAATTTCGTGGTTTGCATGCTTATAATTTAACTACGCATGGCCTGATCACCCCTGCCTAGTTCAAAATAATTATGCAAAGACGAAACGTAATTACTAATGTTAACGGTTTTGAGTCAAAATTCCCGGCACTGTCTTTTCCCGATTCTCACGCGACTGACCCGTACATGCATTCATTACACTTTTCCTTTATCATTTCCTTGTGTTCTCTAGTACTCACGAAACTTTCTACGTCTCAGATCCGTCATGTCTCAATCTTCTCTACCGACCGAAGATACCTCCACGACTATTAGCAGCGGCAACGGGTCTAGCCCGCGGACTGTGTTACCACCTTCTCGCGCGACACCTAATGCGACGCCTTTTCGACATCCAGGATCGTTCCAACCCGCACTTCGTCAGCCATCCGTGGACCCGTACAACCCAGCCGGACACCCTCCAGTTATGGAAGTCTACCCATGGGAACGCCAGTTCCTAGAGGACACGCGTCGTGTCCAAGGGGCCGGACCACCTTCGTCCGGAGTAACCCCTAACCTCCGACTTCCTCCACCCGAGGCTTTCCGCAGTGTATTCCACGAGGTTCAAAGGATCGCAGGCGAAACTCAGCAGCAGGCCCTTCACCTATTCGAAGCCTCTGACAAAACCCACAAACTGGCAGAACAGGCAATCCGGATCATCTCGACGGCCCAAACCACCGCCCGGACTGTACAAACCCTTATCTACGTCATCTGGGCTATGGGAGCGCTGATTATAGCCATCGTCGCCTTAATGATCTTCGACCGAAGTCACTAGGGATATCCGCCGTTCATACCTCTAGCTAGTCGTAAATTTTCCGTTGTATACGACTAGGCTATTACCTATCATTTACTATGTATCGTACTGTACTTTCTATTCAAACTTTGTACTCGACTCTTTTAATTAATGAATGAAGTTCCATTTATTATTATCTGTTGTCACATATCTTGTGAATTACAATCATTATTATTCTACCTCTCAAATCATAATCTTGCGTGTATTATTTGATCAGTTATTTTAATCTCGTGCTATAATTATCCATGGTTGCTTAACTTTAATCTTATCATATCCCATTCGTGCGTTCTAAACTAAATCTGTTCTTCTGATTGTAGAATCATGGCTCCACGTAGCAACGCTGCAATCATCGCCGAGCAGGTGGCCGAGCAGTTGCAAGCTGCGATGCCCAACATGATCGCCCAGATCACTGCGGGAATCAACGCCAATGTCAACAACCACCAGCATCAGCAACAGCAACAGCAACAACAGCAGCAGCAGCAGCAGCAGCAACAACAGAACCCGCAACCGAACCCTCCTCCATGCACCTACAAGAGCTTCATGGCCTGCAAGCCAAAGGAGTTCCACGGCACAACTGGTGCTGTAGGATTGGTCCAATGGTTTGAAAGCATGAATCCGTCCTGCACATCAGCCGATGTGCCGAGGCAAACAAGGTGGAATACGCGTCCTG
>CAJVGC010000508.1:22255505-22336633 GCA_910822075.1 Senecio squalidus
TATCTAATTAAAAAACTAATGTGATATTTAAAATAAAACACACTAATCATACTTATAATCTAAATAATAATAATTTTCTAAATAAATAAAATACTTCCGATAACATTCGAACTAAATGTTTTAATGCTATTGGCTTGAATCTTCTTAGCAAATTCTTCAAGTTGTAACTTTCAAGGTGTAATATCTTAATAAAGATAGGTTGACTAGGTATAGGACCAATTGATCAAGTTTCTAATTAATTAAATGAGACTTGGTTATTTATAAATTTATAGTCTTTTAGAAGAAAGTACCCATGTTACCTTGAGATGTTGAGTATATGTAGAAATACTTGTAATTTGCTTGCTAGATCTATTCCATTCTGCTTACCAGGTCAGCAAATAACAAGAAGACCTAGTAACGTGTTCATATTATACAAAGAACTTTGCACCACCCACTTATAAGTTTTTGTTCACATCCTCAAAGGGCACCCTTTACAAGTTTCATAACCAAGATTGCATCTCTTTTACAAGGTATGCATTCTTCTTCTTCTTTAGTTTATATTTTCCCTATGTTACAGCTATTCTCTGCAAAATTATGTAACCAAACTTCTTTCAAATCATGTGTATCATAATACTGTTTCTATAAATATGTTTTATCATTAGTTTGTTTTCATACAGTGAATCCAAGTAGAATAGAGTTAGACTAGGGGTACCGAAAACCAAGTTATATCACAACTACGAAACTAGTATACACATTTCCAATAATTCACATACTCCATTTCCAGCCATTAGTAGGGACAGGTTGAGAGTTTTAAAATAGTATATTGTACTTTAAGTATATATTTGGTTCTTTCATCTGTCGCCCGGGCTTATATGAAAGCTACAAACACCGTCTTTTTAATTTTATTTAATAAACATTATCGAGGCTTCTAAATGTGTCTCTTAGCTTGTCATTTTTGCTGAGTAACCTCGAGAGCAGTCTCAAGTATGCAACTGGAGAAGGGGGTATTTAAAGTTTTTAGTCAATAAGAATAACTGTAGATGAAGTGGTGAAAGTTTTAGATATTCACGGTTTTAATTGTGTGCCTTGTTGTGCACTCGAATGAAAGTTGCAATATTTGTATAGACATTCCCGGCTGTTTCAGGTAATGTTTGTTCAACCTCCATTATTCTTCACTATGAGCTTTTCAAGAGAAATGAATATAGTGAAAGAGTGAGTTTTATAGATTGATAAATATCACTAAATGTTCACATCTTAGGTATAAAAAGAGAAAATGCTTAATTTAGAGCTACAATAATTGAATATATGATGCTGTTTGTTACTATATTAGCTTACCTTGTCGGCCAGGATGGACATATATTAAGGTTTTGAGCTCAACATAATATGTTAAACATTTGTGCAACACCGCTTATATTAACTTATAAGCACATCACAAGAATTTGAAATGCACACATACGCACAAATTGAGACCGACTTTAAGATTGAATGTATAAACGCATATCAAATTCATTAGTATTAACAACTGTTTTGATGACGACACAAGGAAAAATGGAAAAGGAAAAACTTTAACAAAAGATGCAAACTATCAGCTTAAATCATATGTAACGAAGTTTCTTGGCAATCATCTTGATGACCCAGGAGGTGCATTTTCCAAGCCAATCAACGGGCCACGACCCCACACCAACTAGAACACATCCAGCCCATAGCTTCCAGTTCAATCTTGTACCATAACCAAAGACATCTTGAACCATGATAAAAGTGGCATGTAAAACAATGAAAGTAGTTATAGCACCCCAAAATTCATTATGACGATGAATACCTTTAAAGAAGTTCTTCGTTTGTAGCTCCCTGGCATTGAATTGATTGAAGAATTGACAGAGAACGAAAACGTTGAAAATTATAGTTTTGGGTACCGACTTGTACCCATAACTTCAGATCCTTTGAGTTGAATAATAACTATACACATAGCCTGATAGACGACCTGGAATAGTATGTTTCTGATCATTTCTGTAGTTATAAATGATCTTCCACATTTAATTGGAACCAAGCTCACCGGTCCATTAGTTGATGGCTTGGTAAGCAATGCCAAACCACCAAGAAAAGATACGGTTAGGTTTACCCATACCAACTGAACAATTGTTAACGAAGCATCACCAAAAGCTACTGCCTGGGACAAGTTTATTAGAGTACTGCTACTGGTTGATATTAGAACAAGTTGGAGAAAACTTTGAATATTTTGGTAAATGCATTTTCCAGAATCGACGATACTAATTAAGTCGGAAAAACTGCCGCCCCATATGACGATATCACAACTTTCTCTTGCCTTTTCAGAGCTCCATGTCCCCATAGCTATTCCTATGTCGGCTCCCCTTAGTGCTGGGGCTTCATCTGTTCTCTGTCCAAGAAATGCCACCACTTCACCTCTTTTCTTTAACGTCTCTACAAAGAGTAACTTATCAGAAGGGAGCGTCTCTCCTAGAACACGAATCTTGTCTGCTTTTTCAAGTCTCTCCGCTTCTGTGTATTTCCTGAAGACTTCACCAGTAAGCACCAAAGATTCCGAATCATTATTGGCTATAACTCCGCACTGGAGCGCAATGTCTTGCAGAAATGATACTTTATTGCTGGAGACAATTATAGTTTTGATTCCACGTTCTCCGTATGCCTCAACTTCTGATTTTGTAGCTTCTTTGTTCTTGTTTTTCACGCCTAATAAAGCTACTAACACCAAGTCATCTGCCTCGATCGTTCGGGTATCTGTACTTTTGCAAGCAACTGCAATTGTTCTCAGTTTTGAACTCTTCATCTCGTCATTAGCTTGGTCAAAGAATCGTGTCACCACATCATTCATGAGAGCTTTGTTTCCTTTCCTATCATAGTAATGTGTGCACATTCTAAGAATTTCCTTCACTGGTCCATTTAAATGCAATACCATCTCGTCACTTTCTTCGATTCCCGTCATCAAAAGACAACACGGTTCTTCAAACGAATCTGTTCCCCTCCTCTCAAGAAATTCCCATTTTCGCATCATTCTTTCCCTTCTAAATCCCAGCTTATCATTTGCCCAAAGTTGAATTCCTCTTTGCTTCAATGTGCCAATCCCATCACATAGTGCCTCAATAACATTTGGGGATATTGTTGTACACGCAGTGATAAGTTCTTCACCAATAAAGAGCTTTTCGACTTGCATCTCATCTTGAGTAAAATTGCCAAAGGTGTCGGTGCAAATTGTTGTAAGTGATGCCATCTTTGCTACACCTTGCGAATCTTGTTCAGTGGCTTTACCAAACAGTGTCTTGTTATTCCAGTAACATATAGAGAGTGAAACCACAAACGGTACCCCTTCTGTTACCCCAACCAGTGACACAATCAGTAACTTTATCAGAACTCTTGCGGAGAACTTAGATTCTTCAATAAACTTTTTGAAGTTATCTACAAAACTTCTTACTGCAGTTGGTTCCGCCTTTGATTCTGGTCTAATACCATTTGTGGCATCTATTTTTCCAGCCATAGATCGGAAAATTAACACCAGAATGATGAGAATACTAATTATAAGCCCGGTGTAGTGCATACAAGTGTTCAGTTTGTCGAGCTGGGTTTCTAATTTGAACCTCTTTTTTTGAATACCAGTGGCTTTTTCCATCATCTCACTCCATCCTGTGTCCATATTTATGGATGTCACGACCATCCGAGCCTCCCCATTAATTACTCTCTCACCATAAGACAAAAATGGGTTCTACCTATCAATTAAATAAGATTCAGACCCATAATCGAGCTCTAAGTCTTCACCGTTAATAAATAAGCCATCAGCTGGGACTTGGCAGCCCTTCTTCAACAACACAACATCGCCACAAACAAGCTTTGATTCAAATATATCTTTAGGCTCACCATCCCTTATTACTTGGACTTCTGCCATTCTCCCTTCTTCTAATTGTTGCTTATGTAACTTCTTTCGATCCCTTTGTTTTTCCACGTAATTGCGGATAGAAGCCAAGAAAATGAGAAGAATGATTGCAATGAGTATAACCACACCATCATACCAACCTTTCTTAAAACCTTCTTCGTTAATCCCAAATTCAAGTGACAGCCCTGCAGCCAGCAAAAGAAGGATGACTGTTTTGCTCTTGACTGTTTCCCATACCAAATTAAAGAATTTGTTTGTATTTTCTGAACTTGGCGAGAATGTGTGTAGGTGACAACGGTGATCGGCTTCATTGGCGGATATTCCTTTGATTAAGTCAGTACCTAGTGCATCTGAAACTCCTTGTACACCTCCAAAAGCTTGAAGAGTCAGAAAATTTTTCTGCCTCACAATCTCTGAGATATTTTTGCTCTGGCTACGGTGCAGCTGACGGACACTTATGTGGTGCTCAGATGATGCCACTAAATTATCACTCGCTTCAGCAACTTCTGGTATCTGGTAAATGTAAAAAAAAAAAAAAACATATCTACATCTTTAAAGGCTGCAGAAACTTAAACCTTAATGGAAAATGAAATGGTGGATATGATCTTACTACTTCTATTGAACGAGAGGTGCCATGATGAACATAATCACTAGATGTGGATGCTGCATACGCTTTGAGGGCTAGGCTTGAACGAAGGACATGGGTAAGTGTTCTTATTGTCTTCCTTGAACCCAACGTGTTATCTACTGCTTTAAGCAATGGGGTAGTTTGTGGTTCATCAACGAATTCCGGAGGGTCATCTTCCATGCTCTCAATTATATCCTAGTAAAAAATGAAACCGATGTGCATATGTTAACATATATAGAAATCAAAATGTGCAGGGCATAAATATGCACTTATAAAGCATATATATTTCATGTGTAAGTATCCTAATGTTGTGAAAACTTTTACTTGTGGCCTTGCTATGCTTGTCCAAGTACTGAGACTAGGTTGCTATAAGTTCGAACTTTCTTTCGCATTTCATATAATGAAACCAAGCTGTACGAAAAACCATAATTTCATCACTTAGGAGTCGCTATATGATGGTAGAGAAAAATTTTAAGCTCGTGCTAATGATCAACATGTTTGACAAATAGGTGTAATTTGAGACTACTTTTTTGAAGAATACTTTCTCTTTTGTTAAATTTAAAACCTTGAATCTTCAAAACGTATTTGCTTTCTTTTACGGATAAATTATTTTGTTAAATGTAAAAGTCTTCATCCTTTTTTAGCAAGAATCGTCAAGCTTAGTAACAATGTGTGTGTTTGGGTGATGTCAACCTTTAGATATGTTGAATGATTGGTGCAAATCTATCAAATTCTTGACAAACCTAAGCTGATCAAAAGTTATGTATGAATAGGATTCTAGAGAAGAGTTTGTAAAGAGAAAGTTCTTATTGTATGAGCGTAATGTTTTTTTTTGGAAGACAAAGCTTTTTATTAAACACCAAAAAATACATGAAAGTACACCAAAATTAGGTTACAAGTAGATGCACTAATAACGTCTTTTCTACTACATAGTTCAATGTATTTAGATCTATAAAGAAAAACACTCCATAGGTTTGGAAGTCCACGTATTCCAATCAAGTTTTCGGGAATTGTTTCTATTGGCATTCCAAAGATAGGAAAGACTTTGAATTGTTGGGAAAATGTCAGATTCTAAGATAGCTTCCCTTTCGTTTGTTGTTCCGTGGATGATCGTGTTTCTTCTTCTCCATATTGCCCAAATTGCTACCAAACATACGCCATGGAAAAGTTTTGCTATACTCCCATTATTGAAGAGGTTTGAATGTCTCGCAATAGTATCGTTCAAGCGGATAGTAGATGGGAGAGTGATGTGCCACTAACAGAAGATTTTCCGCCAAATTGGAAATGTTTTTCCATACATGAGGAGGCAATGTTCTAGATTTTTCCTCCTCTGAATCACATAAGGGGCAATACATCGAGTTTAATTGAACCCCTCTATTTAACAAACAACTTCTAGTGGTAACCGATTATAATGTGCGCGCCATGCGCATATGTTTACTTTGATCGAGACAAAAGAATTCCAAGTAAAAGGCGGGTTTTGGTTTGAAGATCCTAGCAGATTGTTATATATTAAAGAGGATAGTTTCTTTACAGAGAAAATACCGCTTGAGTCGAGATTCCATTTCCATGTATCAGTTTTTTGATGTGATAATGCAAGACCAGATAATGTGTGGTTCAATATCTCCAGCTCACTCTTTGTTCGTCCTCTGATCTCCCTATGCCAAGCCCATAACCCATTTTCTAGCTTCCATCTATCCGCAACTGAGGCATCTTTTTTTGTTTCAAGTGCAAACAGTCTCGAAAATCTTGTTGACAAACATTCTTCACCACTTAACCACCGTTCGGTCCAAAACTTTGTATTTGTACCACTTCCAACTGTTTTCATGATTGCAACTCGATGACTAACTCCCGTTTCTTCAATAACATCACACGCCTTTATTATACCTGCCATGTACTCGAGCCTAAAGACGGGTTGCGTCCAGTTTGTAATCCACCATCCGACCCATAGAATTCACTGACTATTTTATTCCAAAGTGAGTCATTTTCCTTTACAAATCTCCAAAGCCATTTCCCGAGCAATGCACAGTTTTTTGAGTGTAAACATCCAATTCCGAGTCCCCCCATTTTCTTTTGGCTAGAGAATAGAATTCCATTTAATCCAATGGATTTTTTTTGGTAGCCTCTTTGAATCCCCATAAGAATCTTCTACGAATTTTCTCTATATCATTTATTACCTTTAAATGAGCCTTAAAGAGCGAGAAGAAATAGAGAGGAAGACTCTCAAGGACTGATTTTAACAGTGTCAATCTTCCCCCAAAAGTTTCGAGCTTTCCAATATGAATACCTAGTAGTAATTTTATCTAGTACGTCATTCCATGCTTCGATGCTACTCATTCTTTTATCCACCGGTAATCCTAGTTATGTGAAAGGGAGATTACCGTGGGAACAATGTATTTCACTTGCCATAACCATTACATCTTGCAAGTCCACGTTCACTCCATATAGGTTACTCTTTGACAAATTTATTGTAAGTCCCGAAGCTTCTCCAAAGTATCTGAGTATTCGAATTAAACTTTTCTCGTTTCTATGAGACCATTTGCCAAAGAACAAGGCAATATCCGCATATTGCAATAACGAAAGGTTTGCTCCGTCATTTCTAAAGATAAACCTTTGAATACCCCTTTAGAAGTTGCTTCATTCATCATTATTTGAGAAGCCTCAACAACAATTATAAAAAGAAAGGGGGTTGTCTAAGACCTCTAGACATTTTAAACTCCTTGGTCGGAGAACCGCTTACCAAAATCGAGATGGATGTCGATGAGATAATGTGATTGTGTAATAAGTGATGATCATATGCACTTGTTATGAGCGTACTATTATTGGTTTGAATAACCGGTGTTGGTATATAAGAGTCTTTAATGCTCAACCATATTTGATCATTATGTCATTATTAATATTTGTTATAAAGACTTGTCGTCTATATGATTATGGTAGACATAATGAACAGGTTAATTGATAACATTCTCGTCCTAACTACGCCAACGATCGCCCCTTCAACGTGACTCGTATTAGGCATAGTGAGACCTTGGAGATCAAGAGTTGGGAGTTAGCAAAAGTGGGAGGCGGGTACTTGCAAGCCAAAGCAAGAGTTGCATAGTCGACGATCGGGATCCACCAGGGTTGGAAGCTAGGGTGTCGAGGGTTAGGAGTCGTCGACTAGGCCAAGGGACCGAGTGCGTGCGGGGACCGAGAGCCCGTGGTTTTATCGGGGAGCCGACATGAACTCAGAACCTACAGATGGATATGGGGACAGACTGAGAGCCTACCTCTTTGCCTAGGTTTTTTTTTAGGGTTATAGGCTATATATATCGAGCCTATTTCCTACTAACACTATCACATCCATATATTATATATATATATATATATATATATATATATATATATATATATATATAGGGACCGATTAATGAGAGAACTTTTATTTCTGTGAGAACTGCGAGAACTCTTAAAAAAAGCGTCAATTAATATGTAATCATGTCTATTGACATGTACAAACTATTGAATGTTAAAAATCTAGTAAAAATATAAATGAAAAATTAAAAAAATTGTATGAAATCACGTGTATTAAGAATTGTTCACATGTGAACGTTTTTTTTTTCAAAAAATGAGTTCATATATGAACGAAAATTTGTTACGTTATTTTATATGATTTTTTTTTTAGTTTTTTACGTTTATATTTACTTGATCATTAATCTCCAAAAGAGTTTGCATGTAAATGAACAAAGTGACACGTGATTTAACACTTTTTGTTACAGTTCTCGCAAAAAAGAAAGTTCTCGCATAAACCATTCAATATATATATATATATATATATATATATATATATATATATATATATATATAGAGAGAGAGAGAGAGATTATATATACTAAAGGTTAGGGTACATTGGATTTTAAGTAATCGCGAATTTTGCAATTAATGCAACAAACGTTTAGGATTCATATGCTTTTAGTAGAATGAAATGTGATTTTTGTGATTCTTTCGAATTTAGTTGAATATTTATCATATAACGTATCTATCTTTCGAAATTCACATTTAATATAAAAATCAAATGTGATTTTACCTTACGAATTCAATATTTGTCCAAAAACGTAAAATAAAAATAAAAATAATTAGTATGTTTTAAAATCCACATTTAGAGATATTTTCCAAATCTATATAGGTTATAGATCATATAATGTATCCGAAATTTCTTCGGGCCTATATAAGTTATACATCATATAACGTTGTTGTATTTTAAAATCCGTATTTAGAGCTAAAGTTATAGGTGTTATTCCCTTACAAGTTTTAAAATTATACATGTATAATAAAAATCATATACAATTTACTGTAAAATTATTTATGATTATAGTACTATCACATTTAATTTTGTGAGTTTTTTTTTATAGGTCTAGTGGAATTATAATTGACATGACAATCGTAATTGTGTAATTTCTTTTCGTTTAACGATTAAGGTTTGTAAGATAATTAAATTTTAAAAAGTGTTATGAAATTAATTTTGATTAAAATCTAACCATATGATTAAAAAAGATAGATGGCGAAGATGATGTATTTTGATTTTTTTTTTTAAATAAAGATCATTTACTTACTTCCTTTAATTCAGCCCTTCCTCTAAACTCTTTAGAAGAGTAAATATAGAGTGTTAGTTCTGACCAATAAGAAGAATTTAGGTATTTCATTTGAATACTGCTACGCGAAGATTAAGATCCGGAACTATAGATCATGAAAAATTTTCATCAACTATCATAAGTTAATATTTTTCTATTTTTTTCTCGAGTATTAAATGATATGGCCTATCAGATAATAATGTATATCGGCTAAAAATAAATAATTGATGTTTATGGTTGGCTCTACTAAAATCATATCTTTTTCTCCAACAACCACACAACTCACTTATTCCTCACTCAAACGTTACGGTTGCGATAATGGACCGGAAGCAAGTCACACCATAATCACAACCTATCACTCTTGACCTAGGGTTCTTTACTAGCTTTCGTGTTGCGATTCTATTAATATGATGGAAATCCTCCATTTATCAAACAATTTGTCACTATGAGTATGAATCATATTGATTTGACAATTAAATTGTTCTTGGAATGATCTCAACAACCAATTTTATAATATGGTTTTCTATCTCACTTTTTATTTTTCTTACTCTCTTTTCATCTTTATTTTTTCTAAAGATTAGCCCTATCTATTCTATTTTTCTTTTTCTTAAAATTGTTCTTCTCCAAAACAATAGCTCTTATTATTGTCAATGTCTTTTTTTACCCGCTCTAAAAAAAATATCTTCATTGTTCAATGTGAGCGTAGTTAAATAAATAGCTTTCTCTTTCGGATTTTCTAAATCTTTTTGTTTAGTATTTCATGTATTCATATATCACATCATAAACTAAGAGTCTTGAGTTTAACTCTTAGTCTTATTTTCCTCCATTTCTCTTTATTACGTTCCTTTCATTTATATGGATCTAAGTTACCTAGATGAAACAAAAAAAACATCTCACATAAAAACAAGAATAAACATATAAAGATGAAAGTTGGTTCCTAAATGTGCTATTCTAGACGATATTGCATATTAGATGATAGGCTAGGTCAGTGCCGGAGCTATATGGAGGCCACGGTTGGCCATAGCTCACCCACAAAATATTAAATTTTTATGTATTTTTCATAGTTTTATTATGTTTTTTGTTTAATTTTTAGTAATTAGCCACCCAAAAGCTATAAATTTCATCATTTATATACATTTCATCAGTCGTAAATTCTTTGACACCTAAAGTTGAATTTCTGACTTAGCCACTGGGCTAGGTTAATATGGTCTGAACTACTTGTGTAATTGAGCTATGGTTTATCACACGACTTCTTATTTATATGTGATCTATTTGTAGTGTTTGATATCAAAAATAAATAATAATCTTTTTGAAGTAGAATGTATCCTTGAAGAAGTCATTTAACATATCAATTCTTTAGTAAGTAGTTTATTTTTAATGAGTTAAACTTTTACTTGAAATGAAAGACTTTATAGCCATGATTAAAAATGTGTTGGTGGGTTTCGCTTCCTTTGTGTAACCGGGTAAAGATTTCAATGACCGGATATCTCTTACAATTGTGGTATCACTTTCCGAAAACAACAATTCGACCCTATATGCCTGGGTTACACGAACTTTGTTTTGGGATAAGAATAAGAGTATGTTCTTGATTTTGGCACAAACCAAGAACCCGTTTGCTAGAGAGTGTTTTGTGTTGTGTATTTCCTCATGAACAAAAAGTTCTCTATTTATAGAGCACCCAAATGTAATGGACATTATTGGTATTAAATAACCATAATGGTCCATAACTCCTAGCGGTTACAAGACCAAAACATTATGGTCATAAAGCTACTAGCGGTTACAAAACCAAAACATTATGGTCATAAAGCTAGTATCGGTTACAAGACCAAGACATTATGGTCATAAAGCTACTCCATTATGACAGGAGTTACAAGCTTTAAGTGACCATAATGATCTTTCATTTAATGGGCAAACGGTTACAAGACCAAAACATAGTGATCATTAACACGTTTGTAACTCCCCATTAATTGTGTCTTAAAACAGGTGGTTATAAATCTACCACCATAAAAGTTGTAGTCCTTTATACCGCTTTTGGGTCCGAGATGTTATTGACTTAACAGGCGTACACTCCGTACACTCCTAACCCGTTTCCAAGTCAAATAACCATTTCTCCAATTACACTAAATTACTAACAATCCTCCCCAATTTAGTGCAATTCTTTTTCATGAAATAAATAAACAAAACAAAACTTATGCATAAATGAAAATGTCTTGAAGATTGAATTTTCATCTTAGTACATTACACATTTCAAATATTCGAGAATCGGGGTGTTCTAAGAATTGAACCCTTCAACCCATTTGAATAACTGAAGATAATATACACACAAGTTTTCAAACACTTTAAAGCTATCCTGACACTATATAAGCCATGTGTCCATATCCATTCATGAATGTATCCAAAGCTAAAAGTCCAAAGCTTTCTTGAAGCGGCAAAACTTCACATTCACATAGGTAGTTCCTTTCACTCGTGCACCTGCTCTCGCACTTTTTCAAAGAAAACTATTAAGAAGTATTACTTCAACCTAATCCTCAGCAGGACCGAGCACATACCTTGGGATGATATATATTAACAATATGCTCCAATTTCTGAGTGCAAGCTTTCCACATTGAATTCAGCTCCTAATTCATATTAAGAGGGAATTGGGTGTCTTACAATCAGAAATTAAGGTGGACTTTAAACCCATCCCTTTCACATACTTAATAACCAAGTCTCTAGCCAATCCCTTCGTCAAGTGATCGGCTAAGTTTTGTTGTGACGTCACAAACTCTACAGAAATCACCCCATTCATGATAAGCTCACGAATCATGCTATGTCTAACAGCTAAGTGTCTAGACTTCCCATTGTACATATGGCTATAAGCCTTTGCCAATGTTGCAGCACTATCACAGTGGATAGACATGGGTGCTATAGGTTTAGGCCATAATGGAATCTCATAAATCAAGTTCCTTAGCCATTCCGCTTCTTTACCAGCAGCAGCTAAAGCAACAAATTCAGACTCCAATGTTTGCTTCTTGGAAGCCCATGAAACTGCACCTCCCCCAAGCAAGAACACCCAACCACTTGTTGAAGAATGATCTTCAACCTTGGTTATCCAACTCGCATCAGAGTATCCTTCAAGCACCGAAGGAAATCCAGTATAAGACCAACCTTGCCTTGAACTTTTCAATAGTTCCATCCACCCTCATCTTATTTTTGAAGATCCACTTGCAACCCAAAGGTTTGCAAGCAGTTGGTAGATCAACCAACACCCAAGTGTTGTTTCCCATGATGGAATCCATCTCATCATTTATTGCTTCTTTCGAGAAAGCAACATCCTGAGACCTCATTGTTTCTTCAAATGTCTTAGGATCATCCTCAACAATGAAGCAATAAGAATATTGGGTAGAAACATCATCCCTAGAACCTTCAATTAGATACAATTGATAATCAGGTCCAAATGATTTAGGTTTCCTTTCTCTTTTGCTTTTCCTAAGCTCAACTGGCTGATCATCAACCCTTTCAGAGACTTCATCATTACTATCCTTATTGGTTCCACTTGGAGTTGGAACCATATCCTTTGGTCTAAGTATAGATGAGAAACGATTCTCATCAAAGATTGCATCCCTTTAATCAATTATAGAGTTAATTGAGACAAATTCATTAGGTTCTATGACATAGAACCTATAAGCCTTGGAATGTTCGCTATATCCAATAAATATGCAATCTATACCTCTTTCACCCAAACTTTTCTTCTTGGGATCGGGGAGTCTTACAACTGCCCGACAACCCCATACCCGAAGATAGTTCAAATTGGGTTTCCTTTTGTACCAAAGTTCATAAGGAGTAATCTTGTTCCTTTTGTTAGGAACCCTATTAAGCAAATAGCAAGCTGTTAACATAGCTTCCCCCCAAAATCCATCACTCAAACCAGAATAGGATAACATGGAATTAACCATTTCCTTAAGGACTCTATTCTTCCTCTCAGATACACCATTTTGTTGTGGTGTATAAGGAGCAGTGGTTTCATGAATGATGCCTACGGATTGGAAATAGGAGGGGTCAATATATTCACCTCCCCTATCCGTTCGTAGCCTTTTTATCAAAGCATTTTGTTGCAATTCTACTTCAGTTTTAAATATTTTAAACTTATCTAATGCTTCATCTTTACTATGTAACAAATAAATATGGCAAAACCTAGAAGCATCATCAATAAAAGTCACAAAATATTTCTTGTTCCCTAAAGTAGGAGTTGCATGCAAATCACATAAATCACTATGAATTAATTCCAACATTTCAGAATCTCTTTTTACATTTTGAAATGGTTGCTTAGTGATCTTAGTCAACATACATGTTTTACACTTTTCATTGTTAATATCAAAGGGCGGTATTAAACCATCTTTAGACATTTCTAACATTCTTTTAAAGTGTACATGTCCTAGTCTAGCATGCCAAAGATTAGAATCATTTAAGCTAGAAGTAGACATAAAAGCAGAATTAACATTAACATGATTAATATTAAGTCTAAACATGCGATTGCATAAATATCCAAAACCAATAAATAAACCATGTTTTGACAAAACAAATCTATCAGATTCAATTACTTGTTTGTAACCACAATTATTTAAAACACTACTAGAAACTAGATTTTTCCTTATTTGTGGTACATGCAAAACATCAAATAAAGAAATAACTTTTCCCGAACTAAACTCTAGATCCACACATCCTCTTCCATGAACAGGGGCCGTTGACTCGTTTCCCATATGAAGAATTGATCCATCATTCACCGACTCGTAAGTCTTGAACCAAAATCTATCCTTGCACACATGGGTAGTAGCACCCGAGTCAACCCACCACGCAACATCATCATCCTGCACAAAATAAGCTTCAGATATATATGATACATAATAATTCTGATGTGAATCATTAAACATAATCTGACCTTTTGAGTTTTGGTTGTTAAAACCATTTCCCGAACCGCTTGTGCCATTGGTATTTTTATTACCAACATTAACAACCTTACAATCCCTTTTTAAGTGTCCAGAGTTACCACACTTCCAACAAGTCAACTTTGACTTCTTATTGGGATCAATCTTGTTGTTATCATGATGTTTACGTTTTCCCTTCTTGTCATTGTAACCGGTGGATTTTTTATGTTCCACCATGTTAACCGACGAGGTACCAGCAACTTCGTTGCTCTTTGGCTTGTCAATTTCTTGCGCCCTGAGGGATTCCTCTATACGCAAATGACTGCCCAACTCAACAAGAGTTAACTCCTCCTTCTTATGTTTCAAAGTATGTTTAAAATCTTTCCAAGAAGGAGGGAGTTTATCAATGACACTAGAAACCGAAATGGCCTCGTCCATGTTCATTTTATGTTGTGTGAATTGACCAAGTATACGAAGAAGTTCATTGTATTGTTCCATGACCGGTCTAGAATCGACCATCTTGTAATTATTAAAATTACTCACAAGGAACTTTTTACTAGAAGCATCTTCAGACATATACTTGGTCTCAAGAGAGTCCCAAAGTTCTTTAGCAGATTCATGGTTTTGGTAAATATCAAAAAGGGAATCAGCCATACCGTTGAGGATTAAACCTCGACAAACGTAATCGTCGTTCTCCCACTTGCTTCTCCTACGAAGCTCATCCACGGTAGCATCATCTCCATCGTCAGGACAAGGAGTACTCAATACATAAACCACACTCATGCTCGAGAGAAAGAAGTGCATCTTCTTTTGCCATATCCGAAAATCAACTCCTTCAAACTTATCAAGTTTGGAGAAATTCGTCATCATGTGCTTCATCGTAGCCGCCATTGAAATCAAACAAATTTGTTGTTTTCGATTGTTGGTGGGTTTCGCTTCCTTTGTGTAACCGGGTAAAGATTTCAATGACCGGATATCTCTTACAATCGTGGTATCACTTTCCGAAAACAACAATTCGACCCTATATGCCTGGGTTACACGAACTTTGTTTTGGGATAAGAATAAGAGTATGTTCTTGATTTTGGCACAAACCAAGAACCCGTTTGCTAGAGAGTGTTTTGTGTTGTGTATTTCCTCATGAACAAAAAGTTCTCTATTTATAGAGCACCCAAATGTAATGGACATTATTGGTATTAAATAACCATAATGGTCCATAACTCCTAGCGGTTACAAGACCAAAACATTATGGTCATAAAGCTACTAGCGGTTACAAGACCAACACATTATGGTCATAAAGCTAGTATCGGTTACAAGACCAAGACATTATGGTCATAAAGCTACTCCATTATGACAGGAGTTACAAGCTTTAAGTGACCATAATGATCTTTCATTTAATGGGCAAACGGTTACAAGACCAAAACATAGTGATCATTAACACGTTTGTAACTCCCCATTAATTGTGTCTTAAAACAGGTGGTTATAAATCTACCACCATAAAAGTTGTAGTCCTTTATACCGCTTTTGGGTCCGAGATGTTATTGACTTAACAGGCGTACACTCCATACACTCCTAACCCGTTTCCAAGTCAAATAACCATTTCTCCAATTACACTAAATTAATAACAAAATGGAAAGACCATAAAAAAAACTAGAAACGTCGAGTTCGGTCTTTTGAATAATTATGGAGGGTTGGGGACTTCAGGTCGAGTGATGGAGAAAGTGGGTAATAGTTTGATTTAGTGAAAGAGTAGGAGTTACGAAATTTATAAACTTAAACAATTTTAAAAATTTATTCAAGTAGAAGGTATAAATGTTTTATAATGGATCGTAAACAACTATGAATGAAAAAAAGATTTTTTGGACTACATCGGAGATCTACACTGTGTTTTAGAGAATTTTTTTTTCTGAAGAAATAGAAAGAAAGGAAAAGAAGTAGGAAGAAAATAAAAATAAAAACGTGTTCATAAATTTTTAAGTGGAGCAAAGAGAAAAGAAGTGGAAAGAAAATTTGTTCCATTTTTCTATCCAAACATTCTTTTCAAAAATGAGAAGATTTGGAAAGAAAATATGTTTTGAACATATTTGAAAAACTTAATCCCTAATTATCTTTAACCAAATACAGATCTGTTATATACATGTCTATTTGTTTTTTCATTTTTACTCGAAATTACAACCAAATCGAATCGAATTGAGATTTTTTTTAAATAATTTATCATATACTTTTTTTCTCTTAATTAATTCGTGTATTATGTAACGCTCTTTTGTTCTTGTTAAATTTTTTTTTTAGTTGTATCTATAAAGTTCATCTATTGTATCTTTGAATGTAGATTAAACTTTGATATGAGTTTTTTCTTTCTTTCTTTTCTCTCCAAATATCTACAACTCGGGGAATCATTTTTGAAAAAATTATCTCATTTCTTCTCTCATCTTTTCTGTTAAAGTATTTTCTTTTCACTTCTCTAATCCCCTAACTAAATTCAGGAACAGAGTGTTAGGGATGAGTAAAAGTGAGCGAGTGTAGAGCCCCAACCAAACTACAATACACTAATGGAGGATCTTTAATGGGTGGACCGTTTGGGCCAAACTTAAAGCTAATGTCAACTAATATGAGATGAGTTGGCAGTAACAAGGACGCTTTTGAGGTGCAATAAGCGATAAGGGATTAGTAATTGGATATGACCAATTTTGATAACGTGTATATAGGATCCATCACTGAAAATTGCAAATTGAAAAGTGGTAGAAGTAAAGATAAGTCGGAAGCTACCTATCCTCGAAGGAAATATATGAAAAAACTCTTATCATTTTAATCAAGAGAAGCATTGATATTTTTTTCCGACACTATAGAGCAAAATAGAGATAGCTTTGGTTGTGGTGTAACATCATAGTTTTGGACGGATGGTCGAGGTCGACCGAAGACAATAAAAAAGCACTTTTTATCTAATTCTCCGATTTATATAAATGGAGTAATGGTGGGTCTTCATTTGATGGCTATTGCCTGAAGTGACGCAACATTAATCGGGTTTTCATATTTTCGACGGTGTACATGATTTGCACATGGAAACACGTGGGATCTATGTTGGTTACGAACTTAGAGGGTCTTTAGTTGGAAGTTTTCTGTTCTAGTGGTTGTGATGATTCACTTTAAACAAGGTGGCAGTTGGTCGTAGTCGGATAGAAGGATAGAATGGTGTTAAATTTGTAGAAAGGAAAAGTAAGTAGTTGATTAGAGAGTTAGCGAACCCACTTTAAGACCATAAAATATAATGAAATATTATAGTTAATTACATAAATTGTCCATGTAGATTGTCACGTTTGGTCTTCGAGGGGTTTTTTTCTCGGATTCGGTCCTCGTGGTTTGATCTTGTCCCACTGTCATTAACTATGTTTTTTTGTCGTTAGATAAAGGTACCAAAATATGTAACCGATGACAAACCATAGACACCATTTATTTAACTAACTTTTTCTTTAAAGATATCAAGTGAGGTCCACACACACATACATACACATACACGCACCTCTTCCACCGTACAATTATCATCTCTGTTGTTGGTAACATTCATATTCGGATTCGACTTTTAAGATTTGTGTATTAGACTGATACGGTTTCGGTGTGTCAAGATTTGGGAATAAAGCTTTTGAAGAAACCATGGTTAGGGGGGTTTGTTTGATGTCTTTGGAGACTTGTGGGACTTAAAATAGCACCGTGGAACTCATCGCTACGTATTCGGAACTCACTGCTACGCGTTCAGGAAACAAGCAACATACTGGGAGCCTACCGGAGGCTGACTGCGACGCAATCACTTAGGATTGCGACGCAGTGGCGGTGTAGCTGTTGTTTTGGTTCAAGAAGCGTCTTGCTGCGGCGCAGTGGTTGGGCACTGCGATGCAGCAACTGAATGTCGGGTAAAATCGACTTTTTACTTTCCTTTTTGCATTTTTAGGATTAATTTTGTTTTCCTATATATTATAAAAACGTTTTTATTCATTGCATGCAGTTTATGTTCTAAAATATTGAAGGTTTTAACCTTTTTCTTTGAATTGATGCTTCAGTTCGTCTTAGTTTCAATTTCAGATCGGGTTATCTAATCTTGATTCGTTAACAAATCAATAGGTTTTGATTGTGCTAATATTCGTTGATTGAATTATAGGTCTAATTCAATTAACATACTATCATTTTTCTTGTGTTCATATCAATTTGGTTCATAGTTAGACTTACATTACATATCTCAAATGCGAAATTTAATGTTTCATTCAACTCTTCCTCCTTGTCTATCGTCAATCAAAACCACCATTAGATGATATGAAGACAACGTTAATATTCAGATTCAAATTTTAAGATATGTTTACTTTGAGTTACACTTGATCAATAAAGAATCGAGCTTTTTTTTTCCAGTTAATTGCAAAAATCGTCTTTGTGGTTTTTACAAAAATGCCTCTTAGTACAAAAACTTCAAAAGTGCGTCCGTGAGAGGAACTTTCGAATTCAATTTGGTCCTTGAACAAAATGGAATAACAAAAATACCCCAATCTTCAACCTTTTGAGTTGTTTCTCTTTCCTTTCTCCCTTTCTCTCTCTACTCTCTTATCTAATATCCGTTAAAATTAGGGTTTTTTTTCTTACTTAAATTTAATTCTATTTTTAAAAACACATCCATATTCTAACCTTCCCAACTTAAAACCTCGATCGAAGATGTCGATATCGACGATGAGGTATAGTTTGATGATCGGAGATGGCAAATACGTGTGAGGGTTACGGAGGTGGTGGTGGTAAGTGTTTACGGAGGAGGTGGTAGTAATGGTGGTTGATGTTTACGAAGGTGGTGGTTGGTGTCAACCGAGTTTATGGTGGTGGTTGATATTTATAGAGGTGGTGGTAGTGATGTTGGTGGTAACGAAACGAATGTGGTTGTGGGTGGTATTTATGGAGGTAGTGGTGGTAGTAAAAGAGGAGAGATAGAGAAATAGATAGAAAGAGGAAAGAGAAATCAAGGTTAAAGATGAGGTTTTTTTGTTAATTCATTTCGTTTAGGGATCAATTTGAACTCGAAAGTTCCTCACATGGACCGAGAGTGCACTTTAGGAGTTTTTGGACTAAGAGTGGATTTTTGTAATAACCACAAGGACGAATTTTTCAATTAACTCTTTCATAGGGATGTGTATGGTTTGGTTTGGGTGGTTTAAACTTAAATTCATGGCCAAATGGGAGAGTTCGGTTGGGAACTTTTTAAAACCAAACCGGGCAAAATTTTCTTCAAAACCAAATCGCCCAAACCAATCAAAATCGGTTTGGTTTGGCCGGTTTAACGGTTTGGGTTTAGTTATTTTTTTCATAATTTTGTAAAGTAAAACAATGGCATTTATTATGTTTTATTAAATACTTCAATTATTTATCGATAAAAACAAATATTAACAATCTTAACCTTGTTTAAGTAATCTAATTTTAGAGGAAAAAGAAAAGTTAAATAGAACTTTTATTATTAATTTTTTTTATATAGATTACACATTTATTTGTATTTAAATATATAACATGATGAAACAATTAAAATAGAAATACATATATAAATTTATAATACATATACATTTATAAAATATATGTATATAATAAACATAAATGGTTCGGCTTGGTTTTGATGGTCGGTTTGAAAGTTTAAACCACAAAGCAAACCAATGTTTGAAAAATTCTCAAACCGGCCTATCAAATATAGATTGTTAACCCGACCAAACCAATGAAATTGATTCGGTTTGGCCGGTTTAATCAGCTACGGTCGAACCATGCACATCCCTACTCTTTTCTTTAAGCATTTTTTTTTAATCTTTTCATTTCCTTTATAAATAGTTAATTACACAAATGGTCTTTATGGTTTTTCATTGATTACGGATTTAGTCTTTCTATTTAACGACAAACTAATAGACTTGGCGATTTAGAGATTGGCTCCTTAACGGTCTAAAACTACGATGACTAGATTTGAGAAAAGAAAAAAAACCTCGGTGACCAAACCCGTAAAATCCTACAAACCAATTGGAGAATTATATACTTTACTCAATAATTAATTTATTTCAAATGATATGAATACTAAATATATCAATGGGAAACTTAAAACCTTGGACGCATTTAGCCCAAGGGTTAAAATGCACCAACATTCCGTGCTTTACAAGAAACTAAATAGAAAATTTAAAAATGTTGGATTGTGAAGAAATCAAATAATGAAGGATCTTTCCCACAGTCTTTACACGCAAGTAAAGTACATTCGGATTATGTTTATATATTTGATGCTCAATTGTTTCTTGTCTGCATCTTTTGTTCTTCATTTGCATTTGTCTGTGTTTTGTATATTTATATGTATGTATTGAATCTTCAGTTATCAACTACTTATCCTCATTGTTATAACTATAACTAGAATAACCTGACATGATGTCATATTGTATGTCTCATACGGACGTCATATATATAATAATTTGTTGCCTCGCATACAAAATTTTGTAGAGTTTTATTTTGTACACACACATCACACCACACCACACCACACCACACCACACACACGTATGCGTATGTGAATACACATATATCACGTATGCGCAGGCATACAGATTTTTCCGTATATGTATGGGTTACAGATGGACATTACACATATACACACATAAATAATCATTATATGATGTAATCGATCGTTTTCTTATCATTTTTAAACTACAAACTCACACAATCTGTATAGACCTTCTGGGGGCTTAGAACACTTCTAGAGCAAAATCCTAATCATATATTCTTATATGCATCTATTTCTATTTATATTTCAATACTTGAACATATGTATATATATCCATATGTAAGTGGATATGGGTGTCGCATACATATGAGTATAATTCATTTGATATCTGTGTATGCATCATATAGTATATAAGTTGAGTAATGAGATCTTACAATTTCATCTTGTTCTCGGCCGCAGCTATCAATGCTTTTGGATGAAGAACTCCTGGAAACAGGTGGAGATCCATGATTCGTTCCTGCCATAAAGATTTGTATAGACTGTACAAGCAGTATGGCCGTATGCATCATTTTTCTTGTCCTGAAATCAACACCATCGTTGCTCGCTGGTGGTGGTGATAATAGTTGCATTTCAAGGTCCATAGGATCATCAACTTCTTTCATATATCCTTGACTATATATATATATATGCAGCAAGAATGTAACTACAAATACACATACGACAAATTAAGATTAATCAGTAAGTACAGAATCAGGATGGTCTGCAACTGTTACTGTTGACAGTTGGTTATAGCGCGGAATATTACCTGAGCGAGAAGCTACCGTCGTTCAGAAAGAAGAGATAATAAGAGAGATGTTTGAATAATCTTCTTCCTGTTAAGAAAACAAAGGCAACTGAAGAGAGAGATTACCACACGCGGTTATGCAATGTTGGTTTTATTACCTTATAATTTCAAAGATACTCATTGACAAAATCCATGAAAATTCTAACATTTTTAATTTATTCTTTATATTTTAAAAGAAATAAAAATATGTCTTGTTATTGTGTTCTTGTATATTTACTAATAAAAAAAATAGTAAAGCCTTTTTTATAAATGTTCGAAACACTTTTTTGGCACAACAATGGTTATATAAAAAAGAAGCATAACGAAAGATGGCCCGAAACAGAATTTCAATAAGTTTAAAGCAAGCTATGGTTTGGTTACATATCCAATCAAAGCCACTTGATCTGGCCTTTTCTATTTCTAGTTGTTATACAAAGGAACGATAACAGTTCAAATCATCTCCAATAGGTTTTTTTTTATGTTAAATGTGACTTCGGTGTTTCCTAAGAATCTACATGAGTGAGCTAGAAACCACATCTAAACATTCTGGGATTATAACCGGTCCATTTTCAATATCTGCATAGTTAATCGTCGAAGTGAGATTTGTTGTAACAGTCAGATTTAACACTCACTGAAATTAACCGCCACAAAGCTTTCAGCAAATAGGTATTTTTCGGTTTCTTGAGCTTCGTCACAAACAAGGCAGCAACTAGAGTGAAGTCCAATCCTCCTTTTGTCGAAATTTACTTTGTTAGAAGTAGTTCATTAGTTATGCGCCATGAGGATGCATTTACTTTTCTTGGAAGTAAGGATTGAGTTCCATTTATCCACTTGTTTCGTGACAATCAAGCACAACAATATGATGTTACATCAAGCTCTTTTAACAAACTAGATGTGTGTCAAATTAGTTTAACGGAATTTCCAAACACCAATCAAGCACAACAAAATTATCATCTAATTTACAATTCTATAACTATTACAGTACTGTTCCAAATGTATAAATCTGTCTATAAATCATCACGCTCTTTTACAAAACTGGAGACCAATATATACCATGTTACATCATTAGGTACAAACCCTTTATCAAAACCTCTATTTAAAAGCATATATGCATCATCAAGCATGCTTTCTTTACAATACGTATATATCAAAGTATTATAAGTAATCACATTAGGATCGATACCTTTAATCTGCAAGTTTTTAAACAGATTCATGGCTTCTTCAACATTACCCATCTTGCATAACCCATTAATCAAGCTGTTATACGTTACAATATCAGGATTTATCCCTAAATGCACCATATCCGTCATGAAATCAAATGCGCGTTGCACTTTACCAGTTTTACACAGACCATTGATCAAAAGATTGCACGAAACCGTACTTGGGTTCACACCTTTCTCCACCATCTCCTCAAACAATCTCCATGCTTTTTCAACCATTCCATCTCTACATAACGCCTTTATTAAACCGTTGTATGTAATTTCATCAAGTGTGCATCCTCTAAAAAGCATGTCATTAACGAGCTTAAAAGCTTCATTAATGGCACCTCTTTTTAGAAAAGCATGGATTAAAGTGTTGTAAGTTACGATATCTGGAACGACACCCTCCAACACCATATCCTGGAACATTTTTAAAGCATTTTCCATCTCATCGACATCACATAACCCAAATATTAATGAATTGAATGTGAAAATGTCGGGTTTGCATCCTTGGGTACACATGTCATGAAACATGTTTAGAGCTTCAGGGACATTTTGGACCTTACATAAAGCATGTATGATGGAATTGTATCCCACTGTGTTTAACGAAAACCCCTTTTCAGACATTTCACGCATGACCTCCCCGGCTTCCTCTAATCTGTGTTTCTTGCAAAACCCATCAATCAAAATCGTGTAAGTGATTGTGTTAGGCTCGCAGCCTTTTAATTTCATTTCTCCCATCAAATCACATGCTGAAACCAAACGCTCGTTTTTACAAAGACCACGAATAAGTGTGTTGTATGTATGAATGTCAGGCTGGTAGCCGTTTCTTAACATGCTATCATTCAAAACTGCTTTAGCTTTATCAAACTGCCCTTTCATAACAAACCCGTTAATCAACATGTTAAACATGACGTTATTCGGTTCAGGAACTTTACTAAGCAAAGCCTTAGCTTCTTCAACTTGCTTTGTTCTACACAACCCATGGATCAGAGCCCCGTACGTTAGAGTATTAGGAATAAAACCACGAAGAATCATCCTATCAACCAACTTTGCAGCCTCATGAATTCGATTCGCCCTACAAAGGCCATGAATCACATCATTAAAAGTCTCAACATCAGGTGTACACCCCATGAGTATCATCTCCTCCAGAAGTTTCAACGCCTCATCCACTCTATCCACCTTACACAAAGCGTGCATCAACGTCTGGTAAACAATCGCATTGGCCACACATCCATGCTTAGTCATATCTCTTAAAAGCACACAAGCGGAATCAACTTCATTAACAGAACAAAGCCCTTTCATAACAATCGCAAAACTAAACACATCAGGAGCAATACCTCTGTGAAGCATTTCATAGAACACATTAGGTGCAACTTTGGGACACCCACCTTCCACCAACACATCCAACACAGTATTATACGATTTACAAGACGGTTGACATAAATACACATCTCTCATTTCCAAAAGCAACCGAGTAGCTTGACCAGGTAAACCCGCTTTCTGATAAAACCTCATAATCATAACAAAAACAGTTTCTTGAAATACAATCCCCTCTTGTTTCATTTGAACCAACAACCTATGAATGCCCTCAAAATCTCCAACGTCACCGAATTTATGGATCAAAACATAATAGACATCGAAAGTATGGGAATAGCCTTTTTGGGTATTGGCCCAGTCGAATAAGTGGAGTGAAGTTGATGCATCAAGTGGGAGTTTGAGCAGTTTATAAAGCTGAAGTGGGGTGATTTTATTAAGTGATTTAGTGAGGTTTTCGATGTCGAAAGGTTTAAGCAATGTGACCCAGTCTGTTGTTGTTTCAGTTTGTAGATGATGATTGGTGCAGAATGAATATGAATATGTTGTTAGGGTTTTGAAAACTGATGAAAGATTTGATCTTTTCAGCATAACTTTGAAATTCAATTCAAGAAAATGTGGCAGAAAGAACCCTAATTTGGGAAAATGAAAATGAACCTGAGAGTATTCATTCAAGAAAATGTGGCATGCTCCGGTTCTAGTATGCAATTTAGTGTTAGCCGTAGGGGCTCATTGTTTATTGACATGGAATTTTAATAATTGGTCGATCGTGTCTTCAAATCGAAATTATTGCAAATTTGGTTTGCTTATTTTTTCGATGTTGTTCAATGTCGAAGTAAAAATCCACGGGGATTTATACCACGAACAATCTTCGAAAGATGTATCTTCTAGTTAGAAATCTGCACACGAAACAAATGTCTAAGGCTTATCGGGGAGGTGTCCCTGATAAGGCCCGGGCGTGAGAGTAAGAATTCATCACTAGAATTTAGGGTTCATAAACTGTAAATGATTAGTGTATTTAAGAAAGTGAAAGAATGATCAAGAACATTAAAGGAGAATGTTCTTGATTTAGTGTGTCTAAGGTTCAGGTCCCTCTCCTAGAATGGGTCTGATCCCCTTTTATACTACCTGGGGCATCGGTCCATTACCCCTTGGATAATAGGCTGATGCTACTTTCGGCGCGCTATATTCCTTTCCTTGATGAATCTGGTTCATAGACCTTCGACACCACCCTAATACCCAGCAGGTGATTGGTAAACCTTCAATACTTTTCCTGCTGTACCACGTGGTACAGTCCTTTTAGCCGCCTGTCAGGTGCTTTATGTCAGTTGCGCACGTGATACGTTTGGCGTTTCCCGTGCTGGCGGTTTGGTGTCGTCAGCCTGGTCGGCTGCAAATGGCTTCGGTCTGGTGCTCCATTAAGCTTACCGAAGCTAGCCTTACCGAAGCAGTAGGGCGAGAAGTCGCTTTTGGAGTATATCTATATATACTCCAACATGCCCCCCCAGTCTAGTATGACGGAGCCTTAGCACCGTTATACTAGACTCTTCTAATTTTTTCCGTTGCTGTTGCTTCACCTTATGATAGCTTTTTTGTGATGGGTCAAACGCTGTCTTGTCATTGCCATTAATGTAACCGTTGCGTGTTGCTTTGGTAACCCAAAGGGAAAACGTGCATGTGTCAGTTATTATTGCAAAGTCATGTCTCCCATAAATGTCGCCGTTTTATTCTCCCCCACGCGTCTGTCCCGCGACCTTCCTTTGACCCTCACGCGCTTTTCTGACAATTTCAGACGCTCCTTGGTTCTCGGGATTCGTGCCTATCGTGCGCTTCTACGGTTATCCTACGCTTCCTTTTTTCCTATTTAAATCTTAAGCCCCTTTCATTGTTTCCTTTTACCCCTTTCTTGATTTTTCTTCTTCTTTCTTCCTTCTGCTAACCCAGAATTCTTAATTCTTTCTACTTTATTTTTCCGTCTTCACCATTGCTCGTTGTTTTGCTTATACTCCACCCTATACCATGGGCAAGTCCGATCTTTCCACCTCCTACTGCACCCTTACTCATAAGGAATTCAGCAAATTTTGTGAACAATATGAGATTGCCGCCGGCTGGCGCGCCACTGAGCCTCTGGCTAAGAACACGGTGATGGATTGCCCTGAGGGATCCATCGATGTGTATTGCAAGTGGTTTGAGTTTTCAAACCTTCGACTGCCTTTTACTGAATTTTTTCTTTCAGTGATTGAGCATTGTAGGATTACTCCTGTCCAGATGAATCCTTTGGGCGTTCTTAGGATAATGTCGTTTGAAATTCTGTGCCGGGCGCTGGGCTTCAACGCCTCTATTAATGTGTGGCGTCAGTTCTTCAGACTGGCTCGCAACGGCGATTGGTTTATGGTGGAGCGCCAGGCGAGAAGTGACCTGGTGGACAAGGACTGCTTTACCTTTGTCCCCACTGGGCTGAAGAAGTGGAAGGAATCCTTCTTCTGGGTGGACGCCTCTCTCGCTCCCATTGTTAGGCCATGGCGATCCGTTACTGCCGGAGGTTTCAGAGATGAGCCTCCGGTCCCTACTGACGCTGAGAGGGAGCAGATAGAGCTTATTCTGGCGAACCCTATTCCTGTTCGTCCCTACCCCAGCGAGGTGCTAATCTTGGCTGGTGTGAGCCGGAACTGGATTCCCGTTAACCAGAAGCCTTCCATTGCTATTGGGAGCCGGAGTGAGTTTCTCTTTTTCTCTTTTTTTTTTTTTCTCATGTGTGTTGTTTTCTTTTCGTTAGCCTTGACGCTGCTGGAGTATCTGAAGCTCGCGAGTGTAGATGGTGTTCACTTCCCCCGTGTTGTGCTGGAGGTCGAGGAGAAAGGGATAGTCGAACAAGTAGGCGGCCGGTTCGTAGAGCCTTCGGCTACTCTGCGCTCGTTGCTTCCTGCTGCTCCGGGTGCGGCGACTGAGGAAGCGGTAGCTGAGGCTTCCGTTCCTAAAAAGAGGAAGAGGATTCGTACTGAAGCCTCTAGCAGTAAGCCTCGTCGGCATAAGAAGGCTGCCAGAAAAGGTACACATATTGACCTTACTTCCGAAGAGGAAGAGGAGTGGTCAGGGTCCGGACATATTGTCTATCCCTTTTTTCCGGCCTCACCCTGCTCCTCTTTCCCTTCGGTCATAGTGTTATCATCCTCTTCTTCTGAGTCTATTCATCAGTCTGATTTTTGGTGCTCCGCAGAGTATGCTACCGTCCCTCCTGCAGACCCTACTCCTCCAAATTTGGAGGAGGTGGATGGAGCACTTCATGCTACTTCTACTTCTGCTCTTCCTTCCGGTAAGGGTTTTTCTTTGGTTATTCATCATGTCTGTGCCATGGTTTTTTGCTTATTGGGCTAATGGCTTGTGAATGCTTCCAACTTGACACCGAATTCTATTGTGTACACCGGATTCACAGATGTTCTATTGAGTACCATATCCTGACTAATTTATTCTATTGAGGACACAAATAACCTTTGATACCGGTTGCCCGTCATTTTTGCCACATAGGATGCCATCTCACCATGTGATAAAAACTACATGGCCCAATATATTGGCCCACATCATGATGTAAATGATTAGTAACATTAGTGTTCATAACTGAAATTGTTTTTTTCTTTTATAGAAACAGCAGAGGAATAAAGAAGAATATGCCCAACTGAAATTGTTTTTTTCTTTTACTGATATTGTATTCACCGCCGCCGCCTCCACCGTATCCACCGCCGCCGCCACCATACCTATCACCACCTCTGGTAAAAATTAGAAGCTTTACTTCCGTCAGATCCAGTATCCACCACGATTTCATAAAATTAGTTATAGGTTGAAATAAGGAAGAATCGTACCTTTTTTTGGGATTAATTAATCATTTTTGATGTTTAGATTGATTGATGAATTTAAATTAATGGATTGGTGTTTGGTGTGATAGATCCATTTTCCAATTACCATTAACAACCGACTTCGTTTTGGTTGGCCATATTCTTCTTTATTACTGATATTGTATTCACCGTCGGCGGCTAGGGCTAGCTGTGAGAGGATTGCCACGGCGGCTTGATCGTGTACGGACATGGTGACTGTGTGTGTGTTTGTTAGGGTTTGGTGATTGGCATGGAGATGACGTGTCGGTGGTTGGATGGTGGAATATGGTGGTATGATATGATGGAGAGGGATTTGGGGAAATGAAGAAAGGTTGATGAGTTTGAAGTTTCGAGTATGAATATGCAGATTTCTTAAAAAAAAAAACAAAAAATGAATGAATGATTTGGGAAAAAACGGGTTGAATGTTTGGGAAAATTAGGGTTTATAACAATGGGAAACGGGTTGAAAAAATGGGTTAAAATCCGGGTTTTATTGCTTAGGTGGAAGCTTAGGTGGAAGCTTAGGTGGACAAAATTACCTACGTGGCATCTGAGGTGGATGGTAACTTGTTACACGTAGATTTTTGTAGGTAACCGGTGACCTTGTGTCTTCAAAAGAATAAAAAAGTCACGTGGTGGTACTCAATAGAACAGCTCTGAATCGGGTGTACACAATAGAATTTGGTGTCAAGTTGGAAGCATACACAACCCTTTAGCCCTTGCTTATTTTATTCTTTTACTTGAACTTTTGTAGGTGAAAGACCTGCTGGTCCGGAGGAGACGACCCCTCCGGTGGTGACTGAACCGGAAGTCACAGTACATGGCTCTACCGGGCCGGAGGAAACGGCCGCTCCGATGATGACTGAACCGGAGGCCATGGTGCAGAGTCCCACTGGACAGGAGGAGATTGTCAGTCCGTCAGTGGTTGAACCGGAGGTTGTAGTGCAGAGGTCTACCGAATCGGAGGTTATGGTGCAGAGTCAGGAAATTCCGGAAGGTAGTGGTGGTGGTGACAGAAGCTGTTACAAATGTGGTGAGAGTGGCCACATGTCTGAAGAGTGTCCCAAGGGTGACGGGTCTGATCATTTCGAGGAACAAAAGGTTACTCTTCTTTCCCCCAGGGACTCCGATCCCTCATCATCTGGGGATGCCGAGGATCGTTATGTCCCGGCCTGGGATGCCGTTCCCAGCAGCAGCATGCAAGATATAGAAGTCTGTCGGAGCATGCTCGACCATTTTGCAACTCCGGCGGAGTCAAGGCGCTGGGAGAAGAAATCCGATGAGGTGGTGACGGCAAGGATGGATTTGATGCTGACTCAGTTGGCCGTGGGGGGTACTGAGATGAGGACCCGCTACGGTAAACTTCTGAGGAAGCATTCAAAGCTTCAGAAGAGTCTTGTTGAACGAGACGTTGAGGTGAGGGAGAAACGTGCAGTAAATGGTTCCTTGGAGAGGACTGGCACCTCCTTGTCTCGCAAAGCAAATTTCTACCAACGCCAACGGAGGAAGGCCACCAGGCACTATATGAAGTTGAAGGTGCAGCTGGCCGATGCCCTCGCTGAATTGAACAGGGTGAAGGAAGAAAATTCTTCTTTAGCCGAAGTTGCGCGAACCCCTACCGTGGCCCCAGATATGAAGACGATAAGCATGTCTGACTGGGAACTTATGGTGGGGGAATTGAGGAGAATGGAGAAGGCTGGGGAGACCTTCAAGTCTCGGCTGCAGCATGCTGGAGCAGATGCGAAGAAAACTATTGACGTGCTGCAGGATGAGCTTGATCAAGTTAAGGAGAACAACGTTGCTCTCCAAACTGATAAGGAAGGGCTGCAGTCTAAGCTGGACTGGGTGATGGGTGATGGGATGCAGAGCTTTGTTAGCAAGCTTCATTCTAGTCATGAATTCTCTGCCCCCTATGGTCACGCCACTGTTTGTGCTATTGCTTCGGGCTTTGTTGACGGGGTAAGGAAGGGATATCGCTATCACAAGCTTAGTGCCCCTATGGGTACGGTTCTGTCCTTTGATCCCCAGGCCGACCAAAAATATGAAGAAGCAACGGCTGCCCTGTCCCAGTTGTCTTTTCCTTACCTTGATCTTCTCCGGGCTAGCTCACATCTGTCTATCGAGGAACTTAAAGCTTTGGATCCAGCCCCTGCTCCGGACCTAGATTGTTAGGGTTGTAATGTGTGTTTTTCTTTTGTAATGGCTTTGGCCACTTTGTAACTATCATGGCTTCGGCCATCATGTTAATGATAAACTGGTTTCCTGTACTATGGTGTATTTTTATCCTTAAGTTAAAATGTTTATTTTGAGAAGCGTCTTTCATCATAATAACTATTTTCTTAAGATGTATCTGTCGTTTATAACTTGAACGAATATTGTGTGTTATATTATGCCTCAGCATATTTTTCGTTGTTATTGAGTTAATTAGAGAGGTTACTCGACCCTTTCGATACCGGGATATTCTCAGACCGATACAGAGTTATTTTTTTATATAGGCTGCTCAAACCTGTCTATGTTAGGATTGGAGTATCAGACTAACATGGAGTTTATTAGAGAGGGCACTCTCCCCTTCGTCTTCTAAGAGCATTGTGCTCTTAGGAACTTATCATTAACCAATTGCTATTTATAATTTAATCAATGGTCTTAGAAATTTGCCATGTATTGAGAAAATTGTTGTTCCTTAAATCCGGAGACAACTATAGCTTGTATTGATAAATGATTGGGCCATGCCCTTACATACTTCCGATGGAAGGTTTACAGGTATACAGGAGATTTCATATGTAACAACGTCGGAGGAGGTTTCCGTGCCAAGTCCTCGGAATTGTGTTCCCTCCGACCATCTGCAGCTTGTAAGCTCCATTTCCATACGCTTCGGCTATTTGGTACGGGCCCTCCCAGTTAGGTCCTAGCTTGCCTTGGTTCTCCATTCTACTGGCCTCGTTGCTTCGGAATACATAGTCCCCCGGTTTAAACGTGGTGGCTCTCACCCTTTGGTTGTAGTACCCCTCGACTTGTCTCTTGTACCTTTCTTCATTGATTGCAGCTATTTCTCTCCTTTCTTCTAAGAGATTCAAGTGAAGGCGGAGCTCTTCGGAGTTGGCCTCCGTAGCTCGCATTCTATTAGTGGGCATGCCAATTTCCGCTGGGATAACTGCCTCAGTCCCGTAGGTCAGACTAAAAGGGGTTTCCCTGTTGCTTGTCTTGACCATAGTTCTGTGGGCCCATAGCACATGTACCAGGTGGTCTAACCAGCTTCCTCCTTCCTTATCCAATCGGGTTTTGATCCCCTCCACTATGCTTCTGTTTGCACGCTCTACCTGACCGTTGGCCTGCGGATGGGCAACGGAAGTAAATTTCTGGTGAATCTTCATTTCTTTGCACCATGACTTGAGCGGATTGTCCGCAAACTGCTTCCCGTTGTCTGATACCAAGATCCCCGGTAGACCGAACCTGCACACTATATTTTCAAAAACAAACTTTTTAATCTGAGGCCCGGTAATTGAAGCCAAGAATTTTGCTTCCACCCATTTGGTGAAGTAGTCTACGGCTACTAACAGAAATTTTACTCCTCCCGTGGCAATGGGAAAGGGTCCCACTATGTCATGCCCCATTGGTGGAACGACCATGCTGAAGTTACGGATATCAAGGAGTGCTTAGGTAATTTGGGCACTGGTGAGTATCGCTGGCAACTGATGCATCTTTGGATCTCATCAGTTGCGTCCCGATGCATCGAGGGCCAATAATACCCTAAGTTCATGATTTTCGCCACTGTAGCTCTTGGGCCAGAGTGCATTCCACACGTCCCGTTGTGTACTTCTCTTATAACATAATTGGCCTGTGCCGGTCCGACACATCGAAGCAACAGCATCAAATACGATTTCTTATAAAGGGTTTCTCCCTCAAGGACATACATAGGGCTCTTGGCCCTAATTTTTCTAGCTTCGGTATGATCACTCGGCAGGGTACCATTCTTCAAGAATTGGATGATGGGAGTCATCCAGCAAGGTCATTCTTCTTCCACGATTGTGTGTATTTCCTTGGCGTCAATCGACCTTTCTTTCAGCGTTTCGACGAACATGCTTTTGGATGAGTGAGGGAATGTTAGGTTTGTTAACGAGGCCAGCTTGCTTACTGCGTCAGCCTTCGTATTCTCCTCTCTAGGCACTTGCTTTATGCTGAAGCTAAGGAAGCTTGCCTTTAACTTGTCCACCAATTCCTTATACTTAACTAGGGATTCCCCCTTTGTTTCAAAACCACCGTTCACCTGGTTTGCTACCAGAGATGAGTCCACGTTTACTTCCAAGTGTTTCACCTTCATTTTGGCTGCTATCCTGAGTCCATCCAGGAGTGCTTCGTACTCTGATTCGTTGTTGGTGCTGGGAAAACTGAATTTGAGTGCATAAGTGAATTCTGCTCCGTCGGGGTTGATTAAAAGAACCCCAGCTCCTACTCCAGTCGAATTACACGCTCCGTCCGTGAACAAGGTCCATACTTCCCTTGTCTCACTGGAATTTCCCTGGTTCTCCTGGTCCGGTTCCCTTGTCTTTTCTTGACCCTGCTGGGTAGGTGGTGGAGGTAACGGTATTTCTGCTAAAAAATCCGCTAGGATCTGTCCTTTCATCGCCTGTCGTGGCCTATATTCAATGGCAAATGCCCCTAATTCTATTGCCCATTTGGCTAGGCGACCTGAGCGCTCTGGGGTTGCCATGATGTCTTTGATCGGTAATTCGGTTAGGACCACAATATGGTAAGCTTGGAAATACCTCCTGAGTCTTCTTGCCGCGTGTATTAGAGAAAACGCCAGCTTTTCCATCGGTGGGTAATTCAACTCCGCTCCTTGCAAGGCCCTACTAACATAGTACACATGCTTTTGTTTCTTTTCCAACTCGGTGACCATGACGGCACTGACCGTTTCGGGCGACGCTGCCAGATAGACCAAGATTTCTTGTCCTGGTGCTGGAGCAACCAGCGTGGGCAGTTGCTGTAGGTATCCCTTCATATTGACGAAGGCTTCCTCGGCCTCCGTAGTCCACTCAAAATCCTTCACATTCACGCATTTTTTCAAGGTTTTAAAGAAAGGAAGTGATTTTTCCGCTGACCTCGAGAGGTATCGGTTAAGAGTAGCCAACTTCCCGTTCAAGCTTTGTACCTCCTGCAGGCTCTTTGGAGAATTCATTTCAGCTACGGCTCGTACCTACTCTGGGCAGGCCTTAATTCCCTTTTCCGTTATAACATGCCCTAGGAACCTTCCTTCTTCTACCCCAAAGGTACACTTCTTCGGGTTTAGCTTCATGTTGATGCTTCTGAGATTTTTGAACGTTTTGGCGATGTCGTATATCATATCCTCTTCCTGATTGCTTTTGATTACCAAATCGTCGACATATGCTTCCAAGTTTTTCCCTATTTGGCTTCGGAACGTTCGGTCAATGAGCCTTTGGTATGTGGCTCCAACGTTCTTTAATCCAAATGGCATTTTCTTGTAGCAAAAGATTCCGAAGTCTGTGTAAAATGTCGTTTTATCTTCGTCTTCTTTTGCCATATGGATCTGATGGTAACCTTGATATGCATCCAGGAAGCACTTGTATTTGAATCCCATTAGCGAATCTATCTTCCAATCTATCTCTGGCAAGGGATAGTTATCTGTAGGACACGCTTTATTTATGTCCTTAAAGTCGATACACATTCTCCACGATTTATCGCTCTTGGCTTCCATAACCGGGTTTGCGATCCACGTCTGATATCTTACTTCCCTGAGTATGCCTGCTTTGACTAGTTTAGTCACTTCATCCCTAACAACCCTCGTCATGGCCGGAGCCATTCCTCTTTTCTTCTGCTTGATGGGTTCTATGTTTGGGTATGCCTTGAGTTTATGCTCAGCTACACTCCTTGGCACGCCGGTCATGTCCGTCGGCTGCTACGCAAAGATGTCTAAACTGTTACTAAGTAGTGTGAATAATTGCTCCTTACACTTCTGTGATAGGAAGGATCCTATTGCGACGGTCTGCTCCGGAAATTGGGGATTGATGACTAATTTTTCCTAAGCATTATCTACTCCCTTCTTTGGGCCTAGCAACGGCCTAACCTCATTACATTCTCTCCTGCTTCTTTTATCTGACCTCACAGTGGCTATCCCATGGGGGGTAGGGAACTTCAGTGACGAATGAAGAGGTAAAGGGACCGCCCCTAATAGGAATATACCGGGTCTCCCCAAAATAACATCATATGAGGACGGGGCTCGTACTACCAGGAAGGTCATCATCTCCGTTCTCATTCTGGGGTATTGTCCCAGAGTAAGAGGCAAGTCTATTTCCCCTATCGGGCATGACACCTCTCCTGTGAAGCTTTGCAAGTGTGTTCTCGATTTTCGGAGCTCTGCTTGTACCCCCAGCTTGAGTTTGCGGAAGTAGTGCTCATATATTACTTCCGTTGAGCTTCCCGTGTCAACGTAGAATCTCGGCACCGGGTAGTTACCGAACATTTCCTCGATAACAATCGGATCTTGCGAAGGACAATATTCGCTTAGGGGTGGGAAGGCTATCTGCTGGTTCATCCAATTAAAGACCTCCGGCCTTCTTCTTCTCCGTTCGTCCAACTCTCCGCGAGTTTCAACATCTCGATAATCAACCATGTGGACTTCTTTGGCCTTTCCCTTCTGCCCGTTCCGATTATCTTGCCGAGCATTTCTTCCCCCTTGCCTGGCTCCTGACCTTATTTCTGTCAAGAGGTGGCGCAATTGCCCAGAGCGTACTGCCTCTTCTATGTGTTTCCTGAGTTGATAGCAGTCGTTGGTGTTGTGCCCGTTACCTTGGTGGAATTCGCAGTATCGGTCTGCGTTCTTCTTCTCCGGATTTCCTGTCATTGGCGGGGGTATACTTTTGACAGATGGGTTCGGTAGAGTATATCTCACAGGGGGTTTTGGATAGCAGCTGGAATATGTTTTTGGGCCTGCCGTCTGGCGAGTAAGGATGTACGTGCGGGGCAACAGTTCTTGACTTCGGCGGAGATCTCTCGTTCCGCGAGGCGGGGATATCTCGCCTGCTCCCGCCCCTTCAGTTGTTTCGTCTATCCTCCCGCATTACTCTTCGCGAGCTTCCCTCTTCTGTTAGGGAGGCTGCTTCCTTCCCCCCTGATGAAGTCCTGGACCCTCTCCATCATCTCCTCTACCGTTCTCGGGATTTGATTATTAAGTCTCTCAATGAGCTGCTTGTTTCGGATGGCGTGCATGAAGCCCGAAACCCTCATTCCTTCGGTATCCCCTTTAATTTTCAGACTTTCTCTATTAAACCGTTCCATGAACCTTCGGAGGGTCTCATCCTCTCTCTGCTTAATGTTGTGTATTTCTACCGGGTCCCTTTCGTATCTTTTCTGTTGCATAAAGTTAACCCTGAACTTCTGTTGCAGGTCTTCAAAACCGCTGACGCTTGCCGGTAGAAGGCTGTCAAACCACAACCTAGCAGCCCCTATCAAGGTTTGCACAAACATGTGGCACCATATCGGCATGGACCACTGCTCTACTTCGGCCGCTCCGGCAAAAATACTGAGGTGGTCATCAGGGTCCTGGGTTCCGTCATACATCTTCACATTTGATGGCATTTTGATTTTAGGAGGGAACTTAAATTCCGCGATTCGCTTTACGAATTTCGCCTCCCTCTGCCGATGATATGGTCTCGCCAAGTCTTCGGCCTCGTATCTTTCAACCAATGTTTGGGCATATTCCGGAGGTAACGCCCAGGCACTGGGGTTGTATTCTGATGAGACCGGGTGTCCTGATGAGAAAGGTAGAAACCCGGTTCCCTGTGTGTACCGCGGCGCTGGAACGTCCGGAGGTAAATCAAAGAATACTCTGGGTGGTGGCATCGTAGATTGTTGAGGCATGTAACTTGCTTGCGACGGAGGGAGTAAGATCCCTCCCCTCTGGCTCAAACCCGTACCCGGCGTTTGCGTAAAGACTACTTGATCTGTTCTCCCGAAAGGTTTTGTCCTTGCAACGGACTCACCTGCTCCTCCCTTCGTCCCGCCTGGCTCATTCTTCTTGGAGATGGGGTAGTTGATCCGTTGGTCACGCTAGTCTCGTTGACATCTCCATACGAGAGTTCAATGTCTACCCCTCGCTGTCTCTCCCTTTGCACGTACGTGTTCATCAACCCTCGTAGGCGTCCGAAATTGTTGGTAACGAATTCTGGGGTGATTTCGTTACCGCCGCTCTGAGGGGCCGCTTCGTACCTCGTGGTGTCCAGCACAGGTGGTGATAAAGGTGGCATTGACAGGTGTGGTATTGGTTGATATGGTGTGGACTGATGTGGTTGAGATCGGGGTGGCTCTATAACGTTGGTTGATGGCTGAACAGTAGGCACAAGGGTGGATATCCCCGACGACAGTGGGGTATCCATGTGTGTGTGTTCTCGCTCCAACTATCGTTGAATAAAGGTCCCACGGATGGCGCCAAATGTTGAAGTAAAAATCCACGGGGATTTATACCACGAACAATCTTCGAAAGATGTATCTTCTAGTTAGAAATATGCACACGAAACAAACGTCTAAGGCTTATCGGGGAGGTGTCCCCGATAAGGCTCGGGCGTGAGAGTAAGAATTCATCACTAGAATTTAGGGTTCATAAACTGTAAATGATTAGTGTATTTAAGAAAGTGAAAGAATGATCAAGAACATTAAAGGAGAATGTTCTTGATTTAGTGTGTCTAAGGTTCAGGTCCCTCTCCTAGAATGGGTCTGATCCCCTTTTATACTACCTGGCGCATCGGTCCATTACCCCTTGGATAATAGGCTGATGCTACTTTCGGCACGCTATATTCCTTTCCTTGATGAATCTGGTTCATAGGGGGCACCTTCGGCACCACCCTAATACCGAGCAGGTGATTGGTAAACCTTCAATACTTTTCCTGCTGTACCACGTGGTACAGTCCTTTTAGCCGCCTGTCTGGTGCTTTATGTCAGTTGAGCACGTGATACGTTTGGCGTTTCCCGTGCTGGCGGTTTGGTGTCGTCAGCCTGGTCGGCTGCAAATGGCTTCGGTCTGGTGCTTCATTAAGCTTACCGAAGCTAGCCTTACCGAAGCAGTAGGGCGAGAAGTCGCTTTTGGAGTATATCTATATATACTCCAACATTCAATACTTGTGTTATTTAGTTTCGATGTGGCATTGGTTTGGTTCTGGTGGTTCCCAAACACCTCATTGATCCATCAAAGTTCAAGTAGTTTAGCTCATTTTCGGGTATTTATTTCTGGTTAGTCATAAGGAGAATTTCTTGCTTGTACTCCGGTTTACTTTAATAAAATCTTGGCCGTTCAATAAAAAGGGAAGATAGAAGGGGGGAAAAGCTGCTATGAATATGTATCAAATGGTTTAACAGGTCGGAATTTAGTGAAAATTACTTCAAATTTTAACAGTTTCTATACATTAATATGTTTATAAGGTTTACAGAAAACAAATTGTCAAAAAGATGATGAGAATCCAACCAAACAAAGTACATATACGTGTTTTGAACATAGTTAAAAAAAATAATGAAAGTTATAAACCGGCCCAAGCTTGAGCTGCTACGTAACCTAAGTTGGGATCGTGTAATGATATTCCACAAACATAAGCGACGGAATGCTACAGAAATGAAAGAAAACATCTCCCATCGGAATTTTTTTAAATATAAATTATGTAATCTACATAATAAGGTAAGGCATCCTACAAAAGGGTATGTGGATTGGGATTGAGAATCGTTTAAGGGTTGTAGTGTACAATGCAATTCCAAAGTTTTAATGCTTAAAAAAGGGATTTATGACAATGAGGCACACCGAACCTTGTGTGATTCAAGAACAGATCTTGTGGCCTCTTTGACTACTTGGCCGCTGGCATAGTGTTTTCTACAAACTGGCATGTATACATCTGCACCAGCAACAATTTCTCTCTCTGTCTCATCTGTCTTCCGTAAGGTAAAGGGAGCAGGCTTCCCACACAGCTCACATCGTGCCTTTAATTTGGTCACAGAATTGGCGACTGGTATTATATCAAGTACTCCAAAGCTCCTTCTGCAACACGTATTAAAATTCAATATGTCAAATCACAATCGTATGCGTACAAGAAAGATGTGTGGATAGCTTCTTTCTTCTACTAGAGGTGGTACGATGAAAATGTATTATTAAAGGTCAAACATGTTCTAGGTTGGAACAGGTCAACTTTTAGTACGGGCAAAACAGATCAGGTTGGGTTTGGCACAAACAATTTTTTCCCATTTTCTTAAATTTGAACACATAAAATATAATTATGATTATAAATACAATACTATCTGAAAATATATAAAGGATGACGAATTTCAACTCATTACTTTCTTTTTTTTTTTTTTTTTTTACGAGTCTTTTAAATACAATAAAAAAAATAAAAAAAAGTTATTTGTTTGGTTTGAGATAAAACACAATCGAATTAACCTATTTTTGAGTAGTGGATTAAAACTGCATTTACACATTCCATAAATGATTAAGGTCTCGTTCATTCGCTCGGTTCCATTCTAATCTTTTTCATTTAAAAAAAATATAAACTGGAGCCAAACAATAAGAGATGTTTAAACTACAACATAGTGAATGCAGCTTAAAAGTTTCAAGCGTTACCTTAAATAGTCACCATCCAGGCCAGCAACAACTATGGTTTTACCATCATCATCAGCAGCTCTGATGCAGAACTCGTGAAGGTCTTCAAAAAACTGAGCTTCATCAATTCCAATCACCTCTAGCTATTGTCAAATGAAAGGAACAAAAATTGCTAAACAAACTACACACCAATTATAACACTAACAAAAACGAGATTCTGTTACTAAAGTTACCTCATGATAAGCTTCAAGACCAATTCTTTCTTTAAATGATGATAAAGTTTCTAGTGGCCAGCATGGTAGCTTATCCCCGTCATGTGTCACGATGGAATCCAAAGCATATCTTGTATCCTTGCTAGACTTTATAATAGCTACATTTCTGCAGAAACACACACAGTGAATAAAATATGTATCACTGCTATCAATATGGATTAAATGCAGATAGAAGTATTAAAACTGATTCTCTCCGATAGAATCTAAACATGAACAATAATAAAGGCATAGAAAAACCACAAATAAATATATTAACATAAAAATAAATGACATTACTTTAGGGTTTCTTTAAGGACGCTGACAATGATAAAAGCGTATACAGCCCATCGAACTGAGCTTTAACAAAAATGAGTAACCTAAAGTCTCTAGTTGAAGACTACTCTAATTTCTAAATTCCAACCTTTCTATTCGGAAATCACCTCTCTTGGATAACACTAATTTACCCACAAACAACTTATATACTAGCATCTGTGAAATCGGGAAAATAGCTGGCGTCTTTTAGAATACAGTTAATATCCTTGATCACCTCATATATCTCTTCAGTTTGTTCATGCATGTTGTGTCCCATAAAGAATAAATGAACCTTTTTTTGCACCTCGATCATGCTAAAACCAGGCTCCTTTTTCATCCCTAATTGCTTCAATCCACTTCTGATTTCAGCAACATTAGCCCACTGTCCAAAAGTGGCATACGCATTAGATAAAACGACATATTTACCAACGTTATCAGTTTCCAACTCGAAATACTTTTTTGCTGCAATTTTCACCATATCCATGTTTCCGTAAACCTTACAAGCCTGAAGAAGAGCACCCCATATCACAGGGTGATCTTTACATGGCGCGGTTTTTACAAACTCATAAGCTTCATCCAACCTTCCTGAGCGTCCAAAAAGGTCTACCATTGCTGCATAATGTTTTTCTCCAGGGTGAATCCCATAATCTTTTTTCATTGATCGGAAGTAATCCCAACCCTGGTTAATCAAACCTCCATGGCTACAAGCAGAAAGAACGGCTAGAAAAGTAACACTATTTGGTCTAAATCCTTCATCAATCATCCTATTGAAGGCATCCAGGACCTCTTTGACTTTTCCATGTTGACCATATCCAGATATCAAGGAAGTCCAGGTAACTACATTTTTGTCTGAGGTTTTATCGAATACAAGATGCCCATCATATGGACAGCTACACTTGAAATACATATCAATTAGAGCACTATTCACGACAACATTTCCACTTATTTCATTTTTTATTAATACACAGTGTGCTCGCTTACCCTGCTCTAGCAATGCCAGGGTGGCACAGGCTCTAAAAACCGACGCAAAAGTGAACTGATCTGGTGTTATACCGTTTTGTCTCATTTTGTAATAAAGATTCAAACCCGTTTCTTCAAGACCCTTTTGCACATACCCGGCAATCATGGCATTCCATGAAATCACGTTCGGTATGAGAAATTTGTTGAAAAGAACATGAGCTGTAACAAGATCTCCTGATTTCGCATATAGTATTAGAAGCTTGACTTTCAGATACTCGTTGGGAACAAAACCAACCATGACCATTTGTGAATGAATTATTCTGCCATGCTGATAATCTTTTTTAAATATGCAATCTTGCAAAAGAAGTGAATAAGTCTCTGAGTCCACCGGTTGTCCCATATGGCGTAATAATCGAATTGCTTCCACCAGTCTTCCTGAAAAACATAGATTCTTCAATGTTTCATCCATGTTGCGGAAGCCTTTAGAGACCCTAGCCTGAAATCTGGGAATATCCTACCAAGAAAATGCTTCATTTAACTACTTACATATGTAAGGAATCTGACCTTACGATTCAGCGATATTATAGATAAAATGAGAATAAAGAAATGGAGATGACTATATTCCAGCTTTTAATCTTAAAAACACTCTCGTGTTGCAGATATTTTTTGCTTTAACAAATCAACTTAAAGCCATGTTATTAGAAGAAATAGACAATATCATAGGATTTTTGGAGGCCATAAATGGCTTTACATTACAGCAAAATAGGCACTCAGGAACACAAAGAGAACACCTAGAGCCAAGTCCTTGGAAACAGCAAAAATATGCTACAAAATTTCAGTTGAATCCGGAATGCAACCGTAATGTAATACCATCTCTAAGAATTTTATATGTAGTAGGTTTGTTCTTTAACTTGATTCTTAAAATCCCCCCATTTTATTCATAATCACACATGCATGTGAATGTAGACAGGAGCAGAGGGGCGAGAGGCCAGGAGCATAATATCAAAGAGCGAGATAGAAGGAACGTTGCTCCTTTTCGTTGATGAGATAGAGTGAAATCGAGAAAAGAGAGTCAAATAATACCAAAACGAGGAGTGAGATAGAAGGAATGTTGCTCCATGTACGGTTGCTTCTGCCACTCCTCCTTGTTATTGAGCTGACTATGTGCTTTGACAGAGTTCAGTAGTCACCCCTCCGACAATCCTCAATAGTCACCACTCCTTTTAAAATTTGTGCTTAAATAGCTTAGTCGATTTATTGTTTTTGGGTGAATGTTGATGAAGTTAGGTTTTGTTGAAAATGGTTGAATAATTTAATTGGGAAGGTTTGTCTTTGCGAGCATCCTCTTAATCTGCATGCAAATGTGTTTTATCTTAACAGAACAAAAGTCGACTATAGAGTTCCCGAAAATGGTTGTAAACATTAAAGCTAATAAATGATTTGACAAATACAAATTTACACAAGCAAATGACAGGTAGATGTCAGCCTAACCTATTCGGTGAACATTCTATTACTTGATGTAATCCTGTTATAGATTACAGGCCTACACTTATATAGTTGGATTTATTGGGCTTAGCAATTGTAACTTGAATATATATTGGGAAGCATTCAAATAAGACAGAATTCATTGTATCACAAAATCTGGGGGAAACCCTAGACACATACAAGGCCCATCAAATTCAATCACATAATTACTTCACCAAAGAATTCTCCTCCTCTTAATTTTCTAATTAAGTCGAAAAATTCAGGATATTATTTACAAACCTGCCATTGGAGCTTTCGGATTTAATCCGGCGAAGTAAAGTGGTGGTTTTTCCGGCGAACATAGGGCCCACAATTACGTGAATTTCACCTTCAGCTGAGTTGTGCGAAGAAGAATAAGAACACGATGATCGAACAAAATTAGGGTTTCTAAGAGGTATGGGATTAAAAACGAGATTTGTGATCAAAATCGAGGCTGTTTTTGCTGGAAATACTAGCGATTTCATCATTTTCAACTTTTTAGCAGAAACTAAATTAGGGTTTAGGGTTTAAAAAAATGTTCCTAGTTGCCGATTTTATATAAATTTTAAGTTTTTATACTCAGTAGAAAGAAAAGAAGTTATAAGCGGAAAAGAAACAAGGATTATCGTCGTTGACAGAAAATGAGAGATTACTTTAAGTTTAGATAATAAAATACATAATATTTGTGTATAAGATTACGAGTTTATAATTACGTCGTTTTACCAAAATTTTAATTGAGTAAAAGTTTAGATGTATTTGAGGTTTTGCTAGGTTGCTTGTCTCAAATCTTTTAGTGGATTCCCCAAATCCTTGTTTATATATATAACCTCGTTAAAAGAAAATGAGCGATTTTTTCATGACTTCGTCTATTCATAATTTTTAGTAGTTGACCCTACTTGGTATTACTATTACCGAATATTTACTAAAATTCAAATTGATAGATTAGCCCATTTTTACGAATGATCGATTTTACCGTTACCTAAAAAGTAAACTAGTTGACAATTGGATTATCAAAGTTAACCGTCTTTACATTGTACCGATTTCTAATTTTCAGATCGTATCACATGTTTAAGTTTATTGAACCATAAAAGCAAAAGATTTGATTATATTATGATTTGTTTATTTGTTTATTGACTATAACATTAAGTAAAGATATACCGGCCCTAAATATGATCCATTTTGCATGTGACATCATAATAGAGATGAAAATTGAAAACTAAGAGGCTAAGCATTAGTCAAGGTGGCCGACCACGAATCATTAAAGACTTCTTCCTATATTATGTAAACTATTTTAGCTAGTTTTCATTTCATGTAAATAAATAGGCACTTGCTTTTTTTTAGCATATACTGTAGAAAAAAAAACTAGTTTATTTACGGATAATGTTATTGAAAAAATACAAGTATAATATATAGAAAATCAAGTAAAAATTATGTGTTATTAATATCATATAACAATATATGAGTTTTGATTCCAGATATTTGTTCTTTTATTTATATTTACGTATTTTGAGTTTCACTTTTAAATTTGTATACATAGAGAACTCTATCGAAAATTATACAATTATAATGTATTAATAGATTGGGGTGTGGTTAGGGGTGTTCAAAAGACACGGACCGGACCGAACCGGTAAAAACCGCACCGCACCGAGACAAAAAAAATCAAGAAACGGTGGACCAAGGACCGGACCGCTTTTTCCGTGTCGTTTCCGGTCCGGTTCCTAGTCGGTTCTAGCCGGTTTTTCGGTTCTTTTCGGTTTTAATACCTCACACAATACAAAACATAGTAATAAAAAAGGTTATTCAATTTAAAAAAGAAAAAAAGTCATGCAAAGATTAAGAATAAAGTAGGTTAAACGATAAGCAACACAAAAAGTACTTGTATCGAATTACAAATCATAAACGTAAATACGTAATAGGCATAGTAAAAAACTAAAACGAAACCAAATACGAATAGTAAAAACAAAAAACGTAAATTGTTTATTCATTCGTCATGTGCATTATCAATCATCTAGCTTCTCCACATCTTCCATCTCGACAATGTTTTCCAAAATATCTATAAATAATCAAATAATAGTTAGTAATTATATAAAAATACATACATATAAGAAAATCTTTGTTTAGGATATCTATTAAAATTGGTATTATATTAGATTTGATATATATAAAAATTATTAGAATATCTTGGAGATTAGTATTAGGAATCCTAATTTTAGATATGTATTAAATTATATAATCAAGTTAATATTAGGATGCATATATTTTTATTGACTTTTATTAGGATTGTGTGAATATAAAATTAATTAGTAAATCTGCAAATTATATAGAGGACTAGATATACATCAAAATTGTTTCTGTAAACAATATAATACCAATTAGGATTCTTAATTGGCTTAATTATTTAATAAATATTAAATGGTATTATAAATAAATAAATAAAGTAGAAGTTCGAAGGTGATTGATTGTACATAAATAAATAAAGTATAATTACATATATATTAAACTATTATATATGCAACAGTATAATTACATATATGTATATATAAAGTCGATCCTAGTAAACAATATAATACATATATATTAAACTATTATATAAAGTATAATAACAGTATAATTACATATATAAACTTAATGCACCTCCAATCCATGTGTTTTTTAAAAACGTTTAATTATTTAATGAATATTAATGAATATAAGATTAATTATATTAAAGAAAAAGTTAACTTTTCGGTTCGAACCGGTGAACCGCCGGTTTAGACCCGGACCGCACCGGATTTATTTTTTAAGTATTTTTTTAGAAACGAGAACCGGACCACCATAGCCGGTCCAGTTCCGTTCCGTTCCAAAGTCGGGCCGTTTTTGCGGTTCTAACCGGTTCTCGGTTTTTTTGGTCACCCCTAGGTGTGGTGTCTATAAAGTCAATTAAAGAGTTGCATTATGCTAAGTTTTATATGTTGGTCATTTAAGTATTTTTGATGATTCTACTCTATCAAATTTTAGATTTTGAAATTATATATTGGGTTATATCATGTTGTTCGATGAATTGTATATTAAACTTTGTTTTATTTAAGAGCATACTCTTACAAGTCAAATTAAATATTTTCACAATATGATTTTTTTTTAATTTTTTGTTACTCTAGTATGGTTGTATGTATCAATCCACAATGTGTCTTTTTTTATGTGAGCATTCCCTTTTATTATTTGATATAGTTCTTCCATACTCGTGCAATGTATAATCCGTTAATTGTTGTTAAACAAAAATATATATATATATATATATATATATATATATATATATATATATATATATATATATAATATGACTCTTTTTTATGTCAACATTACTTTTTTTTCTTCTTACGGTTTTAAGTTTTTATTTTTTCTCAGAAAAATAACCAAAAAAAATAAATTGAAAAAAGAAATTGCTTTTCTTTTAATTAAATAAGTTTAATATATATATATATATATATAAATACTTAAGATTTAAAGTAATGGTCTCAAATTACATTTTTTAAAAATAAATAGTAAAGTTGAAGGTTAAAATTGTATTTAAAATTGAGGGACTAAAACGAAAATAGTTAATGATAATATTTTATAACATCATTATTTTGATCTAAAGGTGTAAAATTAATGTTGAAACATAAATAATAATTTATACTTGTCTTATAACATTTAATGCACTAGATTGCATTAAAAAGGAAGGCACTATAGCCAAATTTGATATAATAATAATAATAATAAATAATAATAATAATAAATAGAGTTAAATGGAAAAATAGTTCATATAATTTATGCAAAACTTTACTCGCGATCTCTAATATTCATTATCTGTATAAATCATCCTTATACTAAATCTTTTTACTTTATTTTCATCATTTTCTAAGATAAAATGACTAATATACCCTCGTCTTCAATCTTTTAATTTATCATTTAATTCTTTATTTATATTTAAAATAAAAGATTATGAATTTTGAAGAACATATATATTCGTCTTTCACAAATCATTTGAATACGAATAGTTATAGTAGTTTTTTTACAAATTAAAATACACCCATAACTATTATGTTAGTGTTCGTTTGTTTGCAACCTTCATTTTCTTCTTCCCAGTGACCTTCACACAAACCCATCATAGTTGACCTCCTTTTCAGTTTTGAATCGTTCCCTTCGGTTACTAAACCTACAATTTATTTTGCCATTTTGTGTTATCAATTTAAGTTTCGGCAAAAAAGTTATTTCGAGTTTTGGGTGTGGTGGAGATTGGTAGAGAGATATTTGGGGTTTAATAGATGTAAAATTTGGTTGTCTACTTTGTACGTTCGTGGAATAGATTTATAGCTTTCATCCAATCAACCACTTTTACCATAAGAGCACTCGCAATCATAACACCGAAAAACTCAATGTTATTGTCACGTCAGCATAACTCAGTGCATAACATAACACAAAAAATACAAACTAGTCATAACTCAGGATTCTGAGACCCAACAATTTTTTTATTTTTCATTTTTTTTTCTTTTTATCATATTATTTTTAATACATTATTAATAATAAAAATAAACTTAGATTAATATTAAAAAAAAATACAATAATACTTAAAAATAGAAGACGTTTACAATAATTAAAAACAAACTACTTATTTCGATCTAAACCTAAATGTTACGTTCGTCTGCAAATTCGGCGCGTATTTCGGCCTTAATCCTCTCGACTTCGGACCGATCCTCCGGTTCCATATCATGTGTAGGCATACGGAGAAATTTCATTTTCCGAAAACGGCGTTTGTCTTGGATCTCCATTGTTTTAGCGATTCTAAGCTCGCGAAGTTCTTTGACAACGTCGTCGTTAAACTCGTCCCGCTTTGAAGATACATACGAGAACGAGGAGGACCATGCGAATTTAGGTGCTCGTGGCTGCCCTAAAAGGTCGTGGGATTTTATCATGACCAAAGAGCTCCGGTTCTTCTTCGTTACCGTCTTCGTCGAGGTCTGCCGCTTCGTCAACGAATTTAGGATTTAGAAACTTTGGTGATTTATGCAAAACCTCCCACACACTATGATGACGAAATGGGAGTCCGACCTCGGCTTCGTACATTGTGAACGTCGTTGTGTAAACCGCTTTGTCATCCTAACCACTTGATCGATCTCGTTCGGCACGGTTATGACATGCTATGAAATACCGCAAAGCTTGGCTCATAGCCCTCCATTTCCCCGTTAGTTGGTTTTTTGTGAACGGTTCTGCCAAACCTTCGTTGAAATGACCAAGTACACGATACCAAAAAGTTGGTCCACTTTGTGAGTTTCCTTTTTTCCTACACTCAGATACATGAACCCAATTCTCTGATAAACGTCGTTCTTGCACTTGTGACCACTGAATCTTCGATGGTGGGGCTTAAACTTCCACGACCGGTTTTTTTTCTTACCTTTATCTTTTCTCTTACGAGAGCTGCTAGGTTCTGCTTGTTGTGGTTGGAACGACTGAGACAGCTGGAATGATTGTGGTTGTGGTTGTTGGAATGATTGTGTTTGTGGTTGTTGGAATGATTGTGTTTGTGGTTGTTGGAATGATTGTGTTTGTGGTGATTGTTGTTGTTGCCATTGTCAAAACTGAAATTGTTGCCATTCGTTCATGGCTTGTTGATGAGGTGGAGGTTGCATTTTGGGGTTTCCAGAGAGTAGTGAAGTGAAGTCATCGGGTTGTGTTTGGAAATTTGCGAAGCCTGAGGAGGAAGGCGAGTTGGAATAGGATGACGAATAATCGTTGTGTTGCGACATTTTTGTGGTGTTTATTTGAATTCTAGAGAGAAAGAAGATGATTTGGTGTATATTTTTGTAGTTAAGGTTGGGTATTTATAGAATTGGTTGAAGAGTTTGGGAAGAAAAACAAAATCCAACTGCTATAAACGGATAGTTTTTAAAAATTATTTTTTTACTAAGTTTAACGTTACAAAAAAAATAAATATATAAATAAATAAATAAAAATTATGTCACATAACGTGCGTTGCGTATGTAACGTGGCCGCCATGGCGTCGCCTATAACGCGGTCGACCAACCATGACGACGTTATAGGTATAGGTATACACCTCGAGTCAAATTATCAAATAATTACATGCTGCAAAAATTAGGATCACAGAGTAAATAATAAATCGGATATAAAGTGTGTACCTTGTTGAGCAAGAAAAATAATGAAAACCTAACGTAAGGTTTTTACCACGGTTGCGCACGCGACACCTTCTTTATCGACAGACCAGTATGCTATTACTTGTTTAACGACCAGTATGCTATTACTTGTTTAACGCTTTGTACATTAATTTTCTAACAACAACTCCTTATTACAAAAAACAAAAAAGACAAAAACCATTTTTTTCTCCAATAGCCGATCAGCTAAAAGGTTTCAAAAACCTTTAGTCGACTTTTTTTAATTTGTGTAATTAGGGTTTAGGGTTTGTGTTTTATTTATAGGTTTTCAAATCTTAGAGTTTGAGTTATATTACAATAAGGAAACCTCCTTATTTACATAATAAACCCCTCCATTTAATAAACTTAACCCATTAAGTAATATTTACTAAATACATTAAACTAATAGTCGTGTTTAAATGTCGATGTGTGCGCTCCAGTAGTCTCACACATTTACAGTCACATATTTATTCGACACTATTCAAATACCTACAGCTCCCACTTTTGAATAAGTTCAAATAAACATGATAACATTGATTAATGTCTAGCAACATACCAATGCTCCCATAAATGCACGAGTGAAGTTTCTCCAAAATCACCGTGAGTTTATAGTCTGTTCATATCCCTTTGTTACAGATACTCTAGTTAAAATATATAGATGGATCAAAATCAGTCATTCTAACTACTGTTTCTCATTTCGCGAATCACCTAAAGATTACCAAATACTATCGAGACACATCTAGATTTATTTGGGTCTGGCCAGACAAACATCTTAAGTATCCATGAGTGGCCCAATAAGTATCTAACTTCAGTTTTCACAGAAGGAACAAATCATGTCTTGAATACAACTGGTAGTCATTGTATTTCGCAACATTACCAAAAATAGCCTTTTTGCTACCCTTATCCAGGAATAGTATTGACTGTGATCAAATAATTCACAACGTACATGAGTAGCAACTTGTATCTCAAGTCTAAGGATATATAAACCTTATGAATATTACTTAATGACAAGGATCCACAAGTAATAATTCATATGGGATAATCCAGTATGCATCATAATGGATACCATGTGAGTTAGTGAGCCAAGCTGACTAAACACTCAAATATTGTCTTAATTCAATCATATTCACATATGATTAATTGACAACGGATATTCAGAATGATTTACACAATATTATTCAAGGATAAAACATGAAAAATAGGATACAAATATTGTCTTTCGCCTGGATTCTGTTGAAATTTGTTAATAGTGTTCTGTGCAAAACCATATCAGGCCTTGTCCATCTCTTCACATATATAATAGATCCAACTGCTGAAACATAAGGTATCATATGCATGCGCTCCACCTTATCAGGTGTAGAAGAACTTTCCTTGATGCTGAGTTTAAGTCCATCTTGCATTGGTAAATTTCCACGCTTGGAATTTTCCATACTAAATCTCTTTAGTATTTCATCATTGTAAGCCTTTTGACTTAACTCAATTAACCGATTAGATCTATCTCTCGAGATCTTGATTCCCAAAATAAATGTTGCTTCACCTAAGTCTTTCCTGGCAAAACATTTTCCAAGATGAGATATAACATCTTCAAGCATTGGATTACTGTTTCCCATTAACAATATGTCATCTACATATAAGACTAAGATAGTAACATTACTCCCACTGAATTTTTGATACACACACGGCTCGTCGAAATTCTGATAAAAACCAAACTTTTTGATTTCTTCATCAAATCTTTTTTTCCCCATCTTCGTGATGCTTGCCCAAGTCCATAAATGGACCTTTTTAGCTTGCACACTTTGTTGGAGTGTATTGGATCAATAAAACCTTCTGGCTTATTCATATAGACGTCTTCTTCTAGATGACCATTCAGAACGGCTGTCTGGACATCCATCTGCCATATCTCATAGTCATAGAATGCTGTTATGGCTAATATATTTCTAATAGTGTAACATCCGTCCCACATCGGTTGGTGAGGAGAACGAATCCTTCTTTATAAGGGGGTTGATACCTCTCCTAGCATGACGCGTTTTGGCACGAGCTCCGCGTCAGAGCAAATCTGTGCGCCGGTGAGCAAAGCGGACAATATCACGCTACAGGTGTGCTTGGGCTGTTACAAATGGTATCAGAGCCGGGGCCCGAACCGATGTACACAGCGAGGACGTTGTGTCCTGCAAGGGGGGAGGATTGTAACATCCGTCCCACATCGGTTGGAGAGGAGAACGAATCCTTCTTTATAAGGGGGTTGATACCTCTCCTAGCATGACGCGTTTTGGCACGAGCTCCGTGTCAGAGCAAATCCGTGCGCCGGTGAGCAAAGCGGACAATATCACGCTACGGGTGTGCTTGGGCTGTTACAAATAGCCCTAGTGTCTGCAACTAGGGAAAAGGTTTCCTCATAATCTATGCCATAAACTTAAGTAAAGCCTTCTGCCACGAGACGAGCTTTATAGATGTGTATATTTCCGTCCATGTCGGTCTTTATCTTAAAGAGCCATTTATAATCAACCGTTTTGGTATTTGGAGGACGATCCACCAAATCCCAAACGTCGTTGTTTTTCATGGACCGCATCTCCACATTCGCAGCTTAAAGCCATTTATCATCGTCAGGCCCTGATAATGCAACTTTCAAGTTTCGAGGTTCATTAAGATCACCTGATACATGATCCTCATTATCTAAAGCTACATTTAGGTTTAGTTTTTGAGGGACACGTATTGTCCTTTTGGACCTACGAATTAGAGCATCAGCAATTTGATTTTGAGAACGAGTCATGTCATGAAGCTCAATCGCAACTTGAAGCTCAATCGCAACTTGAAGGTGACGTATCTTCCTCTTGAACCTCGTCAAGTTCTACAACCCTCCCACTGTTTCCTTGAGCGATAAGTCGTGTTTCCAAAAACTCAACATACCGAGCAATTTTCACAGTATTCTCGGAAGGACTATAGAGATAGTAACCCATCGTTTCCTTTGGGTATCCTACGAAGATACACTTAACACATCTTTTCTCGAGTTTTTCAGGCGAATCGCGTTTAACGAATGCCTCACATCCCCAGACCTTTAAGTAAGACATATTAGGGGATTGCCCATGCCATATTTCATATGGTGTCTTATCAACCTTCTTGGTTGGAACCATGTTGAGAATGCGTACAACAGACTCTAAGGCGTAATCCCAAAAAGATAATGTTAAAGTTGTAAGGTTCATCATAGATCGTACCATGTCTAGCAAGGTTCGATTTCTCGTCTCCGATACACCATTGTGCTGTGGAGTATAGGGAGGAGTAAGATGTTGGACAATTCCACGTGCTTTGAGATGATCCTTAAACTCTAGGCTTAAGTATTCACCACCACGATCCGATCGGAGGATCTTGATGGTTTTACCGAGTTGGTTTTCTACTTCGTGTTGAAACACTTTGAATGTTTCAAACACCTCATGTTTTATTTTAAGCAAGTAAACATAACCATAACGGTTGAAATCATTCGTAAATGTTATGAAATAGTTAGCACCTTTCTTTGACACATGTCTAAAGGGAACACATACATCAGTATGTATGATTCCTAAAAGATTTGTTGTCCTTTGCGTCTCATACGGAAAGGGTTTCCTTGTCATTTTTCCCGACCCACAAGATTCACATTTATGAAATGAATTATCATTGGAATTTAAAAGTCGTGACGCCTTTTAATGCAATGCTTGCATATTTTTGCAATATGACAATGTCATAGATAGGTTGAGTCCAAGTTGGACTTAACGCATTTAGTGCCAATAATCAACATAGAATTATAATTTAAAGAAGAATGAACATGAAAATCTATTGCAAACATACCATTAACATCAATTGCATTAATATAATGAGCATTATGTTTGAAACAGAAATACAAAATTCAGTAAAACAATTAGTGAATTCATTATTCTGTAAAACATAAAATGAAACATTCCCCTTAACATACGTAGGTGCATAATGACAATTGTCTAATACAAGTATTATGCCATAGGGTAAATGTAAGTCGTAACTTCCAATGGCTTCCATAACTACACATTTGGCATAACCTACGTACAGTTAGAGAGATCCATTCTTCAGTTTCTTATTTGCTCTAAATCCTTGTAAGGAATTACAAATATGAGTACCACAACCAGTGTCATATACCCAAATATTTGTTTTTAGAGAAGGAATGTAATTCTATAGTGAAGATACATGAAGATTCGGCGTTTCCGACTTTCTTCTTATCTTGCACCTCAGCTAGATACTTAGGAAAATTCCTCTTTCAATTCCCAATCACTTCACAATGATTGCTACCATCATCGTTAGCAGGATGTTGTCTTTTAGCTGGAGGGGTACGCTTAGGCTTGGGAAAATAAACAATTGCTTGTTTATTCTTTCCGTCCTGTTTAGATTTGCCCTTAGCTTGCGGTTGTCTTTTCTTATCTGAACCGTACCACCACTGATCACTAAGAGCTGGTTGGTAACCGATTTGTTAGGAAGGATTTTTCTCAAACTTTACGAGCATCACATGAAGTTCTTTTGAGAGTCCATACCATGCATATTGTAGTTAGGTGTAAACACATCAATACCATTGTGAAAGGGAATACTAACAACAATAGGCTAATGGCAGGGGTAATTTATCCTTTCTAATCGATCAAAGTAGCTTTTCATGTTGAGCCCGTGAGTTCCTACTAGCGTTCCATCAACATGTTTACATTGATGTAATTCTTGAATCAAGTCGTTCAGTTCAAGATCGACTTGTTTCTCATACATAGTGTGAAGATCAATGATCATTTTATCCGGCCGCTTATTATCAAACTTCTTTTGTGGTTCAGGGGTCATACCGCTGATCATCAAGTATGCAACTTCATTATGACGTTCATACGTTGCTTGATAAGTTTCCCAAACTGTCTCATCAAATGAGTCAGCTCCAGAATCATCGATGTAGTAATGATTTGTAATCGCTTCATCACTCGGAGAATAATTCTCATTTGGCGAAACCAATCATTAAAAGTTGGTTCAATGAGTATTTCGGTTTTGAACATTGTTTTGATTTCTGACATAATTCCGCTTAAATCGGGATTTTGTGCCATTTCTACAAACGGAAGAAAGTTCTCATTAGTACTTTTGACATAATGATTTCTTAACAAAATTGTAAAAACCATGGTTTACTTTTTGTTAAGACTAGGACCCAAATGACATATCATCGTTCCATCAGTTGATCTGCTAGGAACTAAGTAATACTCAAAAGGTAAGTGACGTTCAATAATTGAATTTACCGATGCAATTCCTAGATTATGGGACTAAATGTCATGACTCGATCAAGCATCAATATGGTGATCGTGACATCATCATGTTTCGTCGCATCTTATCGCTATCGGATTTTACAGTGTCGTTGTATAACCCGATTTAAGTCATCCAATTGAAGACTGTAGATAGTCCACCACAGTCTCACTGTGAGTGGTAATCCACCTTGGATACCCTTCACCTACGTCTCACGTAGAGTAACGAGCAAGTACAAGTTGTCTAAGAAATACGGATAGCAATATGACGTAATTCCGCGTGTGACTAGATTTTATGTACGAAGAGGCATGCATACAACTTCGTCTCATAATTTTGTTTTTTCAAATAAACATTTTATAGTTTTACAATGTATTTCTATGATTGTATAGTTCCTATACACCAAGTGTTTAAAATAACCAAACGTACCATCGTCATCATAAAAATCCCTTTCGGTAGCTCTATAACGGGTACGACCAGGAAAGTAAGTGAGGGTAGGGGAAGACAAGGCATCACTTAAAACCTGACCTCATTAGGGGTATAATACCACTGCAAACTTTCCTAGACATCGTCCTTTATGTAGGTGAGCCTATTTGGTAGTTTATGCACTAAGGATGTACATTTAATTATGAATTACCAATCACACGCTTTTAAAAGATTGATTTTTGATGTATTTTACAATTTAATACGTTCCATCGCAGGATAAAATTACGGTATAAACCCAACCTTAATAGAACGTATAAAAGTGTCAAAATAAATTAAAAATTCGTTTCATAATTCTTTAGTCATATTAACTTATTACTTTCAAAACAATTGACATTAATATGAATATGAATATTAGAATTAAACTACGCAACAAAATTGGGTGAGCCCTAAAGCAAATAGTCTCTATGGTCAATGTCCACATATTGAATAAATCTCGTTTCAAAAGGAAACGGACCAAATGCATCCGTTCAAATAAGTCAAATATGGATTGCGTAAGTTATTCAATATGTGCTCAATACAATTTATCAAATAAACCCCAAATAACAATTTTATATCAAATATCATTAGTGTCGCACATATCAAATAACAATTATTATATGTCAATATATGCTATTTACTTTTTACAATATCATAATATCTAATTATGTTTATTAAGTTATGCATGTAACTTAATAACCATAATTTTCATAAAAAATAAATATGACACAAATTTAGTAAAACATCAAAATTTGCGTTTAAAGTTTAATTAAGTTTTAATGAAAAAACGTTTTTCTTTTCTTCTGTCCGCCCGTTGCGCCGCACCATCAGGTGACTGCGGCGTAGTCAGGTGCTGGTTAAACACTTTTAATCGCAATTTTAATCCTAACCTCAATCCCCCCACAATTTTTGATGTTTTATCATTATCCGAAATAAAAATACTATGTTATGGCTGATACCACTATAGGTATACACCTCGAGTCAAATTATCAAAAAATTACATGCAGCGGAAATTAGGATCACATAGTAAATAATAAATCTTATATAAGTGTGTACCTTATTGAGCAAGCAAAATAATGAAAACCTAACGTAAGGTTTTTTACCACGGCTGCGTACACGACACCCTCTTTATCGACATACCAGTATGCTAGTACTTGTTTAACGCTTTGTACAATAATTGTCTAGCAGCAACTCCTTATTACAAAATCCAAAAAACAAAAACCCTTTTTTTCTCCAATAGCCGATCAACTAAAAGGTTTCAGAAACCTTTAGTCGACTTTTTTTAATTTGTGTAATCAGGTGTAAGAAATAGAATAATCTCCAAAGTCGTATTATTACTCCCACCCCTTACCTATTTATAGGTAAGTATAGGTAAGGGGTTAAATGTTGATTACATTACATATAGAAACCATAACAACTAAGTCACATGTCGCTGATGGCAGATGCTGATTTCGAGGAATCTGATGAAGATGAGGTATATCACTATGTTTATGATCCAGTTCGAATGGAAACTTGTATTTTTCAAATGTGACTTATTGAGACAAAACTTCGTGCTAAACGTGAAATAATCAAAGATCTTGAAACAAAAAATTTGAAACTTATATAAAAGAATAACAAATATGTTTCTGAATTTTCAAGCATGAAAAGTCACATTAAACAACTTAAGGACGAAGTTTTGGCTCAAAAGATGAATGAGAAAAATATAAACGAAAGTGTGTGTGAAGCAACTATCAAATGTCAAAAATTGATAAATAATAGTAGCTTCCACCAAAGTGAAGTTGCACGTATTTCCAAAGAAAATTTGGAATTATGTGCAACATTAAAAGACTTGGAGTTAGAATTTGTCAAACGAGTCCAAACAGACCAAACAATTCACTTAAACATGACCAAAACAATTAAAATTTTACATAAAAAAGATGGTCTTGGTTTTGATGAAAACACGTTTGTTGAAAATCCGAAATTTCTTACACGAGCCATATCAAATTCTCTATCTACGATTTTGATTTCATCAAATTAGGAGCAAACCTTGATAGATTAGTTTTCATTAATTGTCACACCCCAATAAAGCGGAAACACGAGATGTGAAGAGCAAAGAATCATTTCACAGGTTATACTAAAATCAACGGTTCAAGTCATTAAGTTTAAAGTTGGAAAAGTACAAAAATTCAAAGATACAACCAAGATTCAACGTTTAAGACCATAATACATAATAAAATGTTTTAATTAAAAATTCCCATAATAAAGGTCTTCTTCCCGAGGTACACTTCACATAATTGGCTTGACCCGCCTGAGCAATGCACTTCATAACTTACGCTTAATTCCTGAAACATGAGATAAAGTGTCAACTACGAAAACGTAGTGAGTGCGTTACAGTTTATAAGTTGACCAAAGGTTTCTATTAAAAGTTCGACAAGTATGTATATAAGTACAAAGTTTTCCGAAAGAAGTAAGCGGATAAGCAATCGCATAAAGGTAGTTTATATACTGTCGTAATAGTTCAAGTCAAGAGTTTAGAGTTCGTAAAAGTTCGAGACAATTTCAAAGTCATAAAAGTTCAAGATAAGTTCAAAGTCATAAAAGTTCAAGATAAGTTCAAAGTTATAAAAGTTCAAGATAAGTTCAAAGTTCAAGTCGCGTAGCAAGCGGTAAAAGTGTGTAGTCATTACCCCAGTGGTGGATTAATCCACATGTGTAAGACAGTAAGTAAGCATATGCGTAAATAATAAAGACCTATGATCCTCGAGTTGTACCAACCACTAAGCTTAATATAACGTAAGATTTTGCACACTAATCCGATTTCTGGTCAAGCACACGCCCCTAGTTCCAGTCTAAAGATCGAGTTCGTGAGAATTTAGTAATATATACCCAGGTTGCTACCCTTAAGTAAGGAGTGACCGCTCCTAAGTATCGATACCCATATTTACTAACGACTATTGTTAATAGTGTGAAGGGAGTAGTTCTAAAAAGTTGCGGGGCACTTTGTCCGTCCTCTTTCTAAAATTTGGTTGTTTGTACTTACGGCGTTTATATTCTCACCTAGGGTTTGCTCCAAATTCAATCAAGCTATCATTGTCTAATCAAATATCCAAAGAGGCAAACCTATTTAGTCTAAAGTAAGCCAATCCGAATAGATGATATTGTCTACGCATATTAGTCTCGCAAGGCTTCCAAAATAGTTACATAGTTCTCAAAGGTTCCAAAAGTTCAATGAGTTGCAAGTTCATAAAGTTTCCAAAAATAGACCAATAGCTCAATAGTTCATAAAGTTTCCAAAAATAGATCAATATCTCAATAGTTCATAAGGTTTCCAAAAATAGATCAATAGCTCAATAGTTCATAAAGTTTCCAAAAATAGATCAATAGCTCAATAGTTCATAAAGTTTCCAAAATAAATCAATAGCTCAATAGTTCATAAAGTTTCCAAAAATAGATCAATAGCTCAATAGTTCATAAAGTTTCCAAAAATAGATCACAAAACGTTGTACGTAGGTTCAAGCGCGTAAATCAGTTTCACATAAAAGATATTGTTCACAAAAGATTTTTGATCTCATGTTTCCCCCAAAAAGAGTACTTAAAATGTAAGAGTAAGGAGTGGTGTAACTCACGGATTGCGAAGACAAGGAACTCGGAAGTAGGTCGGAGCGGGAGCCGGGAATCACAGGAAGCCTAATAATACCAAGATAGTTCAATTATTATTATCTTATTATGTTATTTTTATGTAAAATAATAGATAAGATTTAATTAAACTTTAAGTGTCAAGGTTAAGTATTGTCCAAAACGGTTTATGTTACGTTTTTGTCCAAAAGTCCAATTTTAACGTTTATTATCATTATGTTACTAGCAACTTTGGTCGCTGAATTGGTTTGGACTTTTCTAATGAAATTTGGGCAGCGCTTCCGCGCCCAAATTTCATATCCAAAAATCCAATCTCCATTTCCGCTCACAATTGCCTATAACACGATAACATATATATATATATATATATATATATATATATATATATATATATATATATACATATATATATATATATATATATATATATATATATATATATATATATATATATATATATATATACGAGTTCATTTAAGTTCAAAAGTCCATTACAAGTGATCGTTATATTAGTTTAGTCAAACTCAGTCCCAAAATGGTGATACACGAAAAGTCAGCGAGTCAACAAGTTCCAAAACGTCAAATAACGAAAATTCGGGAAAACTGGTCAGGCCTGTGCGCCGTTCAGGACCTTAGGACGACGCACAAAAGCCAAAATTTCTCCCCGCTGCGTCGTCCTGTTCATAGGGACGGCGCACAGGTTGTGTTTTCGGGATTTTTAGAGCAAAACGACTATTTTGGCCATGGATTTCGACATGCAATTGGTCTAGACTAAATAAAACTTCATTTGCAGTGTTTCTAAAGTATTTTTATTCATAAAAACATAGATCTAAACAATATTTCGGTTAAAAATCGTTTTTGTACATAAAACGTTATAAATCTTTGTAAAAACTCATTTTAAATCCATAGATCATCCATGCAAGTTGTTATTTATATAAAAACAGTAAGTTAAAAGAAATCTACCGGTGGAAATCACTTGGATGATGATTTGGTGATGTTTGAGCTCCGAAAATCCTTACAAAAATGGTCCTTAGCCGAAATCTTTTGGTTCCTTTTGTTTCTTTGGATTATTTGGACGATTTTGGTGGATTAAAAATGGTGTTCTAGGGCTGTGATTTACTGGAACAAGGTGTTTGCTAGAGAGAGTTTGAGGGAAAATGGGTTTTGTGTGTGTTTTGTTTTTATAAAATGGTAAAGTGAAATGATAATAAACAAAAACAATTAAGTGGTGTGTTGGTACTGCAAAAGCAGTAAATAATGGCTAGAAACCGAGATTGATTGGGTGAAAATGTGTAGGTAATCGAGGCATGCAATTTATTTTGAAAAATTTCGGAGTCAGTCCCTCCAGGACGGCGCACAAGGTCACTGTGCGTCGTCCTGGACCACTTTTGTAACAAAAATTTGATTTTTGCTGTTTTTGTATAATTGTTTCGTTGGACCTTTTCGTTAACTAAAGTTTTAAAGTATGTTACATTATGAACTCAGGAGAGTTCATTAGGAGTTTTCTTGGTATTAGGTCTTATATAAGTTGATTCCGGTTGTGATTCCGACACTAGCGCGTTTCCGATAATGTTCAATTTAAAGACACAATAGACCAAACGAGAGACATAGAACGTAAAGAGCACCTGAAATTTGACGGTTGTCACATTAATGCTTTAAAGGAAAAATTTCGAAAGAAAAATCTTGTGAGGATGCAAAGCGCAAACGGGGAACAAATGTCAAACATGTTTTGAGTATTATGGAACTAATAAAAAATATTTAGAACAAGATTCTCCTAATACGTACAAACCTAAAACAAATGATTGGAAATCCAAAAATGAGATTCCTACGTTTTCAAACCAACAAAATGTAAGTATGCAATCTTCGAAAGTGTTATATTATACACCTACGTTGATTCTCGAACAACATTTGGAAGAATTGCAAACTTATATTTTTGACATCACAGTTTCAAATGAATTGCAAACCACATTGTTTCTGAAAAAATATGAAAGCCATTTTGAAAAGATTGAATTGGAAAATTTTCAACTTGAGCGATAAGCAAACACAAATGTGAAATTGCTTGCAAATGAAAAAGTGGAATATGGAAAATTGTGGGAAAGGTTTTGCATCTTACAAGAACATGTCAAATCGATTTCAAATGTGTCAACGTCCTCAAATGCTCATGTCCCTAAAACTCAATTTGATCCGAAAGTTATGTTTTATCAAAAGGCATTAAATGGCAAAGAACAAACCATTGATCTTTTACAAAAACGAATTGATTTACCAAATGTGTCTAAACCGATTATTTCTAATGATAAAAATTGTAAACCTCCATCTCCAAAGATTCATTCCACGAAAAAATTAAAGGAGAATGGTTCGCTTAAAAGTTCGATCACAACGAATGATACGGCAAAGTCAAATTTAACAAGTATATCTTTAAAACATGTCACGTTCAAGGAGTTCAACCTAAACGCAATATTAACAATTTGGAAACTAAACTTGATTTTAACTCAAACGACATGGATGAATGGTTTGATTCTGATGAAACTTTTGATGCCTCATTTGATCATTTTTTCCCGAAACCAAAGCAAGTAACTCCTAAAATTACAAAACAAATTAAAGTAGTTACACCGTCACATGTAACTTCGAAAGTTGTAAAACTAGCTAAAGTAGTTACACAGTCAAAAGTGCCTACTAAAGTTGCAACTAAGGTTGCTACACCGACAAAAGTGACTACCAAAGTTGCACCGCAATCTAAGGTCGTTACTCAATCGAAAAAGATTTCTAATAATGTTTCTAGTGTTTCAGTGCCAAGAAAAGGGAAACTAAAGGGCATTTGGAAGGAAAAGAGTGAAGAGATTGAAGTCAAGAGAAAAAGGGGTCAGACGAAGCAAGAGTCAAAACAATTTGTCATTAATAAAATTTGTAATAAACATGTCTTGCAAAAAAATTTGTCTGTTAATTCGAAATTTGTAACACGATGTTTGAAAATTATGTTTTATTTTGGATTTATATATAATGAAGTTGTTGATGTTTCATTTACCCATTCTTCTGCTAACGAAAAAGGAATCATTTTTAAGTGGGTACCTAAATCATCTTAAATTGTATTATGCATACCCATCATGTGTGGTATTTGCATTCGGGTTGTTCCAAACACATGACCGGGAGAGAGAGCTTATTGTCAAATTTTGTGAAGAAAAACATGGGCATAGTACGGTTTGGGAACGATCATTTTGGAACGATCGAAGGCGTTAGGGATTTGAAGTACGACATGATTACAATCAAGGATGTGATATGTTAGGGATTTGCATCACAATTTATTCAGCATCGGGCAGTTCTTTGATAAAGACTTAGAAGTGAATTTTCTGAAAACGGCTTGTGCGGTTCGTGATTATAAAGGGAACAATATGATAACGGGTTCAAGAAAGACAAATCTCTACACAATCAACATGAAGCAGTATAAAATCGACAAGACCGTGTGTTTGTTATCTCAAGCTGATTTACAAGATACGTGGTTATGGCATCGAAGAATTTTTCATCTGAATTTCAACAACATTACAAAAATTTCAGTTAATGGTTTAGTCACCGGACTTCCTAAACTCAAGTTCATCAAGGATCAACTTTGTGATGCTCGTGAAAAGGGAAAGTTAACGAAAACGTCGCATTCTTCAAAGAAAGTTTGGGATACCACGCATGTCCTTCAACTAATCCACATGGATTTGTGCGGACCAAAACAAGTGGAGAGCCGAAGTAAGAAACAATATGTAGACTCAGAATCTGACGATGAATCTGAGGTCAATAAACTGAAAAGTCAGCTTGCTTTGTTGACTATGAAGCTTGAACAGAAGACAGGCTACAAAGGAAAGAAACCTTTCGATCTGAAGAAGGTGAAATGCTTTAAATGCAATGAATATGGTCATATGGTTGCTGACTGTAAAGTAAAGAATGCTCATACTGAACACATGGACGCGGTTGCTGAGAGGGCCCAAAGATACCGAAAGAAGTATCTTAAGTACAAGAACGACAACAGTTCAAACACACAAAAGCCTCAAACTGAGCAAAAGGTATTCTTTGCTGAAGAATGGCTAGATGAGGAACTGTCTTCTGATGAGGATGAGGAAGTGGTGGATAAATGCTTGATGGCATTCACAAAAGAAGTGACTGAAGCTGAGAAATCTGCTTCTCAGTTCGAGAAGGATCTGAAGGAAGCTGACAGACTGAGTTGCAACTCAGACTGGAACAAGTCAAAACTTTATAAGGTACACAGTTTTGACACTTATACAAATGAACAATAACTTCAAATGTTTGAGTATATCTTTGTTGACTTGACCACCACTTTAGAAGAACAATCTGAATTCAAACAAAAAATCAAAAATCTTGAAAATACCTTGAAAATTAAAGATGATAAGATAATTGAACTAGAAAGTTATAAAGTTCTTTTAAATGCTCAGATTGAAGCTTATAGTGATCTTGCGAAAGAAAATTATAAATTTAGAGAAAAAACTGAGCATTATAAAAGAATTTGTAAATCATGGTGCATATCATCCTTAAAAAATGAAGATTGTTTGAGCAGACAGGTACCCAAACAAGTTCAAGCTGTGTTGGGTGAGGACTTCAGTCTGAAGAAGCACGTGACTGAAGAAGAAAAAGAAGCTGAAAGAGAAAAAATTGTTTTTAAACCAGAAATTCTTCCTAATACTTTCACATATATGAAAGGAGAAAAAATAATGATGTCAAATGCTTTTGTAAAACCTGTAATTTCCCAAGTTTCTAATAAAAGTGATTCTTCATCTTCTTCTCAGTCTGAATGTGTTAATTTATCTGAAACTGATAAAAATGTGCATGCTGAAAAATATTCTGTGCATCTAACTAATAGATTGCCCAAGGTTGTGAGTAAACCTAAGATTCAGCACCCAGTCAGTTCCAAAAGTCTGAACAAAAGTCATGAAACAAAAACTATTGATAAACTGGGGAATCAATTGTTTGAACTGACTAACATAGTATAAAATCTAGTCAGGAACAAATCACCTAATCACATCAGGCCCAAGACTCCTCCTAAGAGAATTTGCTACAATTGTGGTGAAAAAGGGCATGAAGCTGTGTTTTGTAAACAACTGACTCAGTCTAGACCACAGAAAAACATTTTTCAAAAGTCAGTCTCATCAAAACATTGGTCAGTTCCACATAAGTCAGCTTCACCAAAGTCTAGGTCAGTTTCATCGAAGCCAGTTTCACCTCAAAAGCAAAGAAACACTTCTCAATCAAAGACAACGTCTGTGAAACCAACCAAGACTAAGTCAGTTTCATCTCGAGTCAGTCTTAAAGATACTCCAAGTAAATACTATGGTGTCATAGGTCATTATTCTGTTAACTGCATGAAGGAAATAAATAAGTGGAACAATACCAGCTCCAAAACTGACTGACAAGACTGAACCTGAACTTAAACCTGCTTCAGTTCATGGATCCACTCTAAAGTGGGTGTCCAAAAGGAACTAATATTTTCTATTTCTTGTGTAGGACTCTACAAAATGGTATCTAGATAGTGGAGCTTCAAGGCACATGACTGGAATGAAGTCTTTTTTACAAGACTATAAAGAAGAAGATGGTCCTCAAGTGAGATATGGTGACAATGGGGTATCAATGACACGTGGATATGAAAAGATTCATGCTGGAGCTGTCACTTTCAAGAGAGTTGCATATGTTGAAGGCTTACAACATAACTTACTAAGTGTGAGTCAAATTACTGATGAAGATCATGAAGTCAGATTCAGGAAACAAGCTGGAATAATCTACAGTGTCAAGGGAAAACCATTACTACTCGCCAAGAGAGAAAGAGATGTATTTTGCCTGGATCTGAGTATTGCAAATGATGAGGCTGAGACATCTTTGTTCACAAAAACAAAAGAAGAACTCAATTGGCTATGGCATAGACGGTTATCCCATTTAAATTTCAAAAACATAAATGCATTGTCAAAAAGTAAATTGGTTAGAGGTCTTCCTGAACTGACCTATACCAAAGACAAAGTTTGCTCAGCTTGTGTGCTTGGAAAGCAAACAAAGACTCAATTTCCATCCAAAATGTTGCATTCAATTGATGAACCTTTATTCATGCTACATATGGATTTGTTTGGACCAATTGGGATTGAGAGTCAAGGAGGAAAGAAATACACCCTTGTAATCGTTGATGAATTTACTAGATTTACTTGGGTCATATTCTTAAGGGCTAAAAGTGATGCAGCTGAGGAGATCATCAGTCTGATCAAAAGAGAACAGCGACAGAAAAACTCTCTTGTTCACCAGATGAGAAGTGATCATGGAACTGAGTTCAAAAACTCAGTTTTGATAGATTTTTGTGATCAATTAGGTATAGTCCAAAACTTCGCCTCCGTTCGAACTCCTCAACAAAATGGAGTTGCAGAGAGAAGAAATAGAACACTAATTGAAGCTGCCAGAACAATGTTGTATTATGGGAACATGAAGATAAAATTCTGGGCTGAAGCTGTGAACACTGCCTGCTTCACACAGAATAGGTCCATCATCGTGAAGAGACATGGAAAGACAGCATATGAATTGTACCATAACAAGGTCCCTTCCATTCATTATTTCCATATCTTTGGAAGTAGATGCTATATTCTAAATCAAAGAGACTTGTTGTGTAAAATGTCTCCTAAAGCTGATGAAGGATTGTTCGTTGGATACTCAAGCATTGCCAAAGCATTCAGAGTCTACAATGAACGAAGAAAGGTGGTAGAAGAAAGCATTAATGTCACTTTTGATGATACTACTCAGTCTGATAAAGAGGAATCATCATCACAGACTGACATAACCACTATCAATCAGCTTTGTGATGAATTACTTGTAACCACATTTGAAGCTGACTCTCAGGCTGAAGATCAGAACAATGCATACGCCCATCTACATCAAGCATCTGACACTGAACCCGATGAATCATCATTCCAGAGTGTCCCTGATGTTGAAAATACTGAGTCAAATGAAACTGATGAGACTCAGACTGACACTCCTCAGTCTGACCAAACTCAGCTCCAAACTACTCGGCCTGATGACACTCACACTAATGATACTCAGACTCAAATAGAGCCAGTTTCCCATAATGAGATAGGGAACATCAAGACTATCAAGGGACATCCCATCTCGTCAGTTATTGGTTCATTAACTGAAGGTGTCAAAATGAGACGAAAGACTGCCACAACTAACTTTTGTTTCTTTACAAATTTCTTGAGTCTGATGGAACCAAAGAAAGTTGAAGAAGCTTTATTGGATGAAGACTGGGTTGATGGTATGCACGAAGAGCTTGGAGAATTCATAAGGAACAATGTTTGGACAAAGGTTCCACGTCCCCTGTTTAAGACTATTATTGGACTTAAATGGATCTTTCGAAATAAATATGACAAAGATGGGGTGGTGATCAGGAATAAAGCTCAACTTGTGGCTCAAGGATACAAACGGGAAGAAGACATTGATTATGATGAAACATTTGCTCCAGTGGAAAAAATTGAAGCAATTCGCCTATTCTTAGCATATGCAGCATTTAAAGACTTCATTGGTGTATCAAATAGATGTGAAAAGCGCATTTCTGAATGGTGATCTACAGGAGGAAGTCTACGTCAAGCAGCCTCTATGTTTTGTTCGATCATGTTTTTAAATTAAACAAAGCCTTATATGGTCTTAAACAGGCTCCTAGAGCTTGGTATGATACTTTGTCTGACTTTCTTCTTAAAAACAATTTTAAAAGAGGATCAATTGATAAAACACTGTTTATCAAAAAGGAAAATGGTCATGTGATTTTGGTACAAATATATGTTGATGACATTATATTTGGTTCCACAAATGAAAAGTTGTGTACATGGTTTTCAAAACTCATGTGTAGTGAATATAGAATGAGTATGATGGGAGAACTTACTTTCTTTCTTGGCTTACAAGTAGAACAAATGAAAGATGGAATTTTCATAAATCAAAGTAAATATGTTCATAATTTAGTAAAGAAATTTGGTTTTGAAACATGTTCTGAAATGAAAACACCAATGAGTACTTCTGATAAGTTGCATAAAGATTCATCTGGCAAGTCAGTTTGTCAAGCTACTTATAGAGGTATGATTGGATCTTTGCTTTATTTAACTGCTAGTAGACCTGATATAATGTTTTCTACATGTCTATGTGCACGTTATCAAGCTGACCCCAAAGAATCCCATCTTAATGCTATCAAACGAATTTCCAGATATCTTAAGGGTACACCAAATCTTGGTCTATGGTACTCTAAAGATTCTGGTTTTGAATTAATTGGCTACACAGATGCAGACTATGCAGGATGTAGATTGGACAGGAAAAGCACATCATGAGGATGGCAGCTTCTGGGAGGAAAGCTAGTCAGCTGGTCAAGTAAAAAGCAAAATTCAGTGGCAACTTCCATAGTTGAAGCTGAGTACGTGGATGCAGGGAGCTGTTGTGCACAACTACTTTGGATGCAACACCAATTGGCTGATCTTGAAATCAAGATTCAAAACACTCCAATCATGTGTGACAAAAAAAGTGCAATTCAAATCATTGAGAATCCAGTTTTCCACTCCAGGACCAAACACATTGAAATAAGACATCATTTCATTCGAGACTGTGTGGAGAAAGGAAAGGACCGATTGGAGTTTGTAGCCACAAATGATCAGTTGGCAGACATATTCACGAAACCTCTGAGTGAGGACGGGTCTTTCTATTTGTTAGGAGAACTGGGAATGTTAAATCCTTAATCTGTCAAAATCATAAATCTCAAGCTGACCTCTGAGTCAGCTTGTGAATTTTCAGTCTGACTCGTTAGTCAGCTCAAGATCCGTCAGTCTGACCACAACATCAGACTAAGTGTAATTTTTGTAAATATCTTTTACATCTCGTTTAAATTTTATTTTTTTTTCCTTTAGTCTATAGAGTTTTTTTTATTTTTAGTCGGTTGTCAATATTTTTGTTACTTCCAGGGTCATACGTGTAAATAGGTTTAAATTACATGGACTAAATAGAAAGTTTCCTAACTTAGTTACTTAAATTTCGCTCCTTCAGTTTATATTCAACTTAATTTCAAATATTAACCTAATTATTATCTTCTCTAAATATTCTGCTCTATTTCTTATCAATGGCGAATGCAAATATGATTCTTCATGTTAGTACTCGTATGATTCCAGGTGCAGATTTCCAAAACAGGGTACAAATAAAGGACAACAACAGGGTGGCCAATGCTGATATTCCCGCCAATCGCCAAAACAGGGGTTTTGAGCAACCGATTCAATACATGAAAGCCCATCCTCTATATGGCGCTTACTTTTATGACACGGTGATTTACCCACCGGTGTTGTGTGAATGGTGGTATACTTGCACCGCCAATGAAGACAAGACTGCCCTCACTCGCACGTATAATGATGGAAGACAGACGATCACCATCACGGAGGTGACAATACGCGCCGCCCTATTGCTTCCAACACTTTCTGAAGCTGGTGAAGGAGGATTCCAGGCCAAACTGACCAAACATCAAGCTCGAGCTGAGGCCTTTCCCTTGATTGGTCAGCCTGAAATCCAAGGAGTAATTCAGTACAAATTCTTTAATGGAAAATGGAAATTTTTATTTTCCAGTATCACAAGGTGTTTGGGGGGTAAATCTTGCAGTTTGGATCAGATGAATGAATTTGAAACTCATCTGTTTCATTCCATGGTAACGGGTCGAAGAATCTCTTATTCACAATTATATTTTGAAGAGATTCTCTCCCTTGCTTTAAAATCAAAACGACCGAATGATGTTCCATTCATTCGTGTCCTTTCACTGAGTTTTGAGGAGGCTTTGGGAAAAGCAGTATATGAGCAACTTGAACAAACCTTTTATGTATGCTCTCTTCCCAGGCTGACTCCAACGATTTTTACCTATATCAATATCACTGAGGCTGAGTCAGGGTTAACCCAAGTTATGCTTCAGTGGATTGATAATCCTTTTATCGATCATGAACTCACTGATTCTGACGAGTCAGACTCAGATGATCAGCCTGAACGAATTGACGAACAATTGGAGGTAAATATTCCAGCTCCCGATGCTGAGGTGGCGATGGGTGGGGCAGGGCACGATGAGGCTGACCAAGGTATGGATATCACTCTTTCACTTCCTCAGTCTGAGAGTATCCCCTCTCAGTCTGAGCAGTCCACTCCTCACCTTGATGTCTTAGCTACTCAAGCGACCAATCTGATGAACTCACCAAGTTCATTTGAATAAGCACTCACATCATGTTCCACTGTAAATCAAGCACTAATGGATTCACTTTTCCATGAGGCTGAGAGTTCTACACTCCCCTACAGTGTTGTAGATCAAACCAGTCTCCTTCTGCTAGAGCAAGAGCTGGATCTGACTACCATGACTACCCAAATCCCCGTTAGAGTAGTCAACTTGGAGAAACACGTTGTTGCTGCCACACTGACACATGTGGTAAGCATTGAAGACGATATTTCACTCCTGAATATCCCTGTACCTAGTATGGGACCACCCCCTTCAGTTTCAAAGCCATTCTCAAAGGCTATTTTCACTAGCTATGTGTTAGTTCACGAAAAGATACCATCAAATCTCTCACACTCTTCTGCACAAGTCGTCAATGCCTCACTTCCCAAACTGAGTGAGGTACAGACTTCATATTCTATGGCTAAGGATCATTCTCCTAAACAACAAGGAGGGAGTGAAGTTGTACCACCTGTTTCAATCCCTTTTGTTACTATTCTCCCTCAGTCTGAGGTTGCTTTGACTGTCCCCGCGCTGTTACAAGCCATTAAGGACATGTCAAATCAGTTTGATGTCAAGGTGAGTGCAATGCAGACTGAGGTACAAGCTTTGAAAAGTCATAATACTGAAGAGATGAAGGAGTTGAAGGGATTGGTGTTGAAGCTGACTTCTGAGATCAGCATGCTGAGAAAGGGTAAACAAGTTGCTAAAGTTACAACAGGGGATGCTCAGACTCAAAGGGAGAGAAGAATTATACCAACTGATGAGTCTGACCTTCCCCAACAAAATTTAAAAAGAAAGAGAGATGAAGGGGAGAAGAAGTACTACAAGACCACCAGATTCAATCTGAAAACTGGTTAGTCTGAAGTGTTTTATGAGACTGACTACAGTGACCTATCAAGCAGTGAGTCTGAGAAAGAATATAAGAAGGGAAAAGGGAAAGTTGGAGCTGACAGTGATACTGACCAACAAACTGATGAGGAAATTGAAATGGAAGAGCCTCCGACTGTACAGACTGAACAAGAACTTGAAATAAAGAAAAGACAAGATGAAGCTGAGAAACTGGCTAAGCTTCAAAGATATGCTCACAATTCTGGAATGACTGTTGAGAAATACAAAGAGTATGTCAAAGGGTTGTATATGGAGAGATTTGATGAAGATCCACAAGATTATTCTATGAAAGCAGCTGAGAATCTTGAAGCTGAGATGAAGGAAGAAGAAGAATTGGCTATTGAAGAAGAACAGCTAAGGATTGAGGCTGATAGACAAATGGCTAAACAAGTGTTAAGAGAAGAAGCCAGACTGGACTACATTGAGTCCAATTTTGCAGTAAGGAAGTATAAGAATAAAATTCAAAGCTTGGACTGTGCTGATACTGGTGGATCTGACCTCATGCTCACCTGTTATCACAAAGATGGATCTGTTAGAGTTGGGGTACATAGAATGCACACTTTGGGTCTGGAAGAATGGAAGGCAATTGCTAGTCTGAGTTCATACATAACAAACATTTCTCACAGATTTGAAGTAAAGAGAGAGGCTGTCTCCAATGTTAATGTTGCACATATGCTGAAGCTGATCTCCGATGAGGATTATAGGGCATTCTGTACCATCAATAGAGTAAGAGCTGGGGCTAAATCACTTGGTCTGGAAACAAGTTACATGCATCCTGTTCCCAAAGGTGTAATATTTCAAGACAAGACTTATGTGAAGACTGAAAAACATGAGGGCTTGGGTTATGTTGATTGTGGGGGATAGGAATGCTTTCAAGCCAAAGACAGACTGAATATGGCCTCCATCTACCATTGCATTGCTCTGCTTAGTGAATGTGAGTCTGATCAATGCCTCCCATTCCGAATGAAGCTGATTAGTTGGTTATTTAATAACCTTAGAAGAATTGAAGAGATGGGACTTTGATGGACAAGGTGGATCTGATCAAGAATATCAAATGCTCTTCCATAAATCTGATGCTGAAATGGAAAAACTACTTGATTGGAAAATCGAGAGGCTGAAATGGGCAAAAGAAGTGAACAAGCCTACGCAGTGGGAGGTGCCATTGAAGAAGAAAAGATCTGTCAAGAGGAGGAAGTAATGAGTTTTATGTATCTTTTTGTTCACAAACAGTGTTAAGTAAACAATTTTAGTTTGTGTTTATTTTTGGTGCATGAATTGTAAAAGACTTTAATTCAAACAGATAGGGGGAGATTGTTGGGAAAATCAACGATTTAACCCAAGTTAATAAATCTGTTTGTTAAAGTCTTAGTCTGAGTGATTTGAGTCTGAGTGACTCTGAGTCTGAGTGACTCTGAGTCTGAGTGACGAAAAGCAACTAAGGCATTATGGAGCTGACTACTCAGCTTCATAAAGAAACGTAATGCTTTAATTTAGGTATGTTAGTTAGATAAAATCTTCTATCCTTTTAGAAGATTTTCGAAGATTCACACTTATCAAGCTCACTATTATTGTGTATAAATAGTGAGCTTGAACTTTGTAATCGTTGCACCTTTTGAAGAAATATAACTGTGTGTTATTTTCATTGTTTCGTTATTATATTTCCGCTATAATAAGCTAAGAAACTGATAACTTGATCAATTCGTAACAATTAACGTCTAAATACTTATTTGTAATTGATTAGCTAGTGTTTGAGATCTTATTGAGACCTAACAATTTGATTTCCAGCTCTGATCAATCTTCAAAGCAATAATTCGATGTTTAGAATCATTAACTGGTGGCAGAATCACGAGTTAATGATTTGAATTAACGTATAGGAACAATGAATCAAACAGTAATGTGTAAAAGGAATTTTCATTCATAAGCCATAAATTGCGTGAAAAGTTGTTACAACTGATATTCTCACTCATACATAAGCTCATATCAACTGACTCACTCTCCTCACTATTTATAGGTTACACATACTAACTATTAACATTACATCAACCATTATTTTCATTTAAGAAGACTTCGGGTGAACACATACATTAAGACCACAATTTACTTTAACTCTGGTGAACTTCAAGATAAGTCGGGTAGACTAACTTGTTCACCTGAGTTAAAGTCTTAACTGACAGTCTGTCTAAGTTTTAGTTCGGGTGATGAACTTAGTTCACTCGAACTAATTCCCAAGACACAAAACTATACTAATAAAGTTTTGGAAGCTTCAAATATCACTCTAATTCTGTTCCAACAATAAATTAAATACTACTAGTATAATACCTACGCGATGCAACGGGGTTGAAAAAATGATTTTCGATAAAACTATTTTTTATAAAAAAAACATTATTTTATAGAGGTGTAATTTTATAACTTTTATAAAGTGTTAATCTTTAATTTGTAACTAGTATAGAACCCGCGTAATGCAGCGGCGACGAAAGTTATAGTGCGATAATGATTTCTTGTAGTTTTCATTTCGTCTCGTGATTTATGTCGTGTGAGTAATGGTTTATGGGTCGGTCTTTGGGGCCAAAAAAAATTATGCAGTAACGATTTCGGCTCAACCTTTCGGGATGAAAAAGAATTATTGATTATGGCAATGAGTTTCGATAGTTTCTTATTCGTTACTTTCGGCTATATTAAGTATAACACTTTCTTATTCGGTCGTTCGTGTTATAATATGAATTTTGCGGTAACAATTTCGAGTTTGACAATTTGAGGCATAAAAAGAGTTTCTATAATTGTTTCTCGTTCAACCATTTCCTCCGCTAAGTGTATTCTAGTGGTAAAATATTTATATTTATTTAATACGATAGCTCTTTGACTATAATATGGTATAAGTAACAATACAAAGCGGTGATATCTAATAATTTCAAGTTCAACCCATTAAACTCACTAATAATTATTTAGATATATTATCTAATAATTTCTTGTTCGGTAATTCGCGTTATAAAAAGAATTAAGGGGAAATATTTTTTTTTATTTCATCCCTTAGAGCCACAAAAAAGTTATGGACTAATGGTTTTCGGTGTATCCCTTCATGCCAAAAAAAGAATTATTTATATGCACCAACCGGTTTCTTGTAGTTTTGTGATAAATAAGTCGAGTGTAATAGTTTTTGGTTTGCATGATGTAGCGGCAGTGAAAAAGTTGTATTCGACAATTTTTATTGTCTTAACGAATTCCGATATTTTCTCGTTCGTCTCAAAATAAAGTAGAATTATGGGGTAACATTATCTATTCTGACCATTAACAAAATTCCGATACATTTTCTTAACGAATTCCGATATTTTCTCTTTATTTGTAAACATTATACACTCTCAATCTTTTAGTCCATTAGAATTAACTTATTTCAGTTAGTTATATCAAATGACTATTTTATAATGAATGCTTTTATTACGTATCAAACATAATACAAAATCCGTTTTATAATATAAGTTTTTTGGTAGTTTGAGACATAAATGTTAAATATGTACAAATACTTTATTATACAACATAAACAAAAATAAACATATTGTTATAATTTTATTATGTATTTGTATTTGTAATGTATTTTATTTGTATTGTATATCCACCTTTTAATTTTTTCACAAAAAACTGTATATATAATTATCAGAGATGATTATCAACTAAACTGTATAATCAACACTAATATTTATTAAAGAATTCAAACTTAAAAAAACACGAAAAGTTGTTTAATATCTTTTAACAAACATTTAAACATAATCTATCTACAAAAGCAACCTAAACAACCATCAAAACAATTTCTAGCAAAATAAATATAACTAATATTGCTAATACTACAAATTATAAACAATTTATCTTTGAAATAATGTGGCAAAAATATTATTAGTATTTGTTCGAATTTTAATGTAATTATCTGAAAAATTAAAATGTTAAAAAAATTACTCTTCTTACTTCATAGTGTTAACCATGTCAAATCTGGTTTGTTCATAAAGTGAAAAAAAAAATCAAATATCAAAAATTAATTCTGGATTCAAATATATATATATATATATATATATATATATATATATATATATATATATATATAGGGAAAAGTGAATATGGGGCTGTTACACATGTAAGCTTACATGCAAAACTATCCAAAAATATGTCGTTTTGTTAAAAATTCATCAAATTTATATAATTTAAATCATTTTTATTAAACTAACTTTACAAATTTTTATCTATTCACATCTTTTTCTTCATTAATCGTGTCTTTCAAAAATATAAGTTTTTTTGTCATCACTGGGCATCTATCGAAGTCACTTTTTATAACTTCTTCATAATAAACAATGACCCCCTGCATTTTGGGGATCACCTCTCCTTTGATGAATATAGGACAAATCAAGCGTTGAAAAGCATTTAAACCACAAAACGACATAGTTTTTAATGAGTTTCGCATGTAAGCTTACATGTGTAACAGCCCCATATATATATATATATATATATATATATATATATATATATATATATATATATATATATATTTTATTTTTATAAAAATGAATATATTAAATATATTTCTCTAAAAGTTAACTTAATTAAAACATAGAATTCAAAAAAACCTTAAATGTATTATTATGTAATAAATTATGAAGATATCGAATCTAATGAGAAAATGGATAAATAAGTAATTCAACTTTATATAAAATTTCTATATGTTTGAATTGAATAAGGGTAAATAAGTAATTTAAATTACTAAAATTTTAAGGAAATTAAGAGTATGAAGAAATTCTTTATAATATAGTTAAGATTTCATTTCTAGCTAAAAATTTAAAATATATAATTTTTGGAGTTCTTTCCATAAATAAATGTATTGATAACAATTTAATATATATATATATATATATATATATATATATAGGTGGGTTCATTTAGGAACCACTAAATATTTAGGAACCATTAGGAACCAATATTCACCAGTGTATATATATGATATTCACCAGTGTATATAAAGCATATGTATATATATATATATACACTGGTGAATATTATATGTATATACACTGGTGAATATTATATGTATATACACTGGTGAATATCATATTAAATATACACTAGTGAATATCATATATATACACTGGTGAATATTGGTTCCTAATGGTTTCTAAATATTTACATGGTTCTTAAATGAAACCAACTATATATATATATATATATATATATATATATATATATATATATATATATATGTAGAATTGGTTTCAAATGAGAACCATACAAATAATTAGGAACCATTAGGAACCAATATTCACCAGTGTATATATATGATATTTACCAGTGTATATTCACTGGTGAATTTTATATTAAATATACACTGGTGAATATCATATTAAATATACACAGGTGAATATCATATATATATATACACTGGTGAATATCATATGTATATACACTGGTGAATATTGGTTCCTAATGGTTTTCAAATATTTAGTGGTTCCTATTTGAACCCACCTCTATATATATATATATATATATATATATATATATATATATATATATATATATATATATATATATATATATATATATATATATATATATAATTAATAAAGGATAATACTACTTTTCACTATTTAGTTTTTAATATATGAGTCTTTTATATATAGTATAAATATATAACTTTCTCTATATCATTTTTTTTGTTAAATTGATATATCTTTATTCACTAGAAATATATTAACCGAAACTTCTTAGCCTTTTCACGTAAATAACAAAAAGAAGATGTATGTTAGATAGCTATATTAGGATTTGGAAATAAATAAGTTTTCTTCGTACTTGAAGACCAAAACCCGACAGATGAACTGAAAATAGTTTATATTGCGTACTCATTAATACATCAACCAAATAATTAGGCATTACCGTAACTACCCATGTTGTATTATTAAGCAAAGTAGCAAACTTAGTGTGATTAAACCGTGCTTTGGTAACAGAAATGAGTGATCAAAGAAAAGGTTGATGTAAGGGTGGGAATGTCTTATCTCAAAGTCGAAAGGGGTTTAAGGCGACAATCCCGTTCTTTAGATGTGCCTTAAATTATTACATTCTATATAAATATTTATATCCACGTTATTATCTTGCAATTATTGAGCTTAACATGTCACGAAAAAGGGTGATGGGGTTCCCATTATAATTTATTTAAATGTATAAAAGTAGGTAAATGGTTTAGACATATAATTTTTTAAGTATCAATAGTTTTAATTTAATAACTAAGATTAAAATTTAAAAAAAAAATTATTTTTTATTTTTGTAAATTAATATATTTTACAAACCGTTAATCGTTTGAAAAAACAAATTATATCGTTGCAATTTTTAAGGTGTTATATACTTTCGACGACGACTTTTTTTTTTTTTTTTTTGTATTGAAATTGTAACGATAATATCACATGTGATATTAGCACAAATTCATAGAACTTTATAAAAGATAATTACTATAAAACGTTTAAATTACCTAAATTTAGAAAAAATATCGAATTGTGACAATTTTTTTTCATTCATTTTTTCGACAAAAATTTGATAGTACGCATATCACATGTGATTGTATTGTGTATCATATGAGATTGTATTTATGTAAAATTTCGAAAAATTATAAGGAAATAAAACACATGATTTCAACTTTAATTGTGAATTTTAAAACACAACAATATTATATGAGGTGTAATCTATATAGACCAAAAAAAGAAATCAAAAAGTGACGATTTTTTATTTTTCCGTTTTCGGACAAATGTTGATATTCATAAGTTCCAATCACATATGATATGAACACTAAATATGAATTTCAAAACATATATATGTAATATTATATACATTTAACTAGAATCAAAAAGAAAAATGCAAAAATAATATGTCAAACTACTAAAATCACATGTGATTTATAATATAACTTTCAAAACCCATAAGAAAAACCTGGAAAAAAATTTCGTCAAAATTATATCGAGTGGTTACTCTATAGATAGGTAATTTAATACAAAATATACAAATGTTAGTATTTTAAAATATAACTAGTATAGTACCCGCGCGATGCATCGATGATCATAGACAGTCATAACATTTCGTTTTTATAGATTCAAGTTATTACAAAGAAAAAATGTTGTTTTTAAGGGGTAGGAAAAAAAGATTCTTACCATTACACAAAATGACTTTATATTTATTAAATTCGACTAATCTTTATTAATAGTGTATTTGTAAAAGTAAAAACTAAAAAACAAATTCATATTTTAGCTTTCCTTTTAGCCTTATTCAATCTACAACCTCTATTACTTGCCTTTTAGCCAATGATGATTTATCTCATATGATTATATTTTATGACCTAAGTACATAGTTCAACAATCTCGCTTTATTTTTTTATGTTACACAAAGTATCATTAAGATTGAGAAAATCTTTAATATTCGAGTGAGGCGTTCTCCCACTGGACATTTTATTAGCCGTGACACATGACGAATCAATTGCAAGTGCAACAAGATCACGTTCTATTAGAAACATAATGTGATATTATCACATATTATTACCACTTTTATCTTTTAGCTTGAAAACTTTATTTCTGCTTAATACTGGGATTTGATTTAAATTTTCTTCCTCTTCACATTTTTCATGGATAAAAGGTCATCATCATAAATTTAATGATGATAATTTCATTTGGTATATTTTCATAAGGGTGAACAAAAAACCGATTTAACCGAATTATAACCGAACCAAATTAACCGATCCGATCACATAACCGACAGTTCGTTTTTGAAATTTCCATTAACCCGAATATTTTGGTTCGTTTATGGGTTTGTCTAAAAAATCGAACCAAATTAACCGAACTGCTCAATATATATTTCAACAATAATTTTTTTTTATTATAGTTAAATATATGTAATTATACTCCACTTATTCTTTTTCATTTTTTTTAGATGAAAAAGATATGCTAGAGAAAATGTAAATCAAATCCATTGAAAGAAGTTGCGATCTTATTAATGATGTTCTTCATTTGAACAACAATCACATATCTTTAATCTTTAATAGAAGAGGAGCCTTAAATGCCACATTGCGAAATAAGGTCTCTTAGATAGGTTAACTTCTTTGACTTTAACTGTTAGATTCGATTGATGATGTCATCAAATATTATTTTCATTTTACAATACATAATTGAATTATCTCTTTCATTTCATCTTCACTCAAATAAAAAAAATCTGTCTCTTATCTCATTTTGCCAATCATTATTTACTATTCGCTCAATAATTTAGACTATTGTAACACCCGGAACCAAATCCACACCATTTTTTTTTTAACTTACAAAACATTTAACTAACGTTCTAAGGTGTTACTACTATATCTCTTTAGTTAACGATAAATGTCCGTTAACATCTCATTTTACAAATTGGAGCGGAAGCTCTTACAAAAACGTTTTTGTAACATTTAATCTTTATAATACGGCCCCCCTTCCCTTCATCTTTAGCTTGCCTTGCCATAAATCTCGATTACCTACAAAACATACAATTAACATAACTTATTAGCGTTAAGCTAGTGAGTATATCTTACAATTATGTTAATCACATCTAACACGACTACTTTAAAAATCTATTATTTCTTTCTTTCCAATTACTACTTTTCTTTTTCGACAATTAAATGTAGTGAATTGCTTCTTTTCTTTCCCGACAATCAATGTCGTAAATTACTTCTTTTCTTTCCCGGCAATCAATGTCGTAAATACTTCTTTTCTTTCCCGACAATCAATGTCGTAAATTACTTCTTTTCTTTCCCGACATTCAATGTCGTATCTAAAACTTATACATACCCTCGCGGTATGTAAAGTTGATGCTTCTTCTTCCCGACTAATGAAAGTCGACTTCTTTTCTTTCCCGACAATTAAATTGTCGTATCTAACCATTCTTTTTCTTATAACAATTTATAATATACTTTATACAAATAAACTGTCACACCCCGCTAAAGCGGAAACACGAGGTGCGAAGAGCAAGAGTATCATTTCACAAGTCATAACAAAATACAACGGTTTCAAGTCATTCAATAATTTAGATTAAAAAGTTCACACGTTCAAAAGATACATAACTAAGCGTAATTTAGTTCACAACGACAAAGACATAATTAAATTGTTCATAAAAATTTCCCAAAATAAAGACAAGTCTTCCCCCGATTCGTAACCCATGTAACCTGCCTGACCCGTCCAAGCTATGCATTCCATGACTTACACTTGATTTCCTGAAACATGAGATAAAATGTCAAACTACATAAAGTGGTGAGTGAGTTACAGTTTTAGTTCTCGACAAAAAGGATCCGACGAGTATATTTATAAAAAGTTTCTTAAAAGAAAGGAAGCGGAGCAATCACGTAAAATATATATATATATATAGATACTTTAAATAAGATTCAAAGACAAGTAGAGCAATACTTGAAAAGAGACTAGTTGCGGATTCTATCGTAAAAGGGGTATATGCGTAAATAACAAGTAATAGTTTTTAGTTATAAGAGCTTAACCAAAAACTTATAATTTCACAAAACCATTAACCTGTTTCAACATATAACAATCTGTGAAAATTTATTAGTTCTCGAATCTTAACGTTTAAATTGTAAAAACAAAGTTTTTGTGCACATCAAGATTCAGACAGTGGCTGAAGATGCTCAATACTTTAATAGTTGCGCAATATATATACTTTAATAGTTTGTACCAAAAGCAAGTAGCGCAATACTTGTAAATTAATAGTTGCGAATTCAATCGCTAAAAGAGTGTATATGCGTAAGTAAATAACTAAATGATTATAACTTTGTATCAACCTCTTGGCATAATATAATATAAGTGTTCACACTAAACCGATTATCCGACCGTGAGGCCCCTTACCCCGCACTATCTACGAGAAGTATTCTGATCATAGTAATATATACTTAGATTGCCATCTAAGTAAGGAACGGTTCTTTCCTAAGTATCGATACCTGTTGGGAAAATCAACAATTTAACCCAAGTTAATAAATCTGTTAATTAAAGTCTTAGTATGAGTGATATGAGTCTGAGTGACTGAGTCTGAGTGACTGAAGCTGACTACTCAGACTCATAAAGAGACGTAGGGCAGTAATTTAGGTATGTTAGTTAGATAAAATCTTCTATTCTTTTAGAAGATTTTCTAAGATTCATACTTATCAAGCTCACTGTTATTGTGTATAAATAGTGAGCTTGAACTTTGTAATCGGTGTACCCTTCGAAGAAATATAACTGTGTGTTATTTTCACTGTTTCGTTATTATAATTCCGCTATAATAATACTTGAAACTGAGTAATCAATCGATTAATAATAATTAACGTCTAAATACTTATTTGTGATTGATTAGCCACTGTTTGAGATCTTATTGAGACCTAACAACTGGTATCAGAGCAAATAAGATTTAAATTTTAATAAATTTATAAATCTTAAACGATCAATACTTAAAATCTCAAAACAATGTCATCATCTTCAAACTCACCTGCAATGGATGGTAAAGGAATTCCTGTTTTCAATGGTCATAATTTTGCCCATTGGAAGCTTAAAGCTGAGTGGCATCTCTCAGGAATTCATGAAGAAATGATAAGAATAATAACTGAAGGACCCATAATTCCTGGAAAGCACATTGATGAAGTAAAGGAAGGTGATAGAGTAGTTCAACGTGCTAGATGGGTTCAAACCACCAAATCTCAATGGACAGACCAAGACAAGTTGTTGTACAATCTTGATCCTAAAGCCAGAAGCATTTTAGGAAATCCAGTGTCTGAATAAATATTCCAAAAATAGCTGGATGCAACACTGCAAAAGAGCTATGGGACACGTTAATTGTGTCTTATGAAGGTGTTCCAGTGGTGAAAGAGCAACGATTAAATAGTCTCATTAGAAATTATGAAAATTTCTATATGAAAGAAAAAGAGACTTTGGCTGACGTTCACACACGATTTCAAATTATGCTGAATGATATGTCAGCTCTAGGAGTGACAAAGGAAGATGATGAAATCTGTAAGAAATTTGTTGACATCTTACCTAACAAATTTGAATCTGTTATTACATCTCTTGTAGTTAGCGAGAAGCTGTCCACCTACAAGCTGCCAGGACTCTTTGGTTTATTGTTAAATTTTGAGGAATCTCAAGAAAGGAAAAAGATTAACAATAGACGAACTGCAAGGGATCCTGAAGCTGCATTAGTTGCAACAAGTAGAAGGAATAAGGAAATTTATTCTAAAGCTGACTCATCTGAAACTGAGTACCACTCAGACTCAGAATCAGATGATGAAACTGAGGTCAAGAAATTGAAAAGTCAGCTTGCTCTACTAACTATGAAGCTTGAACAGAAGACAGGCTACAAAGGAAAGAAACCTTTTGATCTGAAAAAGGTAAAATGATTTAAGTGCAATGAATATGGTCACATGGCTGCTCACTGCAAAGTAAAGAATGCTCAGACTGAACATATGGACGAGGTTGCTGAGAGGGCCCAAAGATATCGACAGAAGTATCTTAAATACAAGAAAGGCAACAGTTCAAACACCCAGAAGCCTCAAACTGAGCAAAAGACATTCTTTGTTGAAGAATGTCTAGATGAGGAACTATCATCTGATGAAGATGAAGAAGTGGTGGATAAATGTTTAATGGCATTTACAGAAGAGGTGACTGAAGCTGAGAAATCTGCCTCTCAGTTTGATAAGGATTTGAAGGAAGCTGAGAGACTGAGTTGTAACTCAGACTGGAACAAGTCAAAGCTTTATAAGGTACACAATTTCAACTCTTACACAAATGAACAAAAACTTCAAATGTTTGAGTATATTTTTGTTGACTTGACCACCACTTTAGAAGACCAAGCTGAACTCAAACAAAAATTCAAAGATCTTGAAAATAATTTGAAAATTAAAGATGATAAAATAGTTGAACTAGAAAGCTATAAAGTACTTTTAAATGCTCAGACTGAAGCTTATAGTGATCTTGCAAAAGAAAACCATAAACTTAGAGAAGAAACTGAGCATTATAAAAGAATTTGCAAATCATGGTGCATATCATCCTTAAAAAATGAAGATTGTTTGAGCAGACAGGTACCCAAACAAGTTCAAGCAGTTGTGGGGGAGGGATTCAGTTTGAAGAAGTATATGACTGAAGAAGAAGAAGAAGCTGAAAAAGCTGAAAGAGAAAAAATTATTTTCAAACCAGAAATTCTTCCAAACACTTTCACTTACTTGAAAGGAGAAAAAATAATGATGTCAAATGCTTTTGTAAAACCTGTAATTTCTAAAGTTTCTAATAAAAGTGATTCTTCATCTTCTTCTCAGTCTGATTGTGTTAATTCATCTGAAACTGAACAAAATGTGCATGCTGAAAAAGCTTCTGTGCATCTAACTAATAGATTGCCCAAGGCTGTGAGTAAATCCAAGATTCAACGCCGAGTCAGTCCCAAGAATCTGAATAAAAGTCATGAAACAAAAACTATTGATAAACTAGGAAATCAATTGTTGGAACTGACCAATATAGTTAAAACTCTAGTCAGGAACAAATCACCAAATCAAGTCAGGCCCAAAACTCCTCCTAAGAGAATTTGCTACAATTGTGGTGAAAAAGGGCATGAAGCTGTGTATTGTAAACAACTGACTCAGTCTAGACCACAAAAAAATAATTTTCAAAAGTCAGTCTCACCAAAACATTGGTCAGCCTTACATAAGCCAGTTTCATCAAAGTCCAGGTCAATTTCACCAAAGTCGGTTTCTCCTCAAAAGCAAAGAAACAGTTCTCCATTAAAGACAACATCTGTGCAACCCATTAAAACTAAGTCAGTCCCATCTCGAGTCAGTCTCAAAGATACCCCATGTAAATACTGTGGTGTCATAGGTTCTGTTAACTGCATGAAGGAAATAAACAAATGGAACTATACCAGTCCCAAAACTGACTGCAAGATTGAACCTGAACTTAAACCTGCTCCAGTTCATGGATCCACTCTAAAGTGGGTACCCAAAAGGAACTAACATCTTCTATTTCATGTGCAGGACTCTACAAAATGGTATCTAGATAGTGGAGCGTCAAGACACATGACTGGAATGAAGTCTTTTCTACAAGACTATAAAGAAGAAGATGGGCCTCAAGTGAGATATGGAGACAACAGGGTATCAATGACACGTGGATATGGAAAGATTCATGCTG
>CAJVGC010000508.1:22336733-22546528 GCA_910822075.1 Senecio squalidus
GATCATTGGGACAAATTAATAATTGACCAAGAAACTTTTAGGTGGATGAATATGGTTTGAAAAAAATATAAAATTGAATTATTTGATGATAAGATGATATCATCTAGAAAATAAAAGGGATTGTACTTACCAAAATTATCCGTCTAAGTCATTGTACAAAGTTTATGTCTATTCACATCACTATACTCCATTTGACCGTTTAAATAACAACCTTAACTTTTAAAAACCGTTTAAATAAATCATTTTAGTGACCTGAAACCCTTTGGTAACCGCCACGTCACCTTTTTCTCAAACTTTATATTTTGAACGTTATAAACCACAAATTAGGGTTTATGAATTGGGATTTTTGCAGAGTTCAATTGGGGAAGATGGATTTACGAGTTTGTAATTGTGGAGTGAATGCTAGATGCTGGACGTCGTGGACATCAATCAATCCAGGAAGACGATTTCTAGGTTGTCCAAACTATCTTGTAAGTCCCAAATTTTCTACTGTTTTTGTTCATCTCGATTTTCTTCTGTTTATTTTCATCGTGGATATCTCTTTAATAGGATCCAACAAAAAATTGCAATTTTTTTAAATGGTTTGATTCGGAGCTACCAAACAGATGGTATAATGCAAGGATGTTTGAATTGTACTCGAAGGTGAAGTCGTTGGAAGCTGATTTAGAGATGGTGAAAAAACAAGCTGCAAATCGATTGTTTTATTTAAGATTGTTGTTTGTTGTAGGATTTGTAACACTTTGTTTTCTACTTCTATTGTAATGGTATTTCTGTTTTCCATTGTAACACTTTGTAACTCTCTGTATTTCTGTTTTATGGTATATGGCAATGACCAATTTTTCCCAATTTGTTGTGTACAAAACCAACCAATTTTTCCCAATTTGTTGTTTACAAAACCAACCAAAACAACCCATTTGAAACAACCCATTTGACTGTTTACTGCATAACAACCAAATTACCAAAAACAGTTTACCCAATAACAACCAAATTACCAAAACTACCTAAACAAAACAAACCAAATGACAAATTACCAAAACTACCTAAACAAAACAAACCAAATGACAAATTACCAAAACTACCAAAAGAGGCATTCTTTACCATAACTTACCAAAAGAGCCAACATAAAGTGGCATAATTTACATAGAGTGGCACAAAGTTAATAAGTTCCTACTACATCATACCTTAACAGCCAACATAAAGTTACCAAAAGACAACATTCTTAAGTTCCATTGACATACAATCATCATCACACATACTACATTCCTAATCAAGTGATATACAATCATCAGGAGTTAAACCAGGACCTGGTTTCAATGGTTTCGTGAAATGAGCAATCTTGATCCTTTCTGAAGGTGGCCTCCTCTTCACCTGCAACTTAACCTTTTTCTTCCTTTGCTTGGGAGTGACATTGACTGCAGCTTCACTATATCCCTCACTTTCTTGAGTTTCCAAAGGAGGCTGAGACACTGGAATTTCCTCAGTACTTCCCTCACTTTCTTGAGTTGCCAAAGGAGGCTGAGACACTTCTTTATTGACTTCCAATTCAGTATTTCCCTCATGTTCTTGAACCTCATCTTCAGACACTGGTGGTGGCCTCTTCAGAAGCCTTTTGAACCTCCTCTTAGGAGTGACAACTGGTATTTGCTCAGCTTCTTGAGTTGCCAAAGGAGGAGGCTGAGACACTGGAATTTCTTCAGCTTGTTGATCTTTGTAGTGATGCAGAATGGCATTCACATCTTGACCAGCCTCTAGTATGCAGTCTTCTACAGTTATACCTGGTGGCCAAGCATACCTTGGAAGTCCATCCTTGTTCTACAACACACAGATTATATTGTTATATATATAAAAAGAACAATAAAAAGAACAATAAATAGTACTTACCCCTAACATTGGCTCTCCATCAATAGGATCTCAGGATACGCCATAACCAATTGGTTTAATACCACCTGGATATGCACTACCATCTAAAGCATCTCCTGGCCCTTTGTTTCTAACCACCTTCCCATTAATTGTAATCTCTTCTTCCACATTTGTGAATAATCTCCTTCTAACACTTTGTTCTTCCCTCTCTTCTGAACTTCCCTCTTGTTCATTAATGGATTCTTCTTCCACAATCTCTTCCCTTTGTTCAATCCTAACAGCCTTTTCACCACCACCTCTACCACCCCTGCCACCACCTCTAACAGCCTTGCCACCACCCCTGCCACCACCCCTAACAGCCTTGCTACCACCACCTCTACCACCCCTAACAGCCTTACCCCCACCTCTACCACCTCTAACAACCTTTTCACCACCACCTCTACTACCCCTAACAGCCTTTGCACCACCACCTCTGCCACCCCTAACAGCCTTTTCACCACCACCTCTGCCACCCCTAACAGCCTTGCTACCACCACCTCTACCACCCCTAACAGCCTTGCTACCACCTCTATCACCCCTAACAGCCTTGCTACCACCTCTAACAGCTTCACCATCACCTCTAACAGCTTCACCATCACCATCTCTATCCACTGTGCAAGTGGCCCTATTGTGTCCCTCTTCCCCACAATTTTTACAATGCATTAACCTCCCAATCCTTCTAACCTTAGTCTTATCTTGATTACCACCCTCAAAGGCATCTCTCCTTCTTTTGTGTTTGGGTCTACCAGACATTCTTCTAGCAATGGGGGGTAATGGTTTTTGGTTATTAGATGGTGACCATTGTTCAATACCATTTAAGGGATTTATGAAATGGTTATATGTAGCTACAAACATGGGTTTTTTGAAGTAATGTGACACATAATGGTCTGGATTCTTGTGTAAATGAAAAATAACTGCATACCCATGTTCACAAGGAATACCTGACAACTGCCACAATCTACAACTACAAGTCCACTTTGCTTCATCTACTCTAAATGCAGTGTAACCATTCCTTACCTCAAACAAGCTGTTTCCACATGGAAAAACCTCCCAGTGCCTACACATTAAAAGAAATATTAGCCAAAAAACATACCTATCTGATATTAAAAGAAATATCATACCTATGCAAGTCCTGAATCTTTGCAATCTTCTTCCTAATGCTTGGGAAAATTTCATGACTCCATGATTCATGAGTATCTCTCATCTTCTGCATCCTTACCATCATATACAATCTGATATCCTCCAGCATGTTTATAATTGGTTTCCTTCTAGCATCCACTATAACAGAGTTGAAGCATTCACTTATTCCATTCTCCACTGCATCACATGCCCTATCTGTAGTAAAAAAAGCCTTGCTCCAGCTACTTGGTTGCCTTTCCCTTAGATGTTTTTCTGCTTCTTTGCTTGACCTTTTCAAGTCCTCCATATATCTCTCAAATCTAGCAGGGAAGGTGGCCTTTGATGCTTTCCAGAATATGTTTCTGTACAATACTCCTGTAAACTTCTTTCTGAAGTTTGCATAGATGTGCCTTGCACACTGTCTATGTTCTGCTAAAGGTATGACCTCCTTGGCTGCTTCCAAAATACCCTAAATAAAAATGAAGCATAACAAAGTTAATTGACATAAAATTACATTAAGAACTGATAAATATCATTACCTTGTGTTGATCTGAGATGATAGTTAGACCTTCACCAAAGTTTAACTCCAAATCTGCCACTAAACATTCCATAAACCATTTCCAGTTCTCTTTGTTCTCAATGCTCACAACTGCCCAAGCCACTGGAAACATCTGGTTATTCCCATCTCTTCCTACAGCTGCAAGCAACTCTCCTTTGCATATGGTTTTCAAAAAACACCCATCAATCCCTAAAACCTTCCTACATCCTGCCAACCAACCATCTTTCAGTCCCTTAAAACAAACATAAAAGCTTTTAAAGTAATTTTTCCCATCTGGCATTGGTTCAACACTCATTAAGCAAGTACTTCCTGGGTTAGATGTAATGATCTCTTCTGCATAGGACCACAACTGTCCATAATGATCTTCTAAACAAGTCTCATATTGTTCCAATGCTTTTTTCTTCCCCCTTCTAGCCTGACCAAAAGTCACTCTACACTTATACTTCTTTAACATAGCTTCCTGTATCTCCTTAACTTTGATATTAGGTCTTGCCATGATTTTTTTAGCATAGTTCCTAGCTATCCAGTTGCAAGTAATCAAGCTTCCAAAGTCATAACTCTTTGAACATCTATGCTCATCTTGTAAACTCTTTATCTGAAAGGACTTTTCCTTCTGCATCCAAGATGCCCACAGTCTAAAAGTGCATTTGGGACCATCACCTACATTTTTACTACATTTAGCTAAAAGCCTCTTACCATCATTAACTGTGTAATACAACTGGTATCCATTAGCAAGAGCATAGAAAGCCAAACACCTTTTCAATTGCTGTGGATTATCATACCTTTCACCTAATTGTGGTCTCATGTACTTCCATTTAATGCTAGGATCATGCACTGGCCCTCTCAATCCATCATTTTCATCTCCTCCATGTTCACTTTCAACACAAACTTCCCTCTCAAACAATTTTTCAGTATCTAAACCACCATAAATCTTAGACAAAAATGTTTTATCAAACATTTTAACTACTTTCTTCTTAGGTTTAGGCATACTAATTTTGGTACTCCTAATTTCAAAAACCTCATCCTCACCTTCTGAAAGATGATCTACAGATGCAGTGTCACTCTCATCCGAAGAGTACATATCATACATATCTTCATCCTCATCTTCATTATCACTATCTACTTCAACATTATCTATCCTATCAGTTACACCACCATTTCCTATCAGTTCCCTAGTTATCTCACACTCAGAGTGGCCAATGTAAACCTCAATCAAACCTCCATTGTCTTCAGCAAATTTTATAAAACTAACTACATCATTATCAGATTTCATATGCCTCAATCCAGACTCTAAATCTTTACCAGGAACAAGGAAAAAGATAAAATTGCATAATGCAGATGATGATTCTTCTAAAAAAGATTTAAACTTACTGAAATTCATGGAATGTATGTCCACATCCTTCAAAACGGTTAGCATATCGTACTCATAACTAAAAGGATTTTTATCAAACCTACCACCACGATGAAAGTTGATCGTTATCATAATTGCATGCTCCACGATTTCCAATTTTGATTGATGATCGATGATCCAGGAAGACGATTTCGATTAGGGTTTAATAAAAAATTAAAGTTATGATCCCAATTAGATTTGGTATTATAAAAATGAAAGAGGGAGAGAGAGAATTAGTGGGGAGTGACGTCACCGGTTTCTGACCGGTTGAGTGAAAAAAAGTCGTTTATTTAAACGGTCAAATGGAGTATAGTGATGTAAATAGACATAAACTTTGTACAATGACTTAGACGGATAATTTTGGTAAGTACAATGGTCATCTGGTGCATTTTCCCTTTAACAAAAATTTAAGAAATGTATCCTTTTACATGTGATAGTCCAGCTGATAAACCAAGTTTAAGTAGAAGAGTCATTCTTAAAAATGAATATGACACGTTCACAGCTAAAATTAACGAAGACTTTGAAGATACTGTCACCAGATACACCGATCTCCTTAAAGAAATTCGCAAAAATCGTATAATGATTGAAGAGAAAGTAATAGAGAGATATTTGGAGGCTTTGCCTAAGCATTGGGAGGCATGGGTAAAAGTGATAAAAGATGAACTTGAAATAAATAACGATATATATACACGATTAAATCTGAAAGAGGTGATTGAAAGATTAAGAGTGTATAAATCAGCATCAATGGCATTTATTGAGGGATTTCGTAGTGAAGTCAGGATTTCTGCGGGTGATTCTAGTACTACAAGTGAAATGAGCTCGAATGAAGAGAATTTTTAAAATGTTGAAGATACTGAACATGAAACAAAGGTTTGCAGCTGCACGTTGGACCTATCTAACGAAAACTTCGTTGACAAGATGGTCGACCTAAATACCGAGAAGTCAAAGGTACTTCTTGATCTTCAATCCGTAAAAGAATTATGCAACTCTTTTACAACCTTAACTCTTCAAAACGATAAATTGACTAAGTCAGTATCCGCTTTGGAATCTCAGCAAACTGAACTCAAGCAAACCATCTCGAATTTAACTTATCAAAGGGATGAATTTAGAAAGAAATATTATAACAACGAGAAGGATCGAACGGAACTTTTACGAAATGTCGGTCTTTTGACACAAAAAATCGACATATTATATGAATGCCTTGAAAAAGAAAAGAAGAAATTTGCAGAGAAAGTCCAAGAGTTAAATAACTGTGAAATAAGGTTAACTGAGCAGGAAAGGAAGATCGAACAGTTCCGTACTTCTTCTACTACTTTAAATTCAATCATGAGTCGTCAAAGGCCAACTGGAGATCGTAGTGGTTTGGGATATAATGAAACACCTCCTCCTTTTAATCACAATTACAGTTCTCTTAAAGTTGAATGTGACGTGAAGGAAAACAGTGTTGACTCTTCTTGTGAATCTTCCTCTACAAGGGACAATCAAACTGAGTCAAGTGTTTCGGAGACAAAAACGAGTACATTAGCTGAAAACTCAAAACCCAAACAGCCCATGGACGACTTGAAGTGTTTTAAATGCCGGGAACATGGTCACGTGGCCTCGGTATGTCCAATGAAGAAGCGAAAGCAAGCCAACAGATCGCCCTCTCCGAAGAAAGAATATCCGAAGAAAGAATATGCTCGGCACTCAATGGCTCGTTCATATTCACCTGTACGGAAACAGGTGCCTCAAAAGTGGATTAAGAAACAGGAACACACGGGTGTTTCTAATGATTGTTCTTTTCAACGGCGTCCATTTGGACCGTCTTTCAGAAGTTCTACTCCATATTGCCCGAGTCAGAGAGTACCTTCCTTTTATCAGCAGTCGAGATCTTATTGTCCACAGAGGAACCACCTGAATTCTAATGTTAACGCTACAGTTACTAAAGATGATGGTTTCTTAAAGGAGTTTGTCTACGTGAACGAAAGAGGACAATCTAGACGTGTTATGGCATGGGTTCCCCACCATAACTGATCATTGCTAATTTTAGCTGTTATTTTTGTAACTTTGTAATTTCCTTTTATGAAAAAAAAATTAGAATCGACATGAAGATCTCAAACTTTCATGTCGATCTTAAAAAAAAAAAAAAAAAAAAAAAAAAAAAAAGTTTTACTAACGTTTGTTTGCAGGTTACGAAGCGCGTACGAGACTCTACTCTTGAAAACTGCTGTTTGAGACGTTGTTCATAGTCAGACAGCTCAGGGGGAGTTTTGTTGTCACTTATGGAAGCTCGAAGAATACAAGCAAAAGTGATGAACTTAGTTGAGTCAAATTCTGACATAGACTCTGATAAAGAACGAAGTTCACAACAACAAAGGGAGCTGCCTAACTCTTCACAAGCATTAACAGAGAAGACTAACTCTTCACAAGAGCAAACGGAGAAGACTGAATCTTCACAAGCTTAAACGGAGAAGACTGAATTATTGCAACAATTCAGGGGGAGTTATTCAAGACAATGATGAGTTACAAGAACCTGCAAGGAACACAAGGAGTACAAGACTATAAATACTTTGAGCGTATAACGGATTCTAGAAGCAACAGTCAAGGGGGAGTTTGTTGGTGCAATATATGTGACCGTTGTTCTAGATTAATTAAGTCTTTAGTACTAGTCTATTTTAGTCTGTAATGGCCCAATAGCATTGTATTGTTATTTGGGCTATTTAGTCTGTTATGGGTGTTAATGGACTTTGCATAGTCCACGAGCCCATTAGTGGCCCAAGCCTGTGAACATGTCTCTATATAAAGAGACATTGAGTTTAGGTTTAGGGCTAATGAGTTGGTGAATGATTGGTAGACAGACTGAAGGAGAGAGTTCTGAGAATACTTTATTGTAATTGAGTGATTCAATATATAAAGTATTTGGAATTCGGTAATAGTATTTGGAATTCGGTAATTACGTTTTGTTCTTATTGTTATTAATATCGATTATTAGTTGTTTGATATACTGATTACAAGATTCCGCCTCGTGATCAGTTGGTTTAATCCTGTAGATCGGACCACTGGTGTGACAACCGTCTTATTTCCGGTGAAAATAGCATTCTCTATCTTTGAGTTAAATTCGAATTGATCTTATCTTTACTTGCTTCTTAACCTTGTGTGTGTCGGAATCGAAATCGGAATCACAAAATGAATCCTAATACCAAGTAAACACTTAGTGAACTTGTCTAAGTTCCTATCTAAAATAACCGGAAACTTTCAACTAACGAAAACGCTTAACAAAGGAACAAACGAAAAACGAACAAAGCTGAAACAGGCCCCAAATGCGCCGCCTGTTGCCCCAATGCGCCGCATTCGGGGGTAGTTCAGCAATGTTTGTGTTTTTGTAAAATTTAACTAAACGGACCAAAACCCAAACCAACGATTTGGTCCAGGTTCTTAGAGCCCATAGCTCTTTTAAAAGTCCAGTAAACACCATTTGACAACCATATAACACTTATTAAACACAAAACACAAACACATACAACACATACAAACACACACAATCACACTCATTTTCTAAGCTCACTCTCTCCCTTTTTCATTTCTCTCAAGAACTCATACACACACCAACATTTCCAGGGATTTGTACTTTAAAAATACAGAAACATAACCACATTAAACACCTACAAATCATTCATAAACAAGAAGGAAGAAAGGAGCTTTCACCTATTTGGGTTAAAATCAATTTCTACGCTTTTTGGGGTCAAGAATCACCAAGAGATCACTCCAACCATCTTCAAATCATTTTCTACTTGGTATATATCTTTCAAATCCTCTGTCTTTTTAACATATATTCGTTGCATGTGCAATCTAATAACTAAAAACGAGTTTTCATGATGATTTATGACTATTTATGAACATAATCGGGTTTATATAAAATGGATGATTAGATCCATGAATTTGTGGTTAAAAACTCAATATAAACTGTAAAACATCAAGTATTTTGAGGTATTTATCATTGCATGTCGAAATCCACCACCAAAATACCATTTTTAGCACAAAAACGATTTTTACCATAAAGCTGTAAGTCTAGTGAATGCGGCGCATTCCTAGATCAGCAGCCAGAAAAATTTTCAATTTTCGGTATAAGACGTGATCTTGAGTTTATTTCTTCAAACCGAGTCTTATAACCTGTAATGAACTTAAATTGTGTAAAAAGGGACTATTTGAACATGTTTATATAACATTGTGTTTGGTGTTAATACATAAACTTTGGTTATGAAGCCAAGGTCAAGAGTTCGAAGCCAAGGATATAATCTTAGGAGATTCATTATGCCTATCTGACAAAACCTTCCCCGTCTACCTAATTCCTATCGAGCTGGCAAGCTTTGACGTTATCGTCGGAATGGACTGGCCATCTCGTTTTCGAGTCGAGATCGTCTGTTTCGACGGACTCATTCGTATCCCTCTTTCAGACCGTGAAACTCTCGTTGTTCAGGGAGACAAAACCTGGACGACAACTTCGCATCGTGTCTTCCATAAAAATGCGCAAGTACCTCGAGAAGGACTACGACGCATTCCTCGCTCATGTCGTCGAACGTTAACCTAAAGAAAGTCGAGTCCAAGACATCCCCGTAGTCAAGGATCATCCAGAGGTCTTTCCTGAGGATTTGCCTGGGCTACCGCCAAAACGACAAGTGGACTTCCGAATAGACCTCGTTCCTGGCACAGCACCGGTTGCCAAGAACCCATATTTCCTAGCACCACCCAAAGTGCAAGAACTATTTAAACAGCTACATGAACTCTTGGATCACGGTCTTATTCGTCCGAGCTCGTTTCCCCCTGGAGAGCCCAATCCTCTTTGTTTAAAAGAAAGACGGATCCTTCCGTATGTGCATCGATTATCATGAACCTAACAAGCTGACCGTCAAGAACCGATAACCACCCCCGAGGATCGACGACCTATTCGAACAGTTGCAGGATGCTACTTACTTCTCAAAGGTCGACCTCCACCCAGGTTATCATCAGGTTCGTGTCAGTAAGACCGACATTCCTAAACCGCATTCCGAACTCGTTACGGTCATTACGAATTCCTTGTCATGTCATTTGGCCTGACCAACGCACCAGCACTGTTCATGGACCTAATGAACAGAGTGTGTAGGCCATAACTAGACAAGTTCGTAATCGTATTCATAGACGACATTCTCATCTACTCAAGGAATAATCAAGACCACGCGAAACACCTGGAACTCATTCTAGAACTCCTTTGGGAATCAGAAGTGACACGTGGAACTCCCGAGATGTAAATTCTGACTCCGGGAAGTACATTACCTTAGTCAAGCGATCGATTAGGAGGGAATTCACGCAGACCTAGCCAAAATCAAGCGATTGAGAGATAGCAAGCCCCAACGACTCCTACGGAAATCCGACAATTCGTAGGATTGGCTGGCTACTATCGAAGATTCATTGAGAATTTCCTCAAGGATCGCTAGGCCATTGACCGAACTTACTCCGAATTATACAGTTTCCCTTTTTGGGCAAAGAACCGGAGGAACCATTTCAGAAGTTCAAACTCGAATCACTAGCACACAGAGCGATGCATTGAAACCCGAGAACCTTAAGGACGAAACCATTCACAATCATGAAGAAGGATATCGCCTTGTACGTAGCTAAGTGCCTTACTTGCTCGAAGGTCAAGGTGGAATATCAGAAGCCCTCCTGTCTACTTCAGCAGCCAGAGATTCCCATGTGGAAGTGGGAACAAATCCCCATGAACTTCATCACCAGATTGCCCCGTACGGCAAGAGGTAACGACACGATTTGGGTCATCGTGGACCGTTTGACAAGATCCGCTCATTCCCTCCCGGTACGAGAAAACCACTCGATGGAGAAATTCGCTCAAATCTACATCAACGAGATCGTCTCTCGTCACGGAACACCTCCCTCCACCATCTCCGATAGGGATAGTCGACTCACGTCCCGTTTTAGGAATGCCCTTCAGAAATCGTTAGGGACGCGACTAGACCTCAGCACCGCATACCACCCTCATACCGATGGTCAGAGTGAACGGACTATCCAAACGCTTGAAGATATGCTGAGAGCGTGTGTAGTTGACTTCGAAGGAAGTTGGGACGCTCACCTCCCCTTGGTCGAGTTCTCCTATATCAACAACTACCACACTAGCATCAAGTGCGCACCATTCGAGGCCTTACACGGACGTAAGTGTCAGTCACCACTTTGTTGGATTGAAGCTGGCAATCAACAACTTACAAGGCTCGATATCATCCAGGAAACCATCGACAAGATTGCTACCAATCGGAAAGAGTGAAGACACCCCGTACCCGGCAGAAGAACTATGCCGACAACCGAAGGAAACCCCTCGAGTTCCAAGTCGGCGATAGAGTACACCTCTAGGTATCGCCATGGAAAGGGGTAGTACGTTTCGGGAAGCGCGGCAAGCTAAGCCCGAGGTACACCGACCCATTCAAGGTGATAGAGAGAATCGGCCCGGTGGCATATCGACTCCAACTTCCGCTGACTCTTTCCAACGTTCACAACGTCTTTCATGTCTCGCACTTGAAAAAGTGCTTATCGGACGAGACCATTGTCATTCCACTGGATGAGATCCAGATCGACAACAAGCTTAACTTCATCAAGGAACCGCTCGAAGTTGTAGACCGAGAGGTCAAACAACTCAAGCAAAGTCGTATCCCTATTGTCAAGGTTCGGTGGAATTCAAGACGAGGTCACGAATTCACGTGAGAACGTGAAGACCAGACCCGTTGGAGGTATCCACATCTATTCAGAGATTCTTCCTCTCGATGAGGCGAACTAAATTTCGGGACGAAATTCTTTTCAACCTGGGGAGAATGTGACAACCGTCTTATTTCCGGTGAAAATAGCATTCTCTATCTTTGAGTTAAATTCGAATTGATCTTATCTTTACTTGCTTCTTAACCTTGTGTGTGTCGGAATCGAAATCGGAATCACAAAATGAATCCTAATACCAAGTAAACACTTAGTGAACTTGTCTAAGTTCCTATCTAAAATAACCGGAAACTTTCAACTAACAAAAACGCTTAACAAAGGAACAAACGAAAAACGAACAAAGCTGAAACAGGCCCCAAATGCGCCGCCTGTTGCCCCAATGCGCCGCATTCGGGGCTAGTTCAGCAATGTTTGTGTTTTTGTAAAATTTAACTAAACGGACCAAAACCCAAACCAACGATTTGGTCCAGGTTCTTAGAGCCCATAACTCTTTTAAAAGTCCAGTAAACACCATTTGACAACCATATAACACCTATTAAACACAAAACACAAACACATACAACACATACAAACACACACAATCACACTCATTTTCTAAGCTCACTCTCTCCCTTTTTCATTTCTCTCAAGAACTCATACACACACCAACATTTCCAGGGATTTGTACTTTAAAAATACAGAAACATAACCACATTAAACACCTACAAATCATTCATAAACAAGAAGGAAGAAAGGAGCTTTCACCTATTTGGGTTAAAATCAATTTCTAAGCTTTTTGGGGTTAAGAATCACCAAGAGATCACTCCAACCATCTTCAAATCATTTTCTACTTGGTATATATCTTTCAAATCCTCTGTCTTTTTAACATATATTCGTTGCATGTGCAATCTAATAACTAAAAACGAGTTTTCATGATGATTTATGACTATTTATGAACATAATCGGGTTTATATAAAATGGATGATTAGATCCATGAATTTGTGGTTAAAAACTCAATATAAACTGTAAAACATCAAGTATTTTGAGGTATTTATCATTGCATGTCGAAATCCACCACCAAAATACCATTTTTAGCACAAAAACGATTTTTACCATAAAGCTGTAAGTCTAGTGAATGCGGCGGCGCATTCCTAGATCAGCAGCCAGAAAAATTTTCAATTTTCGGTATAAGACGTGATCTTGAGTTTATTTCTTCAAACCGAGTCTTATAACCTGTAATGAACTTAAATTGTGTAAAAAGGGACTATTTGAACATGTTTATATAACATTGTGTTTGGTGTTAATACATAAACTTTGGTTATGAAAATCGTGAAGCGGGGAAAGTGTCTAAAAATTGGATTTAAAGATTTTGGCGCGGAAACGCTGCCCGATTTTCGTTAGACTTAAAACCAACACTTATAATGAAAGCATTTCGTTAACTAACAAAGTTATAAACATCGGTACTTATTAAATCTTGGTATTACTATAGGAGTTCCGTGATTCCTACCCATTTCGACCCGTTCCGACCGCTCTCTCTCTATTGTGCTATTCTTCGCAAACCGTGAGTTACATCCCCACTTTATTTACTGTTTTCAAATAAATTTTGGGGGAAACAAGAGATCTAAATGAACTGTTATGAACTCTATTGAACGTTTTTGTGAAACTTATGCTTACTTAGTTTTAGGGCCGTTTGGCCTATGATAAACTAATGGTTCGCCACCTTTAATTGGCTCTTGGTTCAAAACTATATCAAACTTATTTAATGCCACTCTCGGCACTCGCACATACTTTGATTGATCGTATAACTACCATGACTCTTGAGGGACATAACTATTCATAAGTGACTACTACTAGTTTAAAAATAACATCAGTGCCTAATTTTTCGTAACACACTATTAGCTTTGTTAAGCCGTTTAGTAATTATGAGTATCGATACTTAGGAAATAACCGTTCCTTGCTTAGGCGGCAGCTTAAGTACATATTACTCGATCAGAAATGACTCCCCGTAAGTAGTGCGGGGTAAGGGGCCTCACGGTTCGTTAATCGGTTTAGTGTGAACACTTGTTATTATGCCAAGTAGTCGTTATACATGAATTCAATCAATAGTTTACTTATCTTGCGCGTATAGAGTTATACGACTTCCGCAACATTCTTTTAAACAACTGTCTTGGTTCGAACTATCTTTTGAGCAACTTTTGGATCCAAACTATTCTTTAAGTATTGTTCTACTTTTTGAAACTTTTAAGTATAAATATACTTAACTTAAACCTTTTTAGTCGAGGACTAGAAAACTGTAACTCACTCACTACTTTATTGTAGTTGACACTTGATCTTTTGTTTCAGGAAACCAAATGTAAGACACGAAGTGCATACTATGGATGGGTCAGGCATGTCACGTGAATTCAAGAATTGGGAAAAGACCTATTTTATCATTTTGGGAATTTGTTAAACGCTGAATTATGTACTTTTGTTATGCAACTCGCTAATACTTGGTTATTTCATCTTGTAAACTCAAATTTTCTATTTTTATGACTTGAGACCGTATGTTTTTAATTATAACTCGTGTAATGATATCTTTGCTCTTCACATTCCGTGTTTCCGCTTTAGCGGGGTGTGACAGACTTGGTATCAGAGCATTGGTTATAGCGAAAACGGTTTTAAGAATTTTTCAAAATTTTGAAACCAAACTATAACCAAGGCTTTTCAGAAAAATCATTTCACGAGCTTTCAAACTTTAGTAGATTAATTCCGCAATCGCATGGTTTGCTTGTAACTAGGCGTAACTTGATCAACTATGCCTAGTTCAAAATAAATTCTGCGAGAACGGAAAGTAATTGCTATTGTCAAACGGTTTTCGAGTCGAAAAATTCCCGGTCTTATTCCTTCCCGATTCTCACGTGACTGACCCATACATGCATTTTCGTTACATTTTTCCTTATTGCTTGTACTCACGTAACGTATTATTCGCAGATCCGACATGTCTCAGTCGTCCCGTTCACGATCTCAGTAACGATCTCTCTCGCGAGCCGTTTCCCCATCGAACGAGCCTTCCGAGGGCCACACGGCGTCCGATAGTCAGCGTCATCAGACGACTGACCCGACAGAGGATACGCCAACGACGATCAGTAGCAGTCACGGATCCAGCCCGAGATCTGTGCTTCCACCCCCTCCACCAGCGCCTGTCACCGAACCACCGCAGCCCCAAGGGCTTCGCGCTAGGTTGGCCGCGCGCCAGCAGCCGAGCCTGTTTCGACCCGCACCTCCTCAGTCATTGGTGGAACCATACGATCCCGCCCTGCGCACTCCGGTAATGGAACGCTACGCGTGGGAACGTCATTTCCTTGAGGAGCAGCGACGTGCTCAGGAGGCCGGAATCTCCCGACCTATGATGCCACCTACTCTCCAGCCACCCCCACCGGCCGCATTCCTGCACCTGCACTGCGAGGTTCGGGCACTCGCTGAGGAGAACCAGCAACAGGGACTCCTCATCAGCGAAGTCACTGATGCGGCGCACCACTTGTCTGAGCAGGCGATGCGAATCATCGCATCGACTCGAGCCACGGCACGTACTGTGCAGCAACTCGTAGGGGCGTGTCTGGTAATGGGAACCTTGATCGCGGTCATGATGGCCAAGATGTTCCTAGAGAGGCGTCATTAGTCGTATTCTTCCTTTTGTATTGTACTGTAGGCCGAGTTGAAATTTTCAATGTACACAGCTTCGAGCCATTTCCACTTATTTTCTTATTGTATTGTACTGTACTCCTTTTCTATTATGAACCTTGTACCCAACTTAATCATTATTAATGAATGAAGCTCTATCCTTTTATCTATTATTATTACTGTCGTATGAATCTTGTTCTAGGGTTGTTTGGTTACTCTTGCGTGTGAATCTTGTCATGTGAATCTCTTGAATCCTTGTCGTGCGTGTACTATCTGTTCCGTTATTTTTACTCTTGCGTGATTGTTATCCTTGTTCATTGGATTACCTACTCATCGTATCTTATTCGTGCGTCTAAACTAGTTTCCTTCTTTCCATTGTAGAATCATGCCTCCTAAGAGAAGCCGCGCTGACCTATTAGCCGAGCAGATTACCGTGCAGCTCAAAGCAGCACTCCCAAACATGATCGCCCAGATCATCGCTGGGGTCAACAACGAAATGTTCTGGGATGATATCCCCAACGACACCCACCTGGAGAACAACGGCGACAATAACCTTCACCTCTTCCCAACCACAGTTAAACAAGAGGAAGGCGAAAACCTCGGGAACGTTAACCCCTTTCTATTTCCAGTAACAATCAAACAAGAAGAAGGAGAGAACCCCAGAAACAATAACCACCTTCTCCCTCCTGTATCAATCAAACAGGAAAAGGACGAGAACTTTGGAACCAACAGCCTCCCTTTCCCTTCAGCCCGCGTCCAGCGAAATGAGAGTAAGAAAAGGAAGGCTCACCATCAACCAACAAGGAGCAACAGCAACAAGAAACCCACGATCAGACCCCGAGGTTACGCTGGGCCGCACCCCAAGTGCGGTAGATGCTACCTCTACCATGTCGGGGATTTCCCAGTGTGCTACACATGTAACGAATCGGGGCACCTCTCCAGGCATTGCCGCAAATATACTGATAAGCAAGACAAGAGGTGGGCTTGCTTTGAATGCGGGAGCAACGAACACCCCCGTGTGATTTGCCCCATATTCAATACAACGGAAACTTTTAGTACTCTCGCAATCACAGCCGAGAAAGCTCCGCAGGACTCGAACGCAGTTACGGGTACGTCTTCTATCAATGACCAATTTGCTTCCGTACTATTCGACTCAGGAGCCGAAAGAAGCCTTGTTTCCCTAGAATTTACACCCCTCATTAACCTAGGATCTAAAGTTCTTAAGGATAGGCTTACTATCGAATATGCTAACGGTCAAGAGTTCGAAGCCAAGGATATAATCTTAGGAGATTCATTATGCCTATCTGACAAAACCTTCCCCGTCTACCTAATTCCTATCGAGCTGGCAAGATTTGACGTTATCGTCGGAATGGACTGGCCATCTCGTTTTCGAGTCGAGATCGTCTGTTAAACGGACTCATTCGTATCCCTCTTTCAGACCGTGAAACTCTCGTTGTTCAGGGAGACAAAACCTGGACGACAACTTCGCATCGTGTCTTCCATAAAAATGCGCAAGTACCTCGAGAAGGACTACGACGCATTCCTCGCTCATGTCGTCGAACGTTAACCTAAAGAAAGTCGAGTCCAAGACATCCCCGTAGTCAAAGATCATCCAGAGGTCTTTCCTGAGGATTTGCCTGGGCTACCGCCAAAACGACAAGTGGACTTCCGAATAGACCTCGTTCCTGGCACAGCACCGGTTGCCAAGAACCCATATTTCCTAGCACCACCCAAAGTGCAAGAGCTATTTAAACAGCTACATGAACTCTTGGATCACGGTCTTATTCGTCCGAGCTCGTTTCCCCCTGGAGAGCCCAATCCTCTTTGTTTAAAAGAAAGACGAATCCTTCCGTATGTGCATCGATTATCATGAACCTAACAAGCTGACCGTCAAGAACCGATAACCACCCCCGAGGATCGACGACCTATTCGAAAAGTTGCAGGATGCTACTTACTTCTCAAAGGTCGACCTCCGCCCAGGTTATCATCAGGTTCGTGTCAGTAAGACCGACATTCCTAAACCGCATTCCGAACTCGTTACGGTCATTACGAATTCCTTGTCATGTCATTTGGCCTGACCAACGCACCAGCACTGTTCATGGACCTAATGAACAGAGTGTGTAGGCCATAACTAGACAAGTTCGTAATCTTATTCATAGACGACATTCTCATCTACTCAAGGAATAATCAAGACCACGCGAAACACCTGGAACTCATTCTAGAACTCCTTTGGGAATCAGAAGTGACACGTGGAACTCCCGAGATGTAAGTTCTGACTCCGGGAAGTACATTACCTTAGTCAAGCGATCGATTAGGAGGGAATTCACGCAGACCTAGCCAAAATCAAGCGATTGAGAGATAGCAAGCCCCAACGACTCCTACGAAAATCCGACAATTCGTAGGATTGGCTGGCTACTATCGAAGATTCATTGAGAATTTCCTCAAGGATCGCTAGGCCATTGACCGAACTTACTCTGAATTATACAGTTTCCCTTTTTGGGCAAAGAACCGGAGGAACCATTTCAGAAGTTCAAACTCGAATCACTAGCACACAGAGCGATGCATTGAAACCCGAGAACCTTAAGGACGAAACCATTCACAATCATGAAGAAGGATATCGCCTTGTACGTAGCTAAGTGCCTTACTTGCTCGAAGGTCAAGGTGGAATATCAGAAGCCCTCCTGTCTACTTCAGCAGCCAGAGATTCCCATGTGGAAGTGGGAACAAATCCCCATGAACTTCATCACCAGATTGCCCCGTACGGCAAGAGGTAACGACACGATTTGGGTCATCGTGGACCGTTTGACAAGATCCGCTCATTCCCTCCCGGTACGAGAAAACCACTCGATGGAGAAATTCGCTCAAATCTACATCAACGAGATCGTCTCTCGTCACGGAACACCTCCCTCCACCATCTCCGATAGGGATAGTCGACTCACGTCCCGTTTTAGGAATGCCCTTCAGAAATCGTTAGGGACGCGACTAGACCTCAGCACCGCATACCACCCTCATACCGATGGTCAGAGTGAACGGACTATCCAAACGCTTGAAGATATGCTGAGAGCGTGTGTAGTTGACTTCGAAGGAAGTTGGGACGCTCACCTCCCCTTGGTCGAGTTCTCCTATATCAACAACTACCACACTAGCATCAAGTGCGCACCATTCGAGGCCTTACACGGACGTAAGTGTCAGTCACCACTTTGTTGGATTGAAGCTGGCAATCAACAACTTACAAGGCTCGATATCATCCAGGAAACCATCGACAAGATTGCTACCAATCGGAAAGAGTGAAGACACCCCGTACCCGGCAGAAGAACTATGCCGACAACCGAAGGAAACCCCTCGAGTTCCAAGTCGGAGATAGAGTACACCTCTAGGTATCGCCATGGAAAGGGGTAGTACGTTTCGGGAAGCGCGGCAAGCTAAGCCCGAGGTACACCAACCCATTCAAGGTGATAGAGCGAATCGGCCCAGTGGCATATCGACTCCAACTTCCGCTGACTCTTTCCAACGTTCACAACGTCTTTCATGTCTCGCACTTGAAAAAGTGCTTATCGGACGAGACCATTGTCATTCCACTGGATGAGATCCAGATCGACAACAAGCTTAACTTCATCAAGGAACCGCTCGAAGTTGTAGACCGAGAGGTCAAACAACTCAAGCAAAGTCGTATCCCTATTGTCAAGGTTCGGTAGAATTCAAGACGAGGTCACGAATTCACGTGAGAACGTGAAGACCAGACCCGTTGGAGGTATCCACATCTATTCAGAGATTCTTCCTCTCGATGAGGCGAACTAAATTTCGGGACGAAATTCTTTTCAACCTGGGGAGAATGTGACAACCGTCTTATTTTCGGTGAAAATAGCATTCTCTATCTTTGAGTTAAATTCGAATTGATCTTATCTTTACTTGCTTCTTAACCTTGTGTGTGTCGGAATCGAAATCGGAATCACAAAATGAATCCTAATACCAAGTAAACACTTAGTGAACTTGTCTAAGTTCCTATCTAAAATAACCGGAAACTTTCAACTAACAAAAACGCTTAACAAAGGAACAAACGAAAAACGAACAAAGCTGAAACAGGCCCCAAATGCGCCGCCTGTTGCCCCAATAAGCCGCATTCGGGGCTAGTTCAGCAATGTTTGTGTTTTTGTAAAATTTAACTAAACGGACCAAAACCCAAACCAACGATTTGGTCCAGGTTCTTAGAGCCCATAGCTCTTTTAAAAGTCCAGTAAACACCATTTGACAACCATATAACACTTATTAAACACAAAACACAAACACATACAACACATACAAACACACACAATCACACTCATTTTCTAAGCTCACTCTCTCCCTTTTTCATTTCTCTCAAGAACTCATACACACACCAACATTTCCAGGGCTTTGTACTTTAAAAATACAGAAACATAACCACATTAAACACCTACAAATCATTCATAAACAAGAAGGAAGAAAGGAGCTTTCACCTATTTGGGTTAAAATCAATTTCTAAGCTTTTTGGGGTCAAGAATCACCAAGAGATCACTCCAACCATCTTCAAATCATTTTCTACTTGGTATATATCTTTCAAATCCTCTGTCTTTTTAACATATATTCGTTGCATGTGCAATCTAATAACTAAAAACGAGTTTTCATGATGATTTATGACTATTTATGAACATAATCGGGTTTATATAAAATGGATGATTAGATCCATGAATTTGTGGTTAAAAACTCAATATAAACTGTAAAACATCAAGTATTTTGAGGTATTTATCATTGCATGTCGAAATCCACCACCAAAATACCATTTTTAGCACAAAAACGATTTTTACCATAAAGCTGTAAGTCTAGTGAATGCGGCGCATTCCTAGATCAGCAGCCAGAAAAATTTTCAATTTTCGGTATAAGACGTGATCTTGAGTTTATTTCTTCAAACCGAGTCTTATAACCTGTAATGAACTTAAATTGTGTAAAAAGGGACTATTTGAACATGTTTATATAACATTGTGTTTGGTGTTAATACATAAACTTTGGTTATGAAAATCGTGAAGCGGGGAAAGTGTCTAAAAATTGGATTTAAAGATTTTGGCGCGGAAACGCTGCCCGATTTTCGTTAGACTTAAAACCAACACTTATAATGAAAGCATTTCGTTAACTAACAAAGTTATAAACATCGGTACTTATTAAATCTTGGTATTACTATAGGAGTTCCGTGATTCCTACCCATTTCGACCCGTTCCGACCGCTCTCTCTCTCTATTGTGCTATTCTTCGCAAACCGTGAGTTACATCCCCACTTTATTTACTGTTTTCAAATAAATTTTGGGGGAAACAAGAGATCTAAATGAACTGTTATGAACTCTATTGAACGTTTTTGTGAAACTTATGCTTACTTAGTTTTAGGGCCGTTTGGCCTATGATAAACTAATGGTTCGCCACCTTTAATTGGCTCTTGGTTCAAAACTATATCAAACTTATTTAATGCCACTCTCGGCACTCGCACATACTTTGATTGATCGTATAACTACCATGACTCTTGAGGGACATAACTATTCATAAGTGACTACTACTAGTTTAAAAATAACATCAGTGCCTAATTTTTCGTAACACACTATTAGCTTTGTTAAGCCGTTTAGTAATTATGAGTATCGATACTTAGGAAATAACCGTTCCTTGCTTAGGCGGCAGCTTAAGTACATATTACTCGATCAGAAATGACTCCCCGTAAGTAGTGCGGGGTAAGGGGCCTCACGGTTCGTTAATCGGTTTAGTGTGAACACTTAAGTTATTATGCCAAGTAGTCGTTATACATGAATTCAATCAATAGTTTACTTATCTTGCGCGTATAGAGTTATACGACTTCCGCAACATTCTTTTAAACAACTGTCTTGGTTCGAACTATCTTTTGAGCAACTTTTGGATCCAAACTATTCTTTAAGTATTGTTCTACTTTTTGAAACTTTTAAGTATAAATATACTTAACTTAAACCTTTTTAGTCGAGGACTAGAAAACTGTAACTCACTCACTACTTTATTGTAGTTGACACTTGATCTTTTGTTTCAGGAAACCAAATGTAAGACACGAAGTGCATACTATGGATGGGTCAGGCATGTCACGTGAATTCAAGAATTGGGAAAAGACCTTTTTTATCATTTTGGGAATTTGTTAAACGCTGAATTATGTACTTTTGTTATGCAACTCGCTAATACTTGGTTATTTCATCTTGTAAACTCAAATTTTCTATTTTTATGACTTGAGACCGTATGTTTTTAATTATAACTCGTGTAATGATATCTTTGCTCTTCACATTCCGTGTTTCCGCTTTAGCGGGGTGTGACAACTGGGACCTACAAAAGGCCCTGATGTTGGGCTTCCTCAATGAGTCCCCGAACCTCACGGTGCAGGTGAAGAAATGCGGTTGGTGGGGGAGGCTGGAGAGTGGGTGGCATCATAGGTCGGGAAGGTCTGGCCTCCTAGGCGCGTCGCCTCTCATCGAGGAACTGACGCTCCCACGCACAGTGTTCCATAACTGGAGTGCGCATTGCGGGATCGTATGGGTCCATGAAGGACTAAGGAGGTGCGGGTCGGAACGGACCCGAGTGATGGTGCGCGGTCATCCTAGCGCGGGGCCCTTGGGGTTGTGGTGGTGCTGCAACGGGTGCCGATCGAGGAGGTGGTAACACGGTCCTCGGGCTAGACTCGTTACTACTACTGATGGTCATTGACGTATCCTCCGTCGGGTCAGTCGTCTGATGACGCTGACTCTCGGAGGCCGTATGGCCCTCAGAGGGTTCGTGCGAGGGGGAGGCGGCTCGTGGGAGGGATTGTGACTGGGATCGGGAGTGCGATGACTGAGACATGGCGTATCTGCGAATAGAGAGTTACATAAGTACGGGGGAAACTAAAATAGGAAAAACGTAAGTAAAATGCATGCACGAGTCAGTTATGTGAGTATCGGGAATCGACAAGACCGGGAATTTTTCGACTCAAAATCTGTTAACGATAGCAACTCCTTTTCCGTTCTTGCATAATTCGTTTTGAACTATGCATGGTTGATCAAGTCACGCATAGTTGAAAAAGATAATCATGCAATGGCGGAAAATAATATACTAAAGTTTGAACCCGAAATGATTTTTCTGAAAAGCCTTGGTTATAGTTTTGATTTCGAAAACTTTTTGAAAATTTTTTAAACCGTTTTCACTATAACCCGTGCTCTGATACCAAGTCTGTCACACCCCTCTAAAGCGGAAACACAAGATGTGAAGAGCAAAGAATCATTTCACGGGTTACACTAAAATCAACGGTTCAAGTCGTTTAAAATAACGTTCGAAAAAGTACAAATGTTCAAAAGTTACAACCAAGATCCGTAATTTTAAGATAACAAGTACATAATAAAATGTTTTAAATAAAAATTCCCAAATAACAAAGGTCTCCTTCCCGAATTACACTTCACATAACCAGCTTGACCCGCCTGAGCAATGCACTTCATGACTTACGCTTTGTTTCCTGAAACATGAGATAAAATGTCAACTATGAAACGTAGTGAGTGAGTTACAGTTTATAAGTTTTTGACCAAAGGATAACGACAAAATTTCCAACGAGTATATATAAGTGTAAAGTTTTCTTAAAGAAAGTTGGCGGATAAAAATCGCTTAAAATATGTATATATATATATATATATATACTCTCGTAATAGTTCAACGTCAAAAAGTTCAATATTCGTAAAAGTCAAGTTGTGTAACAAGACGATAAAGTATGTTGTCATTACCTCAGCGGTGGATTAATCCACATGTGTAAGACGATAAGTAGGTATATGCGTAAATAATAATGACATAAGATTTTTGAATTGTACCAACCACTTGGCTCAATATAACGTAACATTTAACACTAAACCGATTGTTGGTCAGAACACGTCCCTAAGTTTCAATAGAGAAGGAGTTCGTGAGAACTTAGTAATATGTACTCAGGACGCGAACCACAAGTAAGGAGTTACCTCTCCTAAGTATCGATACCCATATGTACTAACGGCTATTGCTAATAGTGTGTAATGAATTAATTTTTAAAAGCGGGGCACTTTTCATTCTTTATCTAAAAATTGGAAGTATGTACTTACGGTGTTTATATTCCCCTCAAGGGTTTACGCAAATACAATCAAACAATCATAGTCTAATCAAATGTCAAAAGGGGGCAAGCCTAAATAGTTTAAAGTAAGCCAATCGGGAAAAATGATATCGTCTACACATACAAGTTTCACAAGGTTTCCAAAATAGACCAATAGTTTACAATAGTTCCAAAAGTTCATACAGTTGCAAAAGTTCATAAAGGTTTCCAAAAACAATAGATCATAAAATCATTGTACGTAAATTCCAGTTCATAAAGCAGTTTCACATAAAAGATATCGTTCATAAAAAGATTTTGATCTCATGTTTCCCCCAAAAGAGTACTTAAAAATCCAAAGGTAAAGAGGGGTGTAACTCACGGATTGCGAAGATAAGGAACTCGGAAATCGGTCGGAAACGGGAGCCGGGAATCACAGAACGCCTAATAATACCAAGATAGTTCGAGTGTTATTATCTTATTATGTTATTATATGTAATGTAATATAATAGAGAGGTTTTTAGTTAAACTTTAAGTGTCAAGGTTAATATTTTGGTCCAAAAATCCAATTTAACGTTTATTATCGTCATGTCACGAGTAACTTTGATTGCTGAAATGGTTTGAGTTTTTCTAACGAACTTTGGGCAGCGCTTCCGCGCCCAAATTTCATTACCAAAAACTCAAACTCAATTCCGCTCACAAAATACTTATAACACGATAACATATTTAAACGAGTTCATTTTAAGTCCAAATAGTCCATACAAGTCACAAATGTTATTATTTTTATCAAACTGAGTCCCAAATATTATAATAACAAAAAGTCAGCGTGTATACTAGCTCAAAACGTCCAAACGACAAATTTTCGGGAATCTGGTCAGACCTGTGCGCCGTCCTGGACCATAGGAATGACGCACAACGCACAACGGCGCACACATGGGTTTTTGGTGATTTTCAAGCAAAACGTTTATTTTTAGCCATAGATTCCGACATGCAATAAGTCCAAACTTAATAAAACTTCATTTTCACAGTTTCTAAAGTATTTTTATCCATTAAAACATAGATCTAAATGTTATTTCGGTTAAAAATCGTTTTTGTCCATAAAATGTTACAAATCTTTATAAAAACTTATTTTTAATCCATGGATCATCCATGCAAGTTGTTATTTAAGTAAAAATGTCACACCCCGCTATAGCGGAAACACGGAATGTGAGAGCTGGAATATCATTACACGGTTATAACAAAAGTAAACGGTTCAAGTCATTTTAAGGAAATAAAAACAGTGCATGATTCAAAAACAACCAAGCAGTTTACAAGTTAAATTCAAGTACAAATACAAGTTCCAAAATAGATTTCCCAAAATAAAAAGGTCTTTCCCATAGTGCGCCTCACGTGACCATATTGACCCTTCCTTGCCATGCATCCCGACACTTACACTAATTTCCTGAAACATAAGATAAAGTGTCAACTACATTAAGTAGTGAGTGAGTTACAGTTTAGAGTTTCGATAAAAGTTTCCAAAAATAGAAATATATGTAATTACGTCGTAAGTAAAAAGGAACGGAGCGACGCTAGAACATATATATAAATAGTAAGAAGTTTCGTGCACACGCAAATAAAACAAATAAAACTCGTATAAGTAAAGCTGAAGCGGAATCCATCGCTAAAAAGGTATATGCGTAGGTAATATGTGCTTAACTAAATTAGTAACTCGTATTAATCACTTGGCATAATATAAATAGTAAGTTTACACTAAACCGATTGTCTGGTCAGGATCTAGCCCCAAAATGTTTCATTGAGTTTCCAACTGAATCTTAGTAATATGTACTTGGGTCGCTAACCCTGAGCAAGGAGTGACCTCTCCTAAGTATCGATACTCATAATACTAACGGCTATTGCTAATAGTGTATAAAGTTTCCGAGTCCAAAACGGGGCAACTGAGTTCTGTTTCTAAAAATAGTAGTAGGCACTTACGGGTTTATATTTTCATCAAGGATTGGATCTCTAACAAGTATCCTAAATTTAGTTAACCAATTAAGGAGCATCAACACATATACGCATAATAGTTTCACAAGTTTCCAAGTTTCCAAAGTTTCCAATTTTCCAAGAGTTTCAAAGTTTCGTACAAGTTTCCAAAGTTTACGAGTTTCATAAGTTTCGAAATGTTTCAAGTTTCACACAAGTTTCCCAAAGTTGCAATAAAGTTTCATAGTTTCAAAAGTTTCAACGAATCGCAATATAGTTCCGAAAGTTACATAGCATACAATCTTATGTTTCCCCCAAATAATGTTTAAAAGCATAAAGTAAAACAAGTGGGGTTGTAACCCACGGTTTGCGAAGAAAAGATAAGAACAAGCACGGATGGAGCGGAATGCGTCGGGAATCAAAGATAACCTAAAACACTGGAATCTTGTATAAGTTTTAGTAGTATAATTTAAGTTATGTTAAGTTTCAATTTAACATTTTAAATCCCAATTTCTTATACTTTAGATTCTGTCCCAAAAGATTATTACGGAAAGTTTATAAGACTAAACGTGTTCGTGTACGATTTAGGGTCCGATTAGTCCAATTAAGTCCAAAAAGTGTCAATGTCCAAGGTCGAAGTGTATAAGTCCCGAAAATATTAAGTTACTGAATTTGGAATATATTTTACGGTGAAATTTGGGCAGCGCTTCCGCGCTATAAAATTTAAGTCCAATTTCAAAACACTTTCCCGCTTTAAAACAAACCATTTAACAAACACAAACCATAATACACATGTTTCAACTCCTCAATCTTTTTCAAACAATTTCTTTATTAAAAACAGTAAGCTTTTCACAATATATAATCTGCGGTAACTTATTTTAGCTTATTTGTACGTTTAAAGCCCTTAAAACGACAAATTTTACGAACAACAGGATCCAGACGGCGGCTGGAGACACTCAGCCGCCGGCTGGACTTTAGCCGTCGGCTGAGTGCCTTCAGCCGTCGGCCCAGAGGCCTTCGGCCAGTTTCTAGATTTCGTTATTTTTCGATTTTTAGCTCGTTTTAGTGTTAGATTCGAACATGCAAACTGTTATTTATCGAATATATGAGTTTTTAAGCAAATGCTACAGTTTCTTTCGGATTTATATGTTAAAAATGTAGATTTATTGTAAAAACTCGTTTTTAAGCAAGAAAACGTTTTAGATCTTTATAAAAACACATTTTTAGTTTATGATCGTCCATGCAAGTAAATACTTAGATAAAAACAGTAAAATAAAAGGGTTTTACCGAAGGAATTGGTTTTGGATCGGATGGATGAGTTCCTAGCTTCAAAAAGTGTGAAAACCTTCTTCAAAAACCCGATTTTTGCCTTCCTTTTGATACCCTTTACCCTTAGGACGATTTTGTGTAAGATTGATGGTGTTTATTTTCTGTGAAATGATGCCAAGTTTCTGTTTTGTTTATGTTTTCTTGAGAGAGTATGAGAGATTTAGAGGGAGAGAGTAGGTGTTTGTGTGTTTTGGTTTGAAATGAAAAGAAAATACAAATGAAAGTGGGAATAGGGGGAGGGTACTGGCCTTGGGAAGCCAAATTGCAGTAATGGCCAGCCCAATCCCGTTTTAATGTTTTGGTCCAATCAAATTTCATGCAACAATGAGTCACCATCCACTGGTCAGCGGCTTTTAGCCGCCGGCTGACCACATCCAGCCGCCGGCTGGGCTTCAGCCGTCGGCTGGAAGGTTTTTCCAACACGGTGACGTGTTAAGTTTTCCGTTATAGTTAGTTGAGGACCTGAATCTTATTAGTTTCCGTTATGAACTTAGTCAAGTTCTTGTATTGTTTATTTGGTGTTAGGATTTATAGATTGATTCCGACTTTTGGTTCCGACAATTAAGGACACAACAATTATGAACTCGAACAATATGAACACGATAAAAGAGTAACTAGGGATTCGAACCGATGTAGTAACTGAGAATCACCTGAATTTTTGACGGTTGTCACAAAAAACAGTAAGTTAAAAGAAATCTACCGGAGGAAATAGCTTGGATTATGATTTGGTGGTGTTTTGAGCTTCAAAATCTTTACGAAAATGGTCCTTAACCGAAATGTTTTGACACCTCTTCCTTCCTTTGGTTATTTGAACGGTTTTTGTGGTTAAAAACTTGGGTTTTGTGGCTGTAATCTTCTGGAAATGGAGAAGTTTTGAGAGAGTTTTGAGAGAAAAGTGTGTGTGTGTGTTTATGTTTTTGTTATATGAAAATGAAAAATGAAAAGTAAAGTAAGAAAAGTAGTAATGGGAGTCTTGGTACTGCAAACTTGCAGTAATGAGGGCTTAGAATCGAGTTTGATTGGGTTTGAAGGTTGTGTAAAACGAGACAAGCAATAAAAATCCAAAATTTTAAAATCTGCTACCTCCAGGACGTCTCACATGGTCCTTGTGCGGCGTCCTGGACCATTTTCGTAATTATTTTTGATTTTTGTTATTTTTGTGTTTTGTTTCGTTGGACCTTTTCGTTAACTAAAAGTTCTTAATTATGATACGTTATGAACTTAGGAAAGTTCATTAGGTGTTTTCTTGGTATTAGGACTTATATAAATCGATTTTGGGTGTGATTCCGACAATGACGCGTTTCCGGTAAATGAACAGTTAAAGATAACGACAGACAATGAGAGAGACGTAGCGTATAAATTAGACCAGAAATTGGACGGTTGTCACATTTTTCTTTCTATATATTTTACATACATATATGTCACACCCCTCTAAAGGGGAAACACGGGATGCGGAGAGCAATAGCATTCGATACACAAGTTTATAATTCGACACCAAGTTATATTAAAAGAAAACATAACATCAAAAGTTTACAAATGCCTTAAAACAGTGTTTACATATCCGAAATACGAAATAAGTGTTCATAACCAAGCCACCAGAACCCTTTCCCATTCTTGAAGTCATCAGTCCAAAGCATACTAGCATCGTTCCAAGCTTACTCGTTTCCTGAAATACGAGTCAAGTGTTAACTACAGGAGGCGTAGTTAGTGAGCTACAAGTTTAAGTAAAAGAATACAAGTTTCGACGCACATAAAAATGGCGTAAGCATGGTTTTCAAATAGTTGTGCCATAACATGCGTAGAATATTAGTATCCAAATAGTTATCACATAAACATGTGTAAAGTAAAGTGTTCGCGTTTGTAGGCATTGGCCACATAGCGCGACTATGTGACAATCCTAAATATTGCCCAATGATCGTTGCTAAGCCTAAAGCCTACCCATTTAGCATTATGGACCATCGTTATTTGGCGTTGTGGTGAGGGTCAATCTACCCAAATAGCGCTATCCATATCTACTAACAGTCCTTTACAAAGGGATTAATAGCAACTAATGTCCTTGGTAGTATCGGGAATTTTAGTGTTATCTCACGACCATGTTGTACAACGTCCGCAACATGGCGATCGATGTTTAGTCATTGGCAAAAATAGTGTTCGTATCCTCGACATTGTTGGCAAAACCATCAACAATGCCGACAAATTAGTCCTTCGTAATAGTATTCAAAATATAAAAGTGTTTTCGTAATAGCATTCGAGTATCAAAGCGTTTTCGTTTAGCATTCAAGTATCAAAGCATTTTTCAGCTTAAATATAATGTTTAAGCCTAAGAATCGCATTTCACCCCAAAATGTATTAAAAGCGTTTAAAAAGTAGGGGTTTGTAACTCAGTGTTTGCGCGTAGCATGCTCGAAAAATCTCGAAAGGTGCTGGGAATTACCGGAATCCTAATATGTGTCAAAATTGGGTAAGTATAATATTATTAGTTAACTTTGATATTCGTATATCGTATAATATTTACAAGTTGTATTGTTTTGTTTTACTCTTAATACCAAAGTTATTATGGCCGAAAACGTTCAAATCGTTTATCGTTACGTTTGGTCCAAAAATGTCCAAGGTCAATATTATTATGATAAGTTATATGTTCGTTACTGGAGTGTTTTAATATGGTCTACCGGAATTTGGGCAGCGCTTCCGCGCCATAATTGTTATGTCCAAAATATCCACACTTTCCCGCTTACAAACTTCATACTTTAATTAATACATATCAACAAGCTTATTCTAATGTACTAAGTCAATTAAATCATCCCAAATACAAGTATTTATTAGTCTCAGTCCAAAATATTCAGTTTCGAAAAGTCAGGTTGCGAATATAGCTTTTTAACGACAAAACGGAGATTTCCGGAATCTGCCAGCAGCCACGGTGCGCCGTCCTGGAGGATCCAGTACGACGCCCTGGTTGCCGCAGATTATCCGGAAATCGTTTTCTTCGCGAATCTGGTCATTTAAACGGTAGGTTTCGAAATGCAACTGATTTAAACCTTATTAAACATCATTTTCTCAGTTTATATGTAACTTTTAACCACAAAAACGAAGATCTAAGTAACATTTGATAAAAAGCCGTTTTTGTATAAAAATGGTTGTAAAACTTTACAAAAACTTATTTTTAGGTGTTAGATCATCCATGCAAAGGTTTATTTTAGTAAATAAAGTAAAAAGAGAAGTTTCTACCGGATGAAATGCTTGGATGATGATTTGGAAGAGATTTGAGCTTCAAAATCGGTGGAAAACGTCTTTTAATCGAAATGGATGAATCCTCCTTGCTTCCTTTGCTTTTTAGAACGATTTTTATGGATGATTTAGTGTGTTGTTGGGTGATTTTTCTGTGAAAATGTGGCTGGAACTTGAATGAGTTAGAGAGAAAAGTTTGTGTGTTTTTGTTGTGTGTGTTTATATTTTGTTAAAATGAAAAGAAAAGAAAATAGGGAGTGTTGAGTGTTTTGGGGTGAAGAGATGGCAGAAACCTGCCATAGGGGGGTCAAATCGGGCTAAGACAAGTGTTGGATAAGTGCAACAATCGAGAATGAGTCACAAAACACCAAAAATTTGAGTTACAACCCCTTAGGGTGTCGTCCTGGGCATTTTCTGCAGTTTTCTGTTTTACGTTTCTGTTATCGTTAAGCCTTTTCGTGAGTTGAAAGTTTACGATTTTTTTTGCAATGAACATAGGCAAGTTCGTTATGTGTTTTTCCTTGGTATTAGGATTTATTTATAGATTCAAATTTGATTTTCGATTCTGATTCCGAGACACACGTTAAAAGTTTAAATAAAATAAACGTATGTTTAAAGTTTTGTGTGAGTTACATCGAGCTTAGCTTTAAGAGTTATGTCTACGTAACCACGTAACACATAAAGTTAGTTATATCGTGTATCAAATATAAACATATCGAGGTTATAAGTTAGCGTTCTCGACCTGAGTTTTGACGGTTGTCACAATATATGTCACACCCCGCTATAGCGGAAACACGAGATGTGAAGAACTGGAATACCATTACACGGGTTATAACAAAATAAAACGGTTCACGTCATTTATTAAAATAAAATTTGTTCACAATCTCCAAAAACAACCAAGTAGTTTAAACATTCATTACAAATACATAAACTGAAGTTTTAGATAGAATTCCCAAAATAAAACAGGTCTTTCCCAATTTGTGTCTCACGTGACCATCCTGACCCATCCATGCCATGCACTTCGTTTCATACACTTAATTTGCTGAAACATAAGATAAAGTGTCAACTACAATAAAGTAGTGAGTGAGTTACAGTTTGAGTTTCTCGACAAAAGTTTCCATAAAGGTTATCTATATATATATATATATATATATATATATATATATATATATATATATATATATATATATATATATATATATATATATATATATATATATATTTATATATATGTAAGAGTTTCATAAATGAAAAGAAAGCGGAGCGACGCTAAAACATATATATACTTTAAAGTTTCGAACACACACAAGTTGAGCAATGCTTGTAACATAAAGGTAATTGCGGAATCAATCACTAAAATATTGTATATGCGTAAATAAACATGTGAGTAACTAAATTAGAATCTTGTATCAACCTCTTGGCATAATATAACGTAAGTTTACACTAGACCGATTAACTGGTCAGAACACGCCCCAAAGTTTCACAATAAATGGAGTTACATATGATCTTAGTAATATGTACTTAGGTCGCGAACCACAAGCAAGGAGTGATCTCTCCTAACTATCGAACCCATAATACTAACGGCTATTGCTAATAGTGTATAATGAATCTGATCTAAAAACGGGGCACTTTGAACTCTTTGTCTAAAAACTAGTAGTAAGCACTTACGGAGTTTATATTCTCATCAAGGGTTGGTTTCCCATACAAGTAACCTTAATTTAGTTTAGCCAATTAACTGGGGAAAGCCAGTAAGCCAATAGGGGTAATAAAAACGTTTTACGCATATAAGTTTCACAAAGTTTCACCAAGTTTCCAAAAGTTCCACAATGTTTCCAAAAGTTTCACAAAGTTTCCAAAAGTTCATACGAGATGCAAATAATTCATAAACGTTTTCCAAGACAATTACATCTTATGTTTCCCCCAAAAAAAATATTAAAAACAGTAAAATATAGTGGGGTTGTAACTCACGGGTTGCGGAGATAAGTCTCGAGTAAGAGAAAGGAGCGGAACGCGTCGGGAATCAAAGACGACCTAAAACACCAAATTTTGTGTAAGTATAAGTTGTATGATTTAAGTTATGTTAAAGATCCATTTTAACATTCTTAGCGTTAAATCTTTATACTTTCAATTCTGTCCAAAAGTTTCAATACGGAAAGTTATGTGTTATTACGTGTTCGGTTACGTTTTAATGTCCGATTAGTCCAATTATGTCCAAAAAGGGTCGATGTCCAAGGTCAAAATGTTTAAGTCACGAAAATGATAAGTTACTTAGTTTCGGTTATAATTTACGGTGAAATTTGGGCAGCGCTTCCGCGCTATAAAAATTTAGTACGTTTTCGATAACACTTTCCCGCTTTAACAACCATTTTAAACCATATCAAACAATAATACAATAGTTTCTAACCATAAAACTTAGCCAAGCAATTTTATTTATAAAAAACAGTAAGTTTCCAAAACATGTAATCTGTGGTAAGTCTATTCGGTCACCATTTTTAACGTTTAAGTTGCAAAACGACAATTTTTGGTGAACAGCGAGATCCAGACAGCGGGTGGAGATATTCAGCCGCCGGCTGAATATCTTCAGCCGCCGGCTGGAGGCCTTCGGCCAGTTTCCTATTTTCGATATTTTTTGATTTTTAAGCCATTTTAGTGATAGATTCTTACATGCAAACTGTTTTTAGTTAAATATATTGATTTTTGAGACAAAACCTCAGTTTCTTTTAGATCTATTTCATCAAACTGTGGATCTATGTGATAAACCCGATTTTAAGCAAGAAAACGTTATAAACTTTTATAAAAATATCTTTTTAGACTTTAGATCGTCCATGCAAGTAAATATTTAGGAAATAACAGTAAGTTTAAAGAGTTTTACCGAAGGAAAAAACTATGTGACGGTTTGGATGAGAGAAAGCTTCCAAATGGTAGAAAACCTCTTCAAAACCCGATTTTTATGCTTCCTCTTTGATACCCTTTTTCCCTAGGACGATTTGTAGGTGTTTTTGATGATGGTTTTGAGTTTTAGTTGTTGTTTTGATGGAAAAATCACTGGATTTTAGTTGGGTGTTCTTGAGGACTTAAAGAGAGATTTGAGAGAGTGAGATTAGTGCGTGTGTGTTTTAGATTTTGAAAATATGAAAATGAAGTGATAGGGTGGGTAAAGGACTGGCATAGGGACTCACAAATCGTCATAAAGAGGGTCCAATCCCGTTTAATTGTGTTGGTCTAATCAAAGTCCATGCAAAAATGAGTCACCAAGTTACAGTCAGCGGCTTTCAGCCGTCGGCTGACCACATCCAGCCGCCGGTTGGGTTTCAGCCGTCGGCTGGAGGGCATTTCCAGCTTGGTGACGTTTTAAGTTTCTGCGTTATTGTTAAGTGTGGACTAGAATTTTATTAGTTCCCGTTATGAACTTAGTCAAGTTCTTTGTATAGTTTCTTGGTGTTAGGATTTATAAGTTGATTCCGACTTTGGTTCCGACACCATAATCGACACAATAAGTACGAACTAGAACAATACGATCACGATAAGATGCAACTAAAGATTTGAACCGATATAATAAATGAGAATCACCTGAATTTTTGGAAGGTTGTCACAATATAAATACATTTTATAACCTCATTACAACTCTTTCTAACTCCTCCTAAATCTTTCTAACTCTTTCTAACACTTTCTAACACTTTTGGAAAATTCTACCCAACTTGCCACTTCTTTCAACTCTCTAATGCACAAACAAGTATTTTAACTCTTTAGACACATTACACCAATCATAAATAACACATTACAAGTAATATTTTCTTCCCTCTAACCATTTCTTACCTATTTTCCATCTCTTCACGGGTCACATGACCCGTTTGGCAACTAGTATAACATACTTAACATCATTTCACCCAAACTCATATTCGAGTACATTTAGCTTATCTTTTCTATCATAAACATGATACTAATCATTCTTAACATAATTCTTTCATTCTAAAACATTCTCACAATAATAAACACTTCTATATAACAATTCATCTTTCTACCCTTATTAGCTAAAACATGAAATCTTACAAAATTTCATATACATAAATCTTTCAATCTTCTAAGCCTTTACATATATCAATAACATCAAAATAACATATAAACAAAGCTTAATTCTAACAATTCTTAAACTTTCATATGAAAGATCGTCCTTGCAAGTGTTTGTAAACCATGGATCGTCCATGCTGGTCAGCGACTTTCAGCCATCGGCTAGATAGCTTTTCCAGCCAAATGTCGTTTTAAGTTTTCGTTTTCGTTAAGTATTGACTAGAGTTTTATGTTAGTTCTAGTTATGAACTTAGTCAAGTTCATAGTAGAGTTTCTTGGTGTTAGGATCTATTTGTTGATTCCGACTTTGATTCCGACACAAATACAGTCACAATAAAGTCCGATCAAGAATAACACGACATTACGAAGACATGAAAAATACGAGAGTCACCTGAATTTTTGATGGTTGTCACATAAATAACATTAAAACTACTAAACACATTGGACAACATTGCAAACAAAACGACCCATTCTGACCACACACTGCGATATTAGCGTTAAGCTAGTGAGTATACGTAATCATTGATTACGAAATCTTCCAAGACTAATTAAAGTCTCATCTTTCTCTCCTTCCAACTATATAGAGTTGGTTCTTACTTCTTTCCAACTATTAAAGTCATATACATACCCTCGCGGTATGTAAAGTTGTTTCTACTTCTTCCCGACTAATAAAAATCGATTCTACTTCTTTTCAACATGTAAATATCATCTCCATTCATCTCTAACTTATTATTGATTTAGGATATCACTCATACACTTAAACTACACTAGAAATCACTAAAAACTGGTCTAGGCATCTGTCACACCTCGCTAAAGCGGAAACACAGGATATGAAGAGAAATAGCATTCGATACACAAGTTTATAATCAACCACCAAGTTATATTAAATTAAACGTAACTTCAAAAGTTACAAGTGTTTAAAACAGCGTTTACATATCCGAATACGAAATAGGTGTTCATAGCCAAACCACCCGAACCCTTCCCACTCTTGAAGTCATCATCCCAAAGCATAAAGTCATCATCGCAAGCTTACTCGTAACCTGAAAATACGAGTCAAGTGTTAACTACGGGAGACGTAGTTAGTGAGCTACAAATTTTAAGTATTCAAAGCGTTGACGCATAACAATGCGTAAAGTATAAGTAATCAAGTTTCGACGCATAGCCATGCGTAAAAATATAGCATTCAAGTAATTGTCGCATAACCATGCGTAAAGCATTAGTATTCAAAACTTTTCCGCATAACCATGCGTAGAGTATAGTATGCAAAGAGTTGCCGCATAACCATGCGTAAAGTATAGTATTCGTTTTCGTAGGCATTGACCAAATAGCGCGACTATGTGACAATCCTATGTATTGCCCAATGATCGTTGTTAAGCCTAAAGCCTACCCATTTAGTATTATGCACCATCGTTATAAGTCGTTGTGGTGAGGGTCAATCTACCCTAATAGCGCTATCCATATCTACTAACGGTCCTTTCTAAAGGGATTAATAGCAACTAATGTCCTTGGTAGTGTTGGGAATTTTCAATGGTTTCTCACGTCCATGTTCTACAAAGTCCGCAACATGACGATCGATGTTTTAGTCATTGGCAAAATAGTTTTAGTATCCTCGGCATTGTTGGCAAAACCCTCAACAATGCCGGAAAAATAGTCATTCGTTTTAGTATTCAAAATATATAAGCATCTCGTAGTAGCATTCAAAGTATACAAGCGTTTCATAATAGTATTCGAGTATCAAAGCGTTTCATAAAAGTATTCGAGTGTCAAAGCGTTTCATAAAAGTATTCGAGTATCAAAGCGTTTCATAAAAGTATTCGAGTATCGAAGCGTTTCATAAAAGTATTCGAGTATCGAAGCGTTTCATAAAAGTATTCGAGTGTCAAAATAGTTTTCGTTTAGCATTCAAGTATCAAAGCGTTTATCAGCTTAAATGTAGTGTTTAAGCCTAAGACTCGCATTTAACCCCAAAAAGTATTAAAAGCGTTTAAAAGAGTAGGGGTTTGTAACTCACCGTTTGCGAAGATCGTAGCATGCTCGGAAAAGCTCGAAAGGTGCTCGGAATCACCGGAATCCTAATATGTGCCAAATTCTTGGGTAAGTATGATGTTATTGGTTAACTTGGTAATCCCATATCGTATAATATTACAAGATGTAATGTTTTGTTTTACTCTTGGTATCAAAAGTTATTATGTCCGAAAATCGTTCAAATCGTTGTCGTTACGTTTAGTCCAAAAGTGTCCAAAAGTTGGCGTTATTGTTATTACGTTAAAATATTTGTCGCTGGAGTGCTTTATAGTTTCTAAAGAAATTTGGGCAGCGCTTCCGCGCCATAATTTTTATGTCCAAAATAATAACACTTTCCCGCTTACAAAACATATTTATAAATTCAAACGAGTTCATTGATGCAATTTAAGTCCAATAAAATGTCTCAAATATAAGTATTTTACCAATCTCTGTTCAAAAACATTAGTCTCGAAAACTCAGTACGTAAGTATAAGTTTTAAATGCCAAAACGACGATTTTCGGGAAAATCAGCAGGCTGGTGCGCCGTCCTGGCCTTAGGAACGACGCACAGGGCGCCTCAGAGCCACGCTGCGTCGTCCTGGCCTTAGGGAGGCGCACAACTCGTGGTTTTCGGGTTTTTCTTGCAAAATCGTTTATTCCAACCATAGATTTCGACATGCAATCGGTTTAAACTTCGTAATATATCATTTTAACAGTTTATACATAACTTTTATCCATAAATTCGAAGCTCTAAGCATCATTAAATAAAAACCCGTTTTTGTATAAAATGGTTATAAAACTTCATCAAAACTTGTTTTTATAGTTTAGATCATACATGCAATGTTTTATATTAGTAATATGAGTAAAAAGAAAGAGTTTCTACCGAAAGAAAATCTTAGATGATGCCTAGGAAGAGATTTGAGCTCCAAAAACGGTAGAAATGCTTTTTAACCGAAATCCTTTGATTCCTTTTGCTTCCTCTTGTTGTTTGGACGATTTTTAATGGTTGGAAAGTGGATTTATGTGGCTGTGAATGGCTGTATTTTGAGATGTTCTTGAGAGAAAATGGATAGAAGTGAGGGAGAGTGTGTTTATGTGTGTTTTTAGTGTGTGTTTGTGTTTTATAAAAATGAGAATGAAAATAAAAGAAAATGATGGTATACGGGGTTTAGGTTCTGCCATAAGTCAGTAATAGTGATTAAAATCGAGTTTGGTTGGTATTTAGTTTGTACAAATGGAGACAAGTTTAAAAAATTTAAGAATTTTGGAATCTGCACGATCTGTGCGTCGCACAGGGTGTGTGTGCGGCGCACAGGTCCCATTTTTGGTATTTTCTGATTTTTCGCTTTATACGTTTTGCTTCGTTGGATCTTTTCGTTAACTGAAAGTTCTTGATTATAATTTGTTATGAACTTAGGAAAGTTCCTTAGGTGTTTTCTTGGTTTGATTCCGATTTCGATTCCGTTTCCGAGACACACACGTTTAAAGTTTAAGTAACGTAAACCTACGTTAAAAAGTTTTGTGTGAGTTACATCGAGCTTAGCTTAAAGAGTTGTGTCTACGTAACTACGTAACACATAAAGTTAGTTATAGCAAGTAGCAAGTATAGCGTATCGAGGTTAAAAGTTAGCGTTGTCGACTAGATGTTTTGACGGTTGTCACATTCTCCCCACGTTGAAATAATTTCGTCCCGAAATTTCAACTTGTAGTATTCGTTGTGGGAGAAGTGAAGAGATGAGGATCCTTAAGCATCATTCGATCCTATCGTTCCCAGGTATATTCGGGGCCTCGTTTTGCGTTCCAACGTACCCTTACTATAGGGATTTGACTGTGCCTTAGTTTCTTAGTTTCGCGATCTATGATTTCAATTGGTTCTTCATCGAGTTGAAGTTTTTCGTCTAGTTGTACTTCTTCTAAAGGTGTGATAAGTGTTTCGTTCGATGAGTACCCTTTTCAGTATCGACACATGAAAATTGTTATGTACGTTATCGTGCTCTGGTGGTAGTTCCCAACGACACGCAACTAGACCTACTCTTTCGAGTACCTCAAATGGTCCTACGTATCTGGGGTTAAGTTTTCTAGAGTTTTCCGCGGCGTATTTCACCTTTCCAAGGTGACACCGTAAGAAGTACTTTGTCGCCGACTTGAAATTCTAAGTCTTTTCTGCGCATCTCAACGTAACTCTTTTGACGGCTTCTAGCAGTCTTAGTCGTTCCTTTATCGTTGTGATTTATCAATCGTTTCTTGCACTACATCCATGCTAATTAGTTGTCGATCTCCCGGTTCCAACCACACAGTGGAGATTCGCATTTCTTTCGTAAAGAGCTTAAAAAGGCGCACACTTGATAGTAGCACGGTAACTATTGTTATAGGAGAATCCTGTTAGTGGTATATGATTATCCTGACTTCCTCCGAAGTCAATAACACATGCTTAGAATATCATATAAGATTTGTATTGTAAGCTCGCTTTGACCATCGGTCCGTGGATAGTAAGCCGTGTTTAAAATATAATATAATCGTGTGCCAGAAGATTCTTGGAATGCCTTCCACAATCTAGGAGTGAAACGTCTCTGTCCGAGATAATTGACGTGGGAATTCCGTGGCGAGTCAATACTTCGTTGGTGTATATATGGACAAGTTTTTACACGTTAAAACTTTCCTTGACGGGGATAAAGTGTGCTGATTTCATCAGTGGATCTACTATAATTCAAATCATGTCATTACTCTTCGACGTACACGATAATTTAGTAACGGAATTCATTGTAATCTGTTCCCATTTCCATTCGGGAATTTCGGGTTGTTGTAGTAATGCGGATGGCTTTTGATATTCGGCCTTCACTTTCGCGCAGGTGAGGCATTTTTCTACGTATACAGCAACGTCTCTTTTCATTCCAGGCCACCAATAATGCTCCTTGAGGTCCTTATACATCTTGATTTTCCCTGGATGAATGGAATATCGTGTTCGGTGTGCTTCATCCATAGTGGATTTTCTCAATCCGTTAGTCGTAGGAATCCAGGCTCGATCCTTAAAATAATAGACAATGTCGCTCTTTCTTACAAAATCCTTGTCGTGTTTGTGCAAAGTTTCGTCCTTTATGTTATCTGCTTTCAAAGCCTCATGCTGAGCACTTGCTATACGCGCCCTTAAGTCGGGTTTAAGGTAGATTCCTAATGTACATACTCGTGTCGTCTGTTGCCTTTCTTTCCTACTCAAGACATCTGTTACGACGTTTGCTTTGCCAGGGTGATACTTAATATCGCAGTCGTAGTCGCTAAGGAGTTCCAACCATCTCTTTTGCCTCATGTTGAGTAGTTTCTGATCTAGTATATATTGCAAACCCCTATGATCCGTGTGTACCGGGCATTTGGTTCCGTAGAGATAATGTCTCCAGATTTCAAGGGAAAAAAAAGAACTATCGCTCCCAATTCTAGGTCGTGAGTAGCGTAATTGAATTCGTGTTTCTTGAGTTGTCGCGATGCGTATGCTATGACCTTATTTCGTTGCATCAATACACAACCTACTCCTAGGTTAGATGCGCCACAATATGCTACAAAGTCTTCGTTTCCCTCAGGAAGAGTTAGAATTGGAGCATTGCACAGTTTCGTTTTTAGGATATTGAAGGCATGTTCTTGGGCATCTCCCCAGTTGAACTTCTCGTTCTTTTGCGTTAACTTTGTTAGGGGTTTAGCTATCTTTAGAGAAATCTTGAATGAATTGTCGGTAATAACCAGCTAGTCCTAAAAATTCGCGGATTTCTGTCGGACTTTTGAGTGTTTTCCAATTCCGTATAGTTTCTATTTTTGATGGATCAATGTGAATTTCGGATCCATTAACTACGTGACCGAGAAATTTGACTTCACGCAGCCAGAATTCACACTTAGAAAGTTTTGCGTAAAGTTGTTGTTCCTTGAGTAATTCCAATAATAGTTTTAAGTGCTCTGCGTGATCTTCTTTGGTGCGCGAGTAGATTAAAATATCGTCGATGAATACAATAATTATCTTGGTCTAGATACGGTCGGCGCGCTCTATTAATCAAATCCGTGAATACCGCCTGTGCATTTGTGAGTCCAAATGGCATTACCAAGATCTCATAGTGTGTGTATCTAGTGCGGAATGCGGTTTTGGGATGTCGTCTTCCGTAGCAAGGACTTGATGATATCCAGACCTTAGGTCAATCTTTGAAGAATATGTCGCGCCTTGGAGTTGATCGTAAGGTCGTCGATTCGTGGAGGAGGGTATCGATTCTTGACGGATAGTTTATTCAATTCTCGGTAGTCGATACACATGCGGAACGATCCATATTTCTTTTTAACGAATAGGATCGGCGTTCCCCATGGTGATAAGCTTGGTCGGATAAATCTTTATCCAATGATTCCTGAACTTGGTTGCATAGTTCCTGCATCTCAGTCGGAGTTAGTTGGGATGGCGTCCTTGCCACTCGTGTCGCTCTAGGAATTTCTTCGATTCTAAGCTCTACTTGCCTCAGTGGTGGTAGTTCTAGTATTTCTTCGGGAAATGCCTCCGGATAGTCTCTAACTATCGGCATGTCCTTAAGGTCTGCTGCTTGTGTTTGTTTGTCCTTTACGTTTACTAACAATGTAAATCAGCCCTTATTCAAGTATTTGCGCGTTTTCATCACCGGTATAAGTTCCGAAGTTTGCCCCGGCCTATCTCCTTGCACTATTAATTACTTCCCATCTTCTAACGGCATCCTAATCGTCTTATCTAAGCAAAAGATTTTCGCATCTTGAATGGTCAACCAATCCGTTTCTATTACTGTGTCAGAGCTGCAACTACTCGGGGGTCGTATCTCGCTTCCTCATTTCGTATCACGAAGGTTCTAACTTGTAAGATGTTCGGGCCGCAAGGGTTGTGCTGAGTATTGAGTTAATGTTTAAGTTTACTTAATGAACTAGTAATAGTTCGGGCAAGTCACCAGGAAATACTTCCGGTACTCCCTTACTGCTAATCGGTGTCCTTGGGCACCTTCTTGGTTAAATTGCAAAGAGCCCTAACCTCGGTTGTCAGTGTTTTCGGATATAAGGTTTCGCCTTGTCCTCCCCATGTCGCCCTGTGTGAATAAGGTCTTATTGTAGAGCAGATGTTTAGATGATTTCCTTGTAGAGACATGACCTCAACATGTTTGACAAGTAACTATTCCATGGTTTACCGTAATATAGGAATGTGATCATATCTTCGTGATGATCCTTCGTTTTAGGATATACTCTCAAAACCTGACTTGTTTTGAAGTTACCTTAGATTTGTATTCGAGTCTAGGAATCCACACTGACCAACGATTCCCTAAATAAATTTGTGATATCCTTGCGTTTTCATAAATGCTAGTCCTTTAATCGAGTACCATCAATTATTGTACATTATTTCGCATGATTATAATGTCACTAAATGAAAGTAAGGTATGCGTCATACATGTTTATGCTAGGGTCATATCATGCGATATAGATTAAGAATTCGTGTCGACCGAAGATTACTATATTGGGTGTACTAAGGCGAGCGAGCGATAACAGTGATTTTCAAAACTCTTACGTGTAGCAATTCCACCACTAGCATCGAGTTATCTGGTCTGCCCTATGTATCGTTTATTTGGTATGAAGTATGTCGAGTGATAGTTCGTGAATACGAGTGTCGTGATACATCGGCTTCTGGACCATCTCCGGAGATCCATAAACTTGTCGCATGAACCCATCATGTCTTCCAGTGTTAATCCTTAGTTATCGGATATCTTGGGCGCATCACTTAGTATGTCGAGTTGCAACTGCACTCATGTATTACGCGGGAATACTTCTTAGTTTCCATAAAAGGCGTCGCATAAATATTAGTGGGATAAAGTGTATATGGTGTCGATAGTCGAGAAGGTGTCGTCTCTGTCGAGAGATTGGGTGATATAGTCGGCAAGGGACAGTATAAACTAGTCCAGATCCAAGTCGTTATACGGTAATGTAATAGTTTACGATGGTGTTAGCTCCACACTCATGTACCTCAATAAGGTATCAGAAATGTATATCGAGTTCGTAGGAAGATGTGAGTCCTCAAGAGTATGCGTCGGGTATCTACCTCTTCGTCTGACACGATTGTATTCGTCCTTTCGTCGCATCATAGAAAGGTGAATGGGATCAAATTCCCACTAAGTCTTAATGTTATCTTAGTATCATTCTAAAGCGTAAAGCGTTTCGTCGTCGGACGTAGCTAACTCTTTCCCTCTCGGCATAGCCTAGACCCGAAACGAGTTGGTTCGAAGATACGGCTTATGTTAGTGTTAGTAATAAGCTAAGCACATAGAGTATCTTAAGTGTAACATTTAGGTCTGTGGGTCTGACTTCAAGAATTTCCCGGGAATGTTCGTTTAAATGTTTACCAATCCCGTTCTAGCATAATTTAGTCTAAATTACTAGTAGGTGATCAGGCTCCGAATAATTTAAGTTAAACAATGCCTTTACGTTTTGGTTATATAAATCTTTCGTTTAGAAACTGGTTATAGTTTGATTTTTGAAAAATCGGTATTCACTATAACCTTGCGCTCTGATACCAAGTCTTTCACACCCCGCTAAAGCGGAAACACGGGATGTGAAGAGCAATAGCATTCGATACACAAGTTTATAATCAACCACCAAGTTATATTAAATAAAACGTAACTTCAAAAGTTACAAGTGTTTAAAACAGCGTTTACATATCCGAATACGAAATAGGTGTTCATAGCCAAACCACCCGAACCCTTCCCACTCTTGAAATCATTAGCCCAAAGCATAAAGTCATCATCGCAAGCTTACTCGTAACCTGAAAATACGAGTCAAGTGTTAACTACGGGAGACGTAGTTAGTGAGCTACAAATTTTAAGTATTCAAAGCGTTGACGCATAGCAATGCGTAAAGTATAAGTAATCAAGTTTCGACGCATAGCAATGCGTAAAAATATAGCATTCAAGTAATTGTCGCATAACCATGCGTAAAGCATTAGTATTCAAAAAGTTTCCGCATAACCATGCGTAGAGTATAGTATGCAAAGAGTTGCCGCATAACCATGCGTAAAGTATAGTATTCGTTTTCGTAGGCATTGACCACATAGCGCGACTATGTGACATTCCTATGTATTGCCCAATGATCGTAGCTAAGCCTAAACCCTACCCATTTTGTATTATGCACCATCGTTATAAGTCGTTGTGGTGAGGGTCAATCTACCCTAATAGCGCTATCCATATCTACTAACGGTCCTTTCCAAAGGGATTAATAGCAACTAATGTCCTTGGTAGTGTTGGGAATTTTCAATGGTTTCTCACGTCCACTTTGTACAAAGTCCGCAACATGACGATCGATGTTTTAGTCATTGGGAAAATAGTTTTAGTATCCTCGGCATTGTTGGCAAAACCCTCAACAATGCCGGCAACATAGTCATTCGTTTTAGTATTCAAAATATATAAGCATCTCGTAGTAGCATTCAAAGTATACAAGCGTTTCATAATAGTATTCGAGTATCAAAGCGTTTCATAAAAGTATTCGAGTGTCAAAGCGTTTCATAAAAGTATTCGAGTATCAAAGCGTTTCATAAAAGTATTCGAGTATCGAAGCGTTTCATAAAAGTATTCGAGTATCGAAGCGTTTCATAAAAGTATTCGAGTGTCAAATAGTTTTCGTTTAGCATTCAAGTATCAAAGCGTTTATCAGCTTAAATGTAGTGTTTAAGCCTAAGAGTCGCATTTCACCCCAAAAAGTATTAAAAGCGTTTAAAAGAGTAGGGGTTTGTAACTCACTGTTTGCGAAGATCGTAGCGTGCTCGGAAAAGCTCGAAAGGTGCTCGGAATCACCGGAATCCTAATATGTGCCAAATTCTTGGGTAAGTATGTTGTTATTGGTTAACTTGGTAATCCCATATCGTATAATATTACAAGATGTAATGTTTTGTTTTACTCTTAGTATCAAAAGTTATTAAGTCCGAAAATCGTTCAAATCGTTGTCGTTACGTTTAGTCCAAAAGTGTCCAAAAGTTGGCGTTATTGTTATTACGTTAAAATATTTGTCGCTGGAGTGCTTTATAGTTTCTAACGAAATTTAGGCAGCGCTTCCGCGCCATAATTTTTATGTCCAAAATAATAACACTTTCCCGCTTACAAAACATATTTATATATTGAAACGAGTTCATTGATGCAATTTAAGTCCAATAAAATGTCTCAAATATAAGTATTTTACCAATCTCAGTTCAAAAACATTAGTCTCGAAAACTCAGTACGTAAGTATAAGTTTTAAATGCCAAAACGACGATTTTCGGGAAAATCAGCGGGCTGGTGCGCCGTCCTGGCCTTAGGAACGACGCACAGGGCGCCTCAGAGCCACGCTGCGTCGTCCTGGCCTTAGGGACGGAGCACAGCTCGTGGTTTTCGGGTTTTTCTTGCAAAATCGTTTATTCCAACCATAGATTTCGACATGCAATCGGTTTAAACTTCATAATATATCATATTAACAGTTTATACATAACTTTTATCCATAAATTCGAAGATCTAAGCATCATTAAATAAAAACCCGTTTTTGTATAAAAATGGTTATAAAATTTCATCAAAACTTGTTTTTATAGTTTAGATCATACATGCAATGTGTTATATTAGTAATATGAGTAAAAAGAAAGAGTTTCTACCGAAAGAAAAGCTTAGATGATGCCTAGGAAGAGATTTGAGCTCCAAAAACGGTAGAAAAGCTTTTTAACCGAAATCCTTTGATTCCTTTTGCTTCCTCTTTTTGTTTGGACGATTTTTAATGGTTGAAAAGTGGATTTATGTGGCTATGAATGGCTGTATTTTGAGATGTTCTTGAGAGAAAATGGAGATAAGTGAGGGAGTGTGTGTGTGTATGTGTGTTTTTAGTGTGTGTTTGTGTTTTAAAAAAACTGAGAATGACAATAAAAGAAAATGATGGTATAGGGGGTTTAGGTTCTGCCATAAGTCAGTAATAGTGAATAAAATCGAGTTTGGTTGGTATTTAGTTTGTACAAATCGAGACAACTTTAAAAAATTTAAGAATTTTGGAATCTGCACGATCTGTGCGTCGCACAGGTCCCATTTTTGGTATTTTCTGATTTTTCGCTTTTTACGTTTTGCTTCGTTGGACCTTTTCGTTAACTGAAAGTTCTTGATTATGATTTGTTATGAACTTAGGAAAGTTCCTTAGGTGTTTTCTTGGTATATAGAGTTCAATTCTTTGTTTGATTCCGATTCCGATTCCGTTTCCGAGACACACACATTTAAAGTTTAAGTAACGTAAACCTACGTTAAAGAATTTTATGTGAGTTACATCGAGCTTAGCTTAAAGAGTTGTGTCTACGTAACTACGTAACACATAAAGTTAGTTATAGCAAGTAGCAAGTATAGCGTATCGAGGTTAAAAGTTAGCGTTGTCGACTAGAAGTTTTGACGGTTGTCACAGCATCCACTGCGACGCAGCCGTCAACAACAAACGATAAGAGGGGAGCCTCCATGAGTGCCCAATGTGGCGCACTGGGGCTCCAGTGCGGTGAATTGGTGCCCCAGGGAGGACCCGAATTTCGTTTGCTGTTTTCCTGCACTTACACGTTAGATTAAAGTACTTCTAGTTCTTATTTCCGCTAACAACTTAATCATATATTAAAATAGTATATAAATGGTGGATATGGATATGAAGATAGATGTTTTAAATTTTTAGTGAATCATACATATATATATATATATATATATATATATATATATATATATATATATATATATATATATATATATATAGTAGCATAGAACTCGCGCGATGCAGCGGCGATAGAAAAATTATTTTTCGATTAACTTTTATTAAAAAACATTGATAAGAATTTCTCATTCATCGGTTAATATATTTGTTCGATATAATAGTTCTTGGTTCGATCATTCGGACCTTAGAAATAATTATGTAGCACGTTTTTATGGTTTGACCATTCGGTTTAAATGGTAATTGTTTCTCAATTTCTTTTCCCTCTTAATTTTTATAATGAACGTGAAGTGCCTACATGTAATAGCTTTTAGTTTCTACTTAAGTTATTCGGACTCTAAAAATAGTTACATATTCTTATTTCTAATAGTTTCACGTTCTATTCTCCAGACATAATAATAAATAATTATTGTTTGGGTCGTACGGAAAATTAAGCTTGTTTAAGGTCATTTGACTTATTAAGTCCGTTTGGGAGATTGAAATTAAATTATGTTGTTTATAACAATTTAATTTCGTTTTTAGATTTTTAGTTGCATGGTTTAACTATTTTATATTTTTCTTGAGTTTAACGTACCTATATTTTGTAGTTCACATATATATAAATTATTGTTGTCCTCTGTCTTGAGTGTCATGTCAAATCATGAGTTAAAAGGTCACAAAGTCAATAGTCTCTTCTTAACGGTAATCAATTCTTATAATTTTGTAACAATCATTTTTTGATTTGTTCTTTAGTTTTAGAGAAAAATTAAACATCTAAAATTCCCAAAAAAAGTTTTTAAAATTATTTGAAATTTATTTTCTCATTTTTCTATATTTTTCTTCTCTTTTCATTTCAAATATTAAAAATATTTATTTATATATTGGATTCCATAAGTCGTATTTTATCAACATCCTTTGAAAATTGATATCAAAATCACACGAGTAAAAATCTGAGATCGAAACTAATACTGTATATACTTATTAATTGGGACCGGAATCTATATTATATCATTCGAAGCACACTTAACCCACTAATCCGACATCATTTGAGGGGGGGGGGGGGGGGGGGGGGGATATGTAAAAAGTAATATAAAACAAAATGAATAGATAATACAAAATGAAAATTTCCATTGCCATTTACAAAACAAAATAAATAGATAATCCTTTGTAAATCAATATTATTTTTAACAAAACTTGAAATAGTTATTATTAGACAAAATATTTAACATTTATTGTTATTGTGGTAATTAAGTACATATCATTCTAAATGTTTAACATATTCTTTCATTTAATTTCACTCAATTTTTATGGATGGAACTGAATCAACTAACATTAATTGTAAGGTATTTTTAATCATGATTAGAAAGTTAGATAAGTAATTTCAATTTCTTAAATTTTAAGGGATTAAGAATTTTGAAGAAATGTTTTATAATATAGTATAGATAGGTGAATTTTTAAAAGATGTTAATAAAGGTAAGAAAATAATTTCAATTCTTAAAATTAAGGGATTGAGACTTTCGGTAAAACTATTTATATAATAGTATAGATTGTTTTGGGCGTAATATTTTAGGTTCATTTTTTGTGCCATAAAAAAGACATTTCAATAAAGATTTATGGTCACACCATTCTAGCTATATATAAAATTATGTCTCGTAAAACTCTGTAAAATAATATCAACACCTTATCAATATTTAGACATGACTTTGAATGTTTAAATGTTGTAATAGAATATAATAAACGTAATTGACATTTTTTATATCTAAATACTTACTATTTTGTAAAAGTAGAAATATTGTAAATATAAAAATTGTTAAAAATATATAAGTCAACATCTTTCATAACATTCAAAAAATATTAATTAATTTGAATATTTAAAAGTTGTCACGAAGGTAAGAAAGTAATTTCAGTTCCTTAAAATTAAGGGATTAACACTTTTAGTAAAACTCTTTATATAATAGTATAGATTGTTTTGGGCGCAATATTTCAGGTTCATTTTTCATGCCATAAAAAGACTTTTCGATAAAGATTTATGGTCACACTATTTTAGCTATATAAAAAAATATGTCTCGTTAAACCCTTTAAACTCATATAAACACCGTATCAGTATTTAGACATGACTTTGAATGTTTAAATGTTGTAATGGAAGATAATAAACGTAATTGACATTGTTTATATATAAATACTTACTATTTGTAAAAGGAGAAGGATTATAAATATATAAATTGTTAAAAATATATAAGTTAACATCTTTTATAACATTCCAAATATATTAATTATTTTGAATTCTTAAAAGTTGTCACTAAGGGTAACAAAGTAATTTCAATTACTTAAAATTAAGAGATTAAGAGTTTTGGTGAAACTCTTTATATAATAGTATAGATATATAAATACATACTATTTGTAAAAGTAGAAGGATTATAAATATATAAATTGTTAAAAATATATAAGTTAACATCTTTCATAACATTTCAAATATATTAATTATTTTGAAATCTTAAAAGTTGTCACTAAGGGTAATAAAGTGATTTCAATTACTTAAAATTAAGAGATTAAGAGTTTTGGTGAAACTCTTTATATAATAGTATATATGAAGAAATGTTTTATAATATAGTATAGATAGATGAATTTTTAAAAGTTGTCAATAAGGGTAAGAAAGTAAACTCAATTCTTAAAATTAAGGGATTGAGACTTTCGGTAAAACTATTTATATAATAGTATAGATTGTTTTGGGCGTAATATTTTAGGTTCATTTTTTGTGCCATAAAAAAGACATTTCAATAAAGATTTATGGTCACACCATTCTAGCTATATATAAAATTATGTCTCGTAAAACTCTGTAAACGAATATAAACACCTTATCAATATTTAGACATGACTTTGAATGTTTGAATGTTGTAATGGAAGATAATAAACGTAATTGACATTTTTTATATCTAAATACTTACTATTTGTAAAAGTAGAAAGATTGTAAATATAAAAATTGTTAAAAATATATAAGTTAACATCTTTCATAACATTCCAAATATATTAATTAATTTGAATTTTTAAAAGTTGTCACGAAGGTAAGAAACTAATTTCAATTCCTTTGGATTAACACTTTTGGTAAAACTCTTTATATAAAAGTATAGATTGTTTTGGAAGCAATATTTCCGGTTCATTTTTCGTGCCATAAAAAGACTTTTCGATAAAGATTTATGGTCACACTATTTTAGCTATATAAAAAAATATGTCTCGTTAAACCCTTTAAACTCATATAAACACCGTATCAATATTTAGACATGACTATGAATGTTTGAATGTTGTAATGGAAGATAATAGAAATTTTTATATATAAATACTTAGTATTTGTAAAAGTAGAAGGATTATAAATATATAAATTGTTAAAAATATATAAGTTAACATCTTTCATAAAATTCCAAATATATTAATTATTTTGAATTCTTAAAAGTTGCCACTAAGAGTAACAAAGTAATTTAAGTTAGTTAAAATTAAGAGATTAAGAGTTTTGATGAAACTCTTTATATATATATATATATATATATATATATATATATATATATATATATAGAGTTGGTTTTATTTAAGAACCATGCAAATTTTTAGGAACCATTAGGAACCATTTTATCACCCTTATTTTAAAATTTTAATCCATCATCAACATTAACACTGTCAGGGGTATTTTGGTCATTTTACAGTTATGTTTAAAATTTTCGAAATCAAACACCTACCTTCTCTCGGTCTCTCTCTCTCTCTCTCTCTCTCTCTCTCTCTCAAATAGCGATTTTGATTCCTTCAAATTCGGATTTTGATAATGATCACAGAATCTTCATCAGATATAGATTTCTACAGCTTATATAATTTCCTATTTGATTTCATTTTTTTCGGTCCGGTTGATTTGCTGTTCATATTGACCTAGTTTTTTTTTTCTCGAATTGCTTAGAATTTTAGGTTTAATTCTTCAATTTTGTGATGGAATCTACTGTTGTAAGTGATATCCGTCCTCAATCAGAAGTTAATTCTTCTAATTCTTCTATTTCGTCAACCGAAGGAGTGATTGAAGCTAATTCTGTTTCTGAACTGTCATCTATCAGTCAAATTATTGAAGCTAATTCTGTTTCTGAACTGTCATCTATCAGTCAAATTACTATCGGTAAGATTCTATTTCTTCACCAGTGTATATACATTAACAAATGGATTCAATATATATACCCCTGTTTTATATACACCTGTGTATATTTATGAAATACTAATGTATACTTTTTGTTCTTTTTTCATATTCAGGTGTGGATCATGTCAATGAATCTGAAAGTGGTGAAGTTATTTCGGTTGACGGTCGATCTATCGTTTGTACTCCGAAAGTAGCTGATGATGTTAAGCCTGTTCTTTTTAGAGAATACGAGTCTTTAGGTGCCTGCATTGATATGTATAGGAAGTATGCATATCTTGCTGGTTTTAATGTTCGTTTGTCTACTCAAAGGAAGAAACAGAATGGTGCAGTTTACTTGCGGGTTTTAGTTTGTAGTAGAGAAGGCAAGCCACGCATCCTTTCTTTTGATTCTTTGGAGGACATTGGTGCGGAAAAGCGACGTTCTAATGTTAAGGTTACTGGATGTAAAGCTTGCGTTCGATTCATGAAAAACCCTAAGACCTCGAAATTCAGATTATATCTTTTTAGAGAAACACATAACCACAGTATGGTCCCCCTTGAATTGAGGCATTTGCTTCGGAGTGAAAGGCAGCTGAGCTTTTCAGACCAGGCTTTGGTTCATACATCTTCCGGAGCAGGTGTTGGTGCTTCTCGCCTTCATAAGCTGTTGAATGTTGTTAGAGGTGGTTACAATCATGTTGGTGGTACTAGGATTGACTTCAAGAATTGCAGGAGGGATTTGAATGCCTATATTGGGGACTATGACGCTCAGATGTTGGTGAATAAGATGGAAAATCGTAGAGTTTGTGTTCCAAACTTTTCGTTTGAGTACAAGTGTGAAAAAAGGGAATTGACTTCCTTATTTTGGGCTGATGAAACTTCAAAAGTCAACTACGAGGTTTTTGGTGATGTGATATCTTTTGATGCGACATTCAAGACTAACAAGTAAGTACATTTTATTCTTTTAATAGTTAATTGAACAAATAATAATATATATAATGTATACAGTTGTGTATATTGTACTGTATTCACTGGTGTATGTAGTGTATACACTGGTGTATATTGTGTATTTACTAGTGAATATTTGTATATGCACAAGATGGTGTATACTCATAAATTATTTTTAGATATTGTCTTATATACTATACTTTTTCCAGGTACAAGATGGTGTTTGTACCATTTACTGGTGTCGATAACCATTATAAGAGTGTTAACTTTGGCGGTGCATTGCTTAGTAGTGAAAGCATCGAGTCTTACACGTGGCTTCTTAAGGCGTTTCTTTCTGCTCATTCTAAGAAACAGCCGGTGATGGTTTTAACTGATCAAGACCCTGCTCTGATTCAAGCTATTCCTCTTGTTTTTAATGAGTCCAAGCATCGTTTATGCATGTGGCATATAATGAACAAGTTACCCGTCAAGGTTTGTTTTTTATACATTAGTGAATATATTACAATATGATGTCATTAATTATTTCTATATTGTTATTTAATGTATAGGTCTGCAAGGAGTTACTTCAAAACACGGATTTTAGAAAACGTCTCCACAAATTAGTATGGAATGTTTATCTAGAGCCTGACGAATTTGAGGAGGGGTGGATACTTTTGATTAAAGAGTTCGTTCTAAATGCAAACAGATGGTTGACTGACATGTTTGACCTCAGGACCAAATGGATTCCTGCATACTTCAAACATCTTTCTATGTGTGGTTTGATGAAGACTACATCTAGGTCGGAAAGTTCCAATTCATTCTTTGGTAACTTTTCGCATGAAGGCAACACCCTCGTCAGTTTTATGATGTGTTTTGAGGCAGCCATGGAGTCACAACGGCATAATCAAGATCTCCTTGACCACGCTACAGACACAACTTCACCTAAAATCAAAACTCCTTTAAAGGTTGAAGTTCATGCATCGATGGTATACACAAGAGAAATTTTTAATGAGGTTCAGAACGAGATAGTGAAAGGTATATTTAGATGCGCACACAACGGTGTTACTGAAATTAATGGTGTTCAGGTTTATCAGATTATACACAAAGACAAACGATGCAAGCCAATAGCTGAATTGAAGGTATTTTCAAACAATCCATCTTTTAAATTCATTGTTGTATAAACAATATACACTGGTATATATTATGTATACACCAGTGTATATTCATTGGTGTATACATAATATACAACAGTGTATATTGTTTATACACTGGTGAATATTATGTATTCATTTTAAATACTTTTATTTTTACTGGTCTATACATTAGTGAATATCTGTCTATATTCACTAGTGTATACAGTTTTGTTTTAATCTATATATAAATCGTTAATAACTTATATATTTTTCTTTTTTAATTGAGGTTGAGCATAATCCAGCGGATGGGACTTATGAATGTAGCTGTATGCATTTTTCTCGTCATGGTTATCTCTGTCGCCATATATTTGCTGTGTTTCATCGTAATGACATTCCTGAGATTCCGAGTCAGTATGTGCTTAGGCGTTGGAGGAGGGATGCATTGCCAGCTGGTATGATCAAACTCCGAAACAAGTATCGTGACAACAACCATGTTGATAAGTTGGCGTATGCAATATATACAGATGTGAATTATTGTATTCGACTTTTAAGCAATAACGTGGAGAAGTGTACTGTTTACCATGAAAAGATCGCTCAACTGAGAACTGAAATTGAAGCTGATCTTACGGACCAACTGGTGCTTTCAAAGAAAGATATTATGAAGTCTGTAATTGGTGTATCGAGACCTGATAATATTGATGTTGAAGTTCCTACTAGTATAAACAACAAAGGCTGTCGTAAGAGAAAAAGGAAAGCTGGTGCTCGTGAAGTAGCTGCTGCGAAGAGCAAAAAGAAAAAGAGGTTGTGCAAAAAGTGTAACAAATATGTGCGACACGACTCTAGGAACCATGACCGTGAAATGGCAAAGAATTTGGCCAGAAAAGCAGAGAAGGCGGCCAAAAAGGCGGCAGCTGAGGCTGCAGAAGAAGAAACAGAAGAAGAGTACTCCGGTGATGAAGATTTCACTACGGATTATGAAAGTACTGAAGAAGAGGACCTTTGATTTTTTTTACGCTTTATGTGTTTTTTAAATAATTGAATTCTATGCTTTATCATGTTTGATTACTTTTTTTAATAATTTGAATTTCATTTGAGTTCATTTGTGTGTTACGTGTTCATTTGAGGAGTTTACTTTTTACTTAATGTATTTACCAGTTTATAAATATGATATTCACTTGTGAATATCATATGTATACACTGGTATATACATATGATAATCACCAGTGTATATTGACCCAAATGAGTTACATTTTTATGTATACATTGGTGAGTACATTACTGAATACACTGGTGTATATATCATATACACCAGTGTATATTATGTATACACTGTATATAAAAGCAAAACCAGTTTATAAATATGATATTCACTTGTGAATATCATATGTATACACTGGTATATACATATGATATTCACCAGTGTATATTGACCCAAATGAGTTACATTTTTCACTAATGAATATTTATGTATACATTGGTGAGTACATTACTGAATACACTGGTGTATACATCATATACACCAGTGTATATTATGTATACACTGTATATAAAAGCAAAACCAGTTTATAAATATGATATTCACTTGTGAATATCATATGTATACACTGGTATATACATATGATATTCACCAGTGTATATTGACCCAAATGAGTTACATTTTTCACTAATGAATATTTATGTATACATTGGTGAGTACATTACTGAATACACTGGTGTATACATCATATACACCAGTGTATATTATGTATACACTGTATATAAAAGCAAAACCAGTTTATAAATATGATATTCACTTGTGAATATCATATGTATACACTGGTATATACATATGATATTCACCAGTGTATATTGACCCAAATGAGTTACATTTTTCACTAATGAATATTTATGTATACATTGGTGAGTACATTACTGAATACACTGGTGTATACATCATATACACCAGTGTATATTATGTATACACTGTATATAAAAGCAAAACCAGTTTATAAATATGATATTCACTTGTGAATATCATATGTATACACTGGTATATACATATGATATTCACCAGTGTATATTGACCCAAATGAGTTACATTTTTCACTAATGAATATTTATGTATACATTGGTGAGTACATTACTGAATACACTGGTGTATACATCATATACACCAGTGTATATTATGTATACACTGTATAAATATACTATTCACTTGTGAATATCATATGTATACACTGGTATATATAAAAGCAAAAGATTATAACATTCATGAAAATACATTAGTAATTATAAACCTAAAAGACTTTTAACATACATTGAAATGCATCAGTAATTATATATACATCACCACCATTGTATTTTTGCCATTCATTAAAAACATTCAAAAGTAATCGATAACAAACATTCTGTTTAACTAATTTGAGATCAAGTCTGCATTTTTCCCTTCATACTTTTCACAACATTTCCCGCTTCACTATTGAAGCGACTGTATACGAGCCTGCAGTATCTCCTTTTGTGCCTCAGCGACTATCTTCTTTCTTTCATTATATTCCAGTTTTGCAAATTTTCGTGCTTCTTTTGTTACATGTAACCTCTGTTTATTCACTGGCGATAACAAGATTTTGGATATATACTTAAACCGCAGCCTTCTCAATGCTTTTTTCTATTTCTCACTTCCTCCAATATCCAACCCAGACTCCCAATTCTTCAAAGGGCCCCCAAAATACGTCTCCATGTGTCTCATCACGAAAACCGCACAATCTATATGGTTATCTAATGTCCTCCAAATCATGTTTGTTCTTTTGAGCTTTTGTCTTTTCAAAAATGCAGCTTTTTTGTGATTAACATCTTCCAGATGTCTTACAAACATTGAGTGCTGCAGAATACATAATATATATATTAGTGAATATACTTTGTATCCACCAGTGTATATATATATATATTTATAAAAACCGAAAGTATGTTGATCGATTTACCAAGGTTTTCACTTTGTTCCCGTACTTAGCCTCAATTGGAACATCTACTGCACTGTTATCGATTATGTTGACCGATACATTTTTGAGGTTGAATACAACCAGATAGTAATGTTCCGAGTGAACAATCGGAAAGAAAACCTGGTTACATGTAATTTTTGTTTAGTATTCACATAAACCTTTTTATAGCAAATCATTCGTTATTAATTAATACTATTTATTTACGACAACATACCAGATCCATGTCTTTCATTGACAGTAGTTGTTTGTTGTTTTGCATATAGTCACCCATCCTTTTCTGAAAATTTTCAAAAGTATCTTCTTTCTCTTTGTATGTGTCATCCATTAAATCATCCAACTATTTGTATTGAAAAGAAATTTAATTAAAGTTTCAAAATAAGTAATCTAAATTAAATTAATCTGAAATAATCAAAATTTTACCCAAATAATAGTTGGGAAAAAGAATCGTCGAAGTGCGTTTTCGTCTTGTTGTCCGTTTTCATAATTCAGCACAGCTGCCATACAATCAATAGCTCCATTTAAGATGCATGTTCTTGGGCTCATGCTTTCAAATGTACCACGTACATGGTCAGCTCCCATTGGTGGTTCAAATACTATATCACTGTCACAATAAAAAATATTCGTTTTGTGAATATATATTTGTTTATTATATATATCATATACACCAGTGTATATATAAGCTACATTAAAAACTTAGCATTAATGAATAGATATGCTTACTTAACACCATTTCTCAATGAGAAGACCTCTTCAGCTACACTTATTTCTTCATTTGTGTAATCTTCCCATGGATCAACAATTCTGTTCTCATAAGGAGACGTGTACGGATGTGAGATTACCAATCGTTTTTTCCTTGGACCAGATGTAGAGGCAATTATCTCCGAATTTGGATTTAATTTGACGTCAGAAGTCATTTCTTCTTGATTTTCAGCCGGAACGATATCAGTAATTAATGTTTCAACTGTGTCCATTTTATCATCATTTGTTCCCTGAGATGAATCGATGTCAAATTAAAACATTTTATTCACTAAATACACTAGTGTATACATAATATACACCAGTGTATACACTACATACACTGGTGTATATTATGTATACACTGATGAATATTATTCTTTTTACAATTTTGTATACATAATCAATTTATAAGAAAAAAATATATTACCTGAATTTGATCGCCTGCCGTGTCTTTCTGGGCACTTGACACCTCCCTTGAATCATTCAATTTTTGCTGCATTTGTTTGTTACCAATTTCTTGTGTCAGGCCAAGACTAAAACTAGGAATATATTTTTCAGCGTATTCTTTTTCTTCATTATAAGTTTTTACAATATTATCAACTATTAAAATTAATTCATCATCTACAATTACCGGGGAAAGGTTGCGCGGATCATTCTCATTTTGAATATCCGAGTTGCTTTCAGGGAATTTGCTTGCGATGTCATCAAGCACTTCCTTCACAACCTCATCTTCCTTATTCTTCAATTGTCGATCGGGTACATCATGTTCTGCTGATTCCCCTTCCTTCTCCCCTTTATTTTTTCCATCCTCCCCTGTATTTTTCCCATCCTTTCCATCATTCCCACCGTCATCCTTCCCATCATTCCCACCGTCATCCTTCCCATCATTCCCACCATCATTCCCACCATCATTCCCACCATCATTCCCACCGTCATCCTTCCCATCGTCTTTATCACCGTCATTTTCATCTTGAACATTTCCAGTTTGTTCATCTTCAACATTTTCATCTTCATTTCTCTCCTCAGCCTCATCATTTCCATTTCCCTCTTCAGACGGTTTTGATTTTTCACAGCTTGCTTCTGGGATTTCAAAATCTTTATCAACGTCATCTTCATCTTGATCTTCAACATTTTCATCTTCATTTGCATCTTCAGCCTCATCATTTCCCTCTTCAGCCGGTGTTGATTTTTCACCGCTGCTTGCTTCTGGGATTTGAAAATCTTCTCCGTATAATTTTATAAATGTTTCTTTCCACTTATTCAGAGATTCACTTTTCGGGAAAGTCTTCAAATAGTTCCCCAACATAAACGTGACAATTCTCTTTTGATCATTGATTGTTTCGTGCATTTCTTCTAGATATAGAAGACAATCCTACAAGAACATAGTAATTCACATCATTTTAATGAAACAGAAAAAGAAAAAAAATAATAAACTTGTATTCCTATTCACTGATATGTACTGAAATTACCTTTTCGTTTGTTGGTTCTTTAAGATACATCTTTAGTCTTTCCTTGTAGATTTTTTGATCTCTTTTGTCCTGTTTTATTGCCTTTTTTCTTGCCTCGTCACTTTCACTTTCACTTTCACTTCCATCTTCCATGTCTTCTTCACGTACATATCTGTTCTTTGATACCTTCCCAAAAACTCCATTTTTCATTTCGAGTTCCTGTCTCTTCTTGATTAAACTGAAATTCCAGACTCCCAATGCGGGTCTTCTTCGAGGAACATCCATACCTCGAACCATGGTATTATCCAAATACAGAAGCTACAATTAATATTTAAAATATACATTAGTTGGCATATATTGTATTGACTAGTCTATAGTCTGTATATTCATTAGTGAATAAACCTTGTATACACTAGTGTATACAATGTGTATTCACTAATTAATATGCATTGGTGTATACACAATATACACCATACACCTGTGTATATTGTGTATACACCTGTGTATATTTTGTATATTGTGTATACACTGTGTATTCAGTAATTAATATACATTGGTGTATACATAATATACAACTGTGTATACACCAGTGAATACACTTTATTTCTAGTTATTAAAAATATATAGACAAGTTTAAGGAATCGTACCATCAAAAGTGTTATTGGTCCTGAGTAGAATTCTGCTTCTTTATCATTCCACTTCGACTTTCCTGTTTTCACCAGCTCAAGTATATAGTCACACCAGTTGATGTTCTTTATGTCGACTCCCAGCTTCAGATAGCCGACAACAGATGTATCCAGATATCCCATTTTATCGGTCAGCCCCATTGTATTTACAAACAGCACCAAGAAATCTATTACAAAATCCCAGGTGGGCAATTTTCATTGTATGATTCTGTCCTTCACAGCCGTTGCAGTTATAACCACTTTTTTCTTCTCGTTTTCGTAATTTAGTTTCCAATTTTCTTTCACGTCGTCGTGGTATTCCAATGATGTGATCTTAACCCCTTTGTTTGGGATTCCGAGCATATCATGGATTTGATCGGCTGTAATTGGGATGAACTCACCGTTGTTTAGATTTATTCTCATATTCTTCTCGTCAAAATTTTGTAAAACAAAATACGGGAGTTTTCCTGGAATTGTGTCCAGTTTGTTTTTCAATACATTCCCAAATCCAATATCTTTCAAACACTCCTTCTGGCTTTTGCTGAGTGTTGTTGTTGCGTCGTGTAATGGTTTTGGAGTATTTTTGATTCTAAGTATTCGAAAACTGTCTTCTTCAGCAGCTTCTTTCAACTTTCTTTTTCCTTTTTTTTGTTGATCCATTACCATCAGCACCTGTTTTACCACTTCTGCAACGTTTTTCTTGTCTGCTGTTGTTGGACTGTTTTTTGCTTTTTTCTTTTGAATATCAGCTGCTATTTCTTTTCCTTTTCTTTTCAAATCCCCTGTTCAATAATTGAAATATATATTTAGATGCGCACACAACGGTGTTACTGAAAGTAATGGTGTTCAGGTTTATCAGATTATTCACAAAGACAAACGATGCAAGCCAATAGCTGAATTGAAGGTATTTTCAAACAATCCATCTTTTAAATTCATTGTTGTATAAACAATATACACTGGTATATATTATGTATACACCTGTGTATATTCATTGGTGTATACATAATATACAACAGTGTATATTGTTTTATACACTGGTGAAATATTAGTTTATTATTCAATAATATATACAAGTGAATACACTGTATACACTTGTGTATACAGTGTATTAATTTACTTATTAATTTACTTGTGTATACAAATTGAAATTATACAATAAGAAACTTACTTTTCTTTGCGGTTTCGTCTACTTTCTTCTCTTTTGAAAGCTTTTTAGGGGTTTGTTTTTGTGATCCACTTGAAGCAGCTTCTTGTGAGTATGGCACCATATGTTTTGTGATTGGTGATTTCTTCTTCGCTGTAAAAGTGAAAAAAATTAAACAACACATTATAATTATTCATTGTATATGTTTATCTGTAGTATATACACAATTTTATTTCAGATCGATCACCATGATCCCCTGTTTCTCTTGGTTCGTAAATTATTAATTATTATTCTTTCCAATTTATTCCTATAACTAAGTAACTAACTATTACTGTTGATTCTGTTATACTCGTTTCTCATGTTTAATTTTTGTTAATTCTTAATATTGATTTGAATTTAGTTTAATTGAATAATTTTATTACTCTGTATATACACCAATATATTTAATATTCACCAATATATATAACTACAAAAAATCAAAAATAACTATCGTTGTAACTGTTTTATTACTAAATAAGCGGCAAATATCATACTATTTTACAATCTTTCGGATCCAAATGCATTAGCCATTAAGCCATTAACCTTATCCTTGTTCCCAGTGAAATAAGTAAATAAAAATCAAAACCCTAAAAAAAACCCAAAAATCATTTTGTTATTTAAACAATTGAAATCGATATTATTGTACACTGAATATAGTAGTGATTATAATCGATTCAAACATTTTTATATAAATTAAAACCCTAAAAAAAAACGAGAAAAAAATTGAAATCAGGATACTTACATGAGCTCGATTCGAGCATTTCTTTCGTTTGTTTATCTTTTTTTGTCATGATTGTTGAATTTTTGTGTAAGATTTGGTTGATTTTTGATCGAGATTTAGTGTGTGTGTGTGTGTTTTTTGGCGGGGCAGACGAGAGTTTTTGATCTGTGTGTTATTTTGATTTTGGGGGGACATTATACTGATTAACAATCTAGCCCTCAAGTTTTGCTTAATTACAAAATTGCCACCTTGAGCTTAATTTTTGATCTAAATGATCTAATGGTTAATTAATGATTCCTAATGGTTCCTAAATAATTGTTGGTTCCTAATTGAACCCACCTCTATATATATATATATATATATATATATATATATATATATATATATATATATATATATATATATATATATATATATATATAGATTGGGGTGCAATTGGGATCTCTTTTTTGCTAGAGATCCAGGGATCACCTTCTCAGCCACAAGATCAACTAAAATTCGTGGCTGAGATTAAAAGTAGAGTTAAATGAATATCATTTAAAAACACACGGAGGGGCATAATGGTCTTTTTACCTTTTTCTCTTTTTCGGTCCACGCGCTTCTCCTCTTTTAACTGGTTTCTAATTTTAACAACGATTTCACCTACTCACTTTTAACCTAATTTTTTCGAATTGAAAATCATCAATTGAACTCTAATTCGTCAAGCTCTTCTTATCATCAAACTATTCGGATTAAAGATGTCATCTTTTGGTAATATTTTGATTTCTTTTATCAACTGTTTTATACATTTTTTTTTTTTTTTTTGTGGTTTATTCAGTCACATGTGATTTTGTTTGTTTTTTATATTTTTGTGTTGTTCTTTTGTAGGTCGGACTCGTAGAATTGAACGGATACTCAAAAGAACTGGTTTGAGTAAATTTAAAAACACACCCAGTACTCCTGTTGTTATTGAAGATGTTGTTAATGGTAATGTATCCAGTTTTTGTGTATATATTTTTTATATGATGTTTTTGTTTTATTTTTTCATGAATCTGTATACGTAGTTACATTTGTTTGTTCTATGTTTTTATTTTGCAGATGAAGCACAATCACCTGTGACTGTAGCACAATCACATGTGATTGAAGAACAATCACCTGTTTTTGAAGAACAATCACCTGTTTTTGAAGAACAATCACCTGTGATTGAAGAACAATCACATGTTTTTGAAGAACAATCACCTACTCCTCTTGTTATTGAAGATGTTGTTATTGGTAATTTATCCACTTTTTGTGTATATATTTTTTTTATATGAATTTTTTGTTTTATTTTTCCATGATTCTGTATACATAGTTACATGTTTTTATTTTCCAGCTGAAGCAAAATCACCTGTTTTTGAAGCTCAATCACCTGTGACTGGAGCACAATCACCTGTGATTGGAGCACAAGCACATATGTTTGAAGGTCCATCTTATGTTTATGACACTACTGTTACTGAAAGTGAGAAAGAGAAGACAACGCAGGGTATGTCTAAGAAGTACACAAGAAGTAAGATTCTTGAAGAAATTAGAACTTCATCCCTTTGTCTATCTGCAAGGACTTCTGTTATTAAGCCTGATGATTTATCAAGAGGGAAAGAGGTTGTTTCTAAAAGGAAATTAGTTTGTGTTGGTGATGTTGATGATTCTGTTTTGGTAAAGGTTGCTAAACCGAAAAAAAATTTAGCTATTAGAACTCGCATGTCCCCACATAGTTTATTCATTGCATTGAATAATTTAAGTTTAGAACAGAAGATTTGTTTAAAAGAAATGGGTTTTGGTGGTTTATACAAGATGCCATGTGATGGGCTTCCCGCACATATTGGTCATTTTGTTGTCAATAATTTTAATCCAAGGAATATGACTTTGAAGTTGAAGAATGGCGTAATTAATATAAATGAGGGAGCTGTTCATGAAATTCTTGGTATTCCTTGTGGTGGGTTGAACATTTGCGATTTAAATGAACTTCCTATGGAGGATCGACCTTTAATTAATCAGTGGTATTCTCAGTTTCTATCTGGCAATAAAGTTCGTGCAACTGATATCTGCAAAGCTATTGTCAATTCTTCTGAAGCGGGAATTCTGTTTAAACTTAATTTTCTGGTCTTGTTTTCAAATACAATGGTTGGATGCCCTAGTTCCGGTTCCTGTGACGTTAAACTTTTGAAGTTTTTGAACGAATCGGTTGATATTTCTTCTTTGAATTGGTGTCGTTATATTTTAGATTCTTTGGCTCATAGTAAAAGTGGATGGGAGAAATATGGCAGTCGTTTATATGGTGGTCCACTTACTTTTCTTGTTGTAAGTTTTTTTCTTTTCTTTATCATTCTTATTATCTATTGTTTTATTGTTTATGTTACTTAATAATTTTTTGGTTTTTATATATAGCTTTTGTATTTTGATTATGTAAAATTCCACTTGGATGACGCACCTCGTGGGAGACCTGCAATTCAAGGCTGGAGTATGGATAAAATGAAGGCTAGGCAAGATCTTGAAATGAAAGAAGGAGGGTTTGGGATTTGGGATTTGCAACCTGATTATAATCAGTTGATCATGAACGAAGATTTTGCGGTTGATGTTAGTTTTTTTACTTCTTCTTTTATAAACATTTCCCTGAAATGATTAATCACCGGTGATTTTATTAAAATTAAGTCACTAAAATGATTAAACTGGTGTTTATTATATAGTAATCACCGGTGATTTTATTATATAGTAACATTCTATAGTTAATCACCGATGATTTTATTAAAATTAAGTTACTAAAATTATTAAACTGGTGTTTTGTTTATAAGATAAAATATAAGGGCTTATTAGCTTATTGAGTTTTTTGTTATTTTGATTTTTTTTGCTTTTTTTTAGGATATGGTGCGTAAACTGCAGTCGAAATTTTCCGTTTTGTTGGATGATAAAGATGATATAATGTCATATCTACAAGAAGCTGTCCACAAATTTCCTCTCCATCCAAAAATTTTGGATTTTAAAGAGTTGTTTAAGTCTGTTTTTGTTTGTGATGATGATGATATTGAAGATGCAGTTCAAGGAGGTGTTTAACGATTAGTTGTTCTTTGTTAAGTAGTTTGTTTGTTTTTAAGTAGCTTTTTTATGTAGCTGATTTATGTTATTTGGATACTTTTTAGAATTCCTGGACAAGTTATGACCAATCTTTCAATATATTATATGTATGTGCTTTTTTATGTAGATCAACTCTTTTTTTTGTGTATGTTTAAACATGTTTGGTAATCACATATTAAGGCATTAAACTAATAGTAATCACAGGTGATTACTATAAAAACAACATAAATCTTCAAACACATTAAAATTGAAACACAAACAAACATATATTAAAATTCAACAAACACAAACAAACAGAAATCACATTTCCTCTTTATCTGTCTGAGATAAGAGGTTTACATACCAACAAACACATTCAAATTCAACACAAACAAACATAAGACAAACAAACAAACATATTGGCTTCATACGAGACAATCTTTTCAGCTTAGACGTCGTATTTTTCCACATTGAACACCAATTTAAGACCAGAGTTTGTTTGTTGCAAGGTTTTTGTGAAGAGCAACATAGTCCCACATCGCAACCCATGTCTTTTTCTCCATTTGTTCCAGTCACCATTGATAGTCACATGACTGGTTGGAACATTCCTTCGTGGGTCGGGGTATGTTTGCATTGCGAATAACCTATTGGTATCATTGGTGAAAACAATGTCACAAAATTCATATTCAGTAAGGTTATGTTCCCTTACAAAGTATGCTGGTATTGTCTGCAAAAAATGACATAGTTATTGTTTTTTATATACACAACATATATTAAAGGTAAACCATGATATTATGAATATATAAAAACTATAGAATCACAGGTGATTACTATAGAATCACATGTGATTACCAAAAAGTTTTGTGATGAATATATTATGAATATACATTACTTACCACCCTTCCCCTTGTGACTTTGGTGCGATCAAGTTTAATGGCAAAGCAATCATCTGGCATTTTTTTTGTTTTTTGTTTTATTGTACTCCTTTCTCTTCCATATACATCCTTTATATAGGCAATATGATGGTTAAAAATGGTTGTTGTTTTCAATGCTATATGTGCAGTCTTTTCAAAATGTGTAATAAATGTAATATATGTTTTCAAAATGTAATAAAGCAAAAGCTACAAAATGCACGAATCTTTTTCAAATTTGTGTAGTCTTATCCTATATACATGTGTAGGAATCACATGTGATTACTTTATTTTGTTTTTTGTTACTGTTTTTCATTCATGCTTTTTTGTGTAGTCTTATCCTATATACATGTGTAGGTATCACATGTGATAACTTTTATTTTTGTTTTGTTACTGTTTTTCATACACGCTTTTTGTGTAGTCTAATCCTATACACATGTGTTGTCTTAAATAGAAACAGTCATACAGTATATAGAATCATAATGGGAAATTTTTTCAAAAGAAACTCCCAAACACCAGTTTAATCATTTTAGTGACTTAATTTTAATATAATCATAGGTGATTAACTATAGAATCACAGGTGATTAACCAACCTTCTTAGGCTACATGTAGATATTGATTTGGTTAAATGTTTTCAAAACTTACATGGTTAAAAATTATAGACAAAAACATATATTTTAATAAAATATAGACAGCTTATACGCATTGTTCTTTTCCGTACTCAGACTTCCAGACTTCCAGACTTCCAGAGCGTAGAATTTACTATCTCTGGCACAGTTTCTTCTTGTTCGGAATCTGCAATTAAGATAAGATTATGACATATACCAGAGTACATACGCTAAAAGCACGTCACATATAGTTTTGCAAAATACCTAAAAGTTTTAGAATGACATCACGAGCTGCCAGTTGATATATTTTGTAAAAAGATTTGTTTCAAAAAAAATCAAAGAATAAGAAAATCATCAAACCTCTTTGATAAATTCCAAGGCATCATTTTCAACCGTCTGTTGTAATGTAATATATGCTATCCTTGACACGTCCTCTTCCGCCATCTTAATCTTCTGAAAAGTATTCGGAGACGTGATTCTAAGGCAATCATATGAAACAGTTGATCTGAACTTTGGCATATGGACACAGCCTTCATTTTTAGTTGTATACACTGGGTATTTTTTTCCACTCTTTTGAGCATCTTCGTTTAGAAGAGATTTCCACATTACATGGTGATTTGAACCTAAAAAGAATGAAGATATTTTGCTTTATTAGTGTTTGTTACTGTTGTTTCTAAACACACGTGGGTGCTTAACTATACCGTTCGGGTTTGGATGATTCATCCTGAAGATACCACTAGAGCTTTCAGCTTTGGGGCTCACTAGAACAGAAAGGGGGTTCTGTAGGTTGCCAGATGTGAGTTGCTTAACCATACCGTTCGGGTTTGGATGATTCATCCCGAGGATACCACTAGAGCTTTCAGCTTTGTGGCTCACTAGAACAGAAAGGGGGTTCTGTAGTTTGCCATATTTGAGTTGCTCATAGGTACTTTGAAATGCTTGGTCAATCACCAAAATGTTTTTTGGTATTACAGCCTTTGCACAATTCGCCGGTTGATCAAATGGGTCCTCGATCTGTAATCACCGATAGTAATAAAATTAGATCAACATATTTTATTTGACAGAGAAAAGTGTGTGCATGTCAACCCAACCCGACCCCAATAGAACTAGTTCCCTCTGAACCCATATTGACCTGTTACTCAATTCGCCCATCCACATAAATAAGAGAGAGAAGACGTACAAATAGAGCATATTTGGGAGGATAATCGATTTTTTCCCATTTTCCAGTTTTTGTACTAATTTTTCGATGCTGACCCCTCACAATTATTCCGCATAACTGAAAAACAACAAACAAACAGAGATTATAGCGATTTTTAAGAACACATAAACAAATTATAAGAAACTTACCTTTTCAAGAAATGAAGTAAAAATATCAGACAACGAGCTTCTGTTAGGTATTCTCGACATATTAGCGTTAAAGCTGTCTATGTTGCTACTACAAATTTTTTCGATATTTTTCTCAGCAATAGCTCTCACACCTGTTTCACAAATTGTTGCCGTATTAGTTTTTCACAAAATGCATTTTATTTTCCAAACACATAAAAAAGAAATACCTGTAAGATCATCAGCCATGTTCCCTGGGTAAACTTCATTAAGAGGGGGTAGAAGGGGAGGGTCACAAGTCTGAAAGAAACGAGATTATAAAACCAATACACGAAAACAAAATATTGGAGACCGAATCGTAAACATATATGTGATAAACAGTATAAATGGTAAGAATCACCTGAAAATGGAATATAACGAGTAAGGTAAGGGAAAACGAATTTAAAGTTCCGGTTTTAGGATCATTGATACTCTGCGCTTTTGCCCATTCTTTGACCTACATATTATCATTAATAGTAAGCATATGATAATATGAAAACGTTCTTTTATATAATCACTTTATAGTCAGTAGAAACATACAATTAAGACTAAATCACGGAAACGTCCATCAATATCGTTTATCCAATACAACATTCTTGCCTTCATTTGACTGCTTAAGTTGTTGAGAGAGATGTCGCATGAAATTTTGTACTTTTCCCTAACACATTTCACGATTTGCACTCTTGCATGTTTAATATAAGTAATCGCATTGAATCCGCCTGTCAATACAGTCACAGGTGATTAAACCAACATTTTGAGGCTACATGTAGAAATCGTTCATATAATCCCATGTGTCATTTTGGTAGTTGTATTTGGCTTTTGTATCTAAGATATTTCTTAAATTAACAAAATAATATGATTCTTTTTTTTTTCCATTTTTATAAACAAAATCACAGGTGATTACTAAATGTTTAATCATTTTAGTGATTTTAATTTTATTTGATATTATATAATATAAGTCATACCTATTCTTTCTAGAGCGTTTGTAACTTCTTCAAGTACATTTTTGTTGTATTTTTTTCCCGCGTAAGAAATGGAGATATCTAAATCTCCCCTTCTCGAGAAGAGGTTAGACACAAACGAACCATATGGCTCAACTGTGGCACCTAATTTTAAACAATCGAAATTCAGAAGTTAGATAAACGACTAAAGCTCGAAATGAACCAAATGGCTCAACTGCATTATCATTATTTTCAAACGTTTGAAGAATTTACCTTTAAAAATTTCCAGACTTTCAACTATGGCTCGAAGATCACTCATAACATGGAATCGTTTTGTGCAATCATTCGTTGTGGGATTGACTAGTTGAAGAACATACCTCAGGGTAGTTTCCAATGAATAGTTGGAGTTCATATCAGACCGGTTTCTAATATTTAGTTGGAGTTTCAAATATGAGCCCTAAAATTGGAGAGAAGGGGATATGTAAGAGCTTTTATATAAAGGCATATTAATTCCTCCGTTTCAAACATTTTAATCTTTATAAACATTCTGTAACATTCTATAGTTAATCATCTGTTATTATATAGTAATCACCGGTGATTTTATTAAAATTAAGTGATTATGAGCTTTAATGTAAGTGATTATGAGCTTATTACTTTTTATTTAGTCATAATAAACAGTTACAACTTCATTGAAGACTACTCCTTTTTATAGCCAAAATTACCACTTACTTTCTTCAATGCATTGAAATGTCATTCAATTTTTCTCTGTTTGTGCATCTGAATTGTAATGAGTACAAGCTAGAAGTAGTCTTCAATGCATTGAATTGAAGACTACTAAGTCACAGGTGATTACTAAGTCACATTTTATCATATCCACACATACACAAATAAAGTAAAATTTACTAAAATAAGAACATCAAAATATTTAAAATATATCATATCCACACAGAGACAAATAAAATGTAAATCAGAACACCCAACCCATTTGAATAAACATCCTAGTCTTCTTCCTTTCTACCGTGTAACACAACGTTTTTGAGAATTTCATTCCTTATATCTTCTGGTAGCATGTAAAAGTCATCAGCATACTTTTGGATTTCAGATCTGACTATATTAGTATCTGATAAAAGCAACTTTGTTGCAAATTTCCTTCTAAGTGCCTGAAGCTAGGGGCTCTGCTTTGCTTCAACTGTGTTGATGCCACATTTCCATTTCTTTATTTCTTCACCCATGTAATATTCCATATGTAGCATTCCAAATACTCCGCAATCTATGTTATTCTTTGTTGTTCTCCATCTCATCTATGCTCTTTCAATTTCACAGTCATTCAGCTTGGCAAGGTTTTTGTGGTTTATCGTATCAAGATATTGTGTAAAGAGTTTTTTCTGTAAAACAAGAAAAGAAAAAAAAAAACAATATAAAACTTAAATTAAAAACCTTAAAATTTACATGATATAAAGAAAAGGAAAAAATATATATAATAATATCTAATGTTATCCCTATTTAATCACAGGTGATTACTAAACATTGTGGTGATTCTATATTGTTTACATTAAGAACTGTTTAAATAATATAAAAAAAACCATACAATCATAGGTGATATTTTTACTTACAATATTTAAAGGGATTGCGCCATATCTATCCATTTCACCATTCTTGCTATTGTCAATTAGTAGAATCTTTGGATGCTTTAAGTTGAAAACAATAAGAAAAAAATGTTTTGACATATTAATGGGGAAAAATACCTGTCAAAAATAATTCAAATATTAAAACAAACATATTAAAAATGAAAAAATAAAGAATTATTCATAAAATAATAAAAAAAATATATGTACCAAGTCGATGCCCTTAAACGACAGAAGCTTTTTATCATGGTTCATATTTCTTGTCAAAGTTTCAAAGAACTCTTCAATTTTTTGTTCTTCCGTAAGGTTCTTGTCAGGTAAAACTTTTGGGTCCTGGACAACAACAAAGATGAATTTAAAACAAATTACTTTAAAAACATGATGATATAACACTAAATAACATTTAATAAGATGAATTTTAAAAATTCAAATTAAAAACTTACAAAAGGGATTGTCTTAAAGAAATACCGACGTAATGATCCGTCACTTTTACGTTTTTCTTGATCATTTAGCATAGTAGCCCAACAATCAACGACAACAATATCAATCCATTTCCCAGCAGTTAACGTTTCTATCTGGAAATACATTCCCTGACTTTGACCATCTTCAGTATTAAAAACTATTGTCCTGAAAGAAAAAAAATATATGTTATTCAAAAAGTAATATCAAATCACATATAATAAATAAACATAAAAATAAATAAAAAACAGTTATAACTTTTTTTACTTACCACCCAGGCGCAGTCATAGCAAAAAGCCCATCAGAAATTTTCTTCTCTAAGTTTGTAAGTCTTTCACCGACAGCCGTCTTACGATTATGATATGGTGATTTTTCATAATGAGCTAAATGAGTGATACGTTTTTTTTCTGGTTCAAAAGGGGTAATGAATGAAGGATCATCGTTTTCCACAACTTTTTTTATCCCTTTATGAACCGTTTTTTGTAACTCATCTGCATTTGGCTCACCTTCTTCAACTTTTTGTTCTTTTTCCTTCACATCAACAGATTGTGGCTCAGCGGCATTTGGCTCACCCGTTCTTGACCCACCCGCTTCAACTTTCTATCGTTTTTCCTTCACATCAACAGATTTTTTACCATCTTCTATTTCAGCTTCCTTTCTCTTCATACCAACAGAAACATGCAATACCTCTTTTTCTTTCAGATCAACAGGAAACTGTTTTTCTTTTTCATTCTGTTCTGCACTAAAGTCTTGAGTCATACCAATAGAGAAAGAAGGAAAAGAGGGATTTACGATATCAACTTTTCCTGGAACAAGTTGTTTGAACAAAACAAATTAGATAAAATGTTTTTTCTTTTTTATTTTTTTCAAATCACAGGTGATTTAGTTAAAAGTTTTTTAAGATAAAACTTATTAATAAAATTAGAGGTGATAAAATGTACCTTTTTTCAAGTCTGTCTCCACCTTTTCAACTTCAGCTGAATTTTCACCATCAACATTCAGTGATTTAGAAGAATCCTTTACCTTTTCACCAACAGCTAAACAATATAATAAAATAAAAAAGATTAAGATAAAAGTGTTTTAAGAGAAAAACTTTTTATAAATAAAGTCATAGGTGATTACTTTTTGCTTCTCCTTTTTTTTGTTGTTCTTCAACTTGACGGTCAATTGTTTGTTGGACACCTGGCTTGTTCAGTAACTGGGTATCGATATTTTCCCATACAACATCTCCATCTTTTGAAAATCCAGCAACAGCTAAACAATATAATAAAATAAAAAAGATTTAGATAAATGTGTTTTAAGAGAAAAAATTTATAAATGAAATCACAGGTGATTTACTCTTAGGTTTTGTATTCTCTTTATGTTCTTCAATTTTACGGTCGACTTCGTTCACAATTTGGGTATCTATTGAAGAATCTATTTTCAAGTCTTTGTTCGCCTCTTCAAGTTCAACTGGTTTTTCAGCATCAACATTCAACGATTTAAAAGAATCCTTTACCTTTTCACCATCAACAGCTAAACAATATAATAAAATAAAAAAGATTTAGATAAATGTGTTTTAAGAGAAAAATCTTATAAATGAAATCACAGGTGACTTACTCTTAGGTTTTGTATTCTGTTTATGTTCTTCAATTGTACGGTCGACTTCGTTCACAAACTGGGTATCTATTGAAGAAACTATTTTCAAGTCTTTGTCCGCCTTTTCAACTTGAATTAGTTTTTCAGCATCAACATTCAACGAGACCTTTTCACCATCAACAACTAAACAATATAATAAAATAAAAAAGATTTAGATAAATGTGTTTTAAGAGAAAAATTTTATAAATGAAATCACAGGTGATTTACTCTTAGGTTTTGTATTCTCTTTATGTTCTTCAATTGTACGGTCGACTTCCTTCACAAATTGGGTATCTATTGAAGAAACTATTTTCAAGTCTTTGTCCGCCTTTTCAACTTCAATTGGTTTTTCAGAATCAACATTCTTTTCATCAACACCTAAACAATATAATAAAATAAAAAAGATTTTTTAATATATTTTTTTCTCCAAAAAAACACAGGTGATTCACATTAATGAATTTTAATAAAATGTACCTATTTTCAAGTCTTTGTCCGCCTCTTCAACTTCATCTGGTTCTTCAGCATCAACATTCAGTGATTCAAAAGAATCCTTTACGTTTTCACCATCATCAACAATATTAAGATGATCATAATTTGTTAACGGGAGTGTATATTCAATATTCTGAGATGATGATAAATCAACTGCAACTTTTTTATTCTTCACATATTCATTTTGTTGAACTTCTTCATATTCATCAGTTTTACTTGGACCACAACCGCCAAAGAAAATAGATTGAAATTTGGCTTTTTGAAGATTTATATCTTCGTTGTGTGGGTACATTTTTGAAGCTTCCTCTAAAAGAGATGTTATGTCGTCTTTTATTTCTTTTAGAAATGATAACTTTCTCTCTAGTTTTCCAACAAAATACTGCAAAAAATATTGTAAATAGTTATAATACAGATTTGTACAAATAACACTATTTCTGTTCAGTAATGGAGTAACTACTCACACAATTTAATCAGTTCTTAAGCCCAAAATAATAGCATCATTCAAATAACACTTATTATGTTCAATAATGGAGTAACTACTCACACAATCACAGGTGATTTCATATAAAAATTACCTCAGAAGCAAATTCCTCGTTTTTTAAAGCTTCTCCAAATGGAGGTTCCACGTCTCCTCTGCCAAAACCGCCTTGAAGGATTTCTGCGTCTTGTCTATCACTCATTTTTTGTGAATCCCAACCGAGAATAGCAGGACGTGTTCGTGCAACATTTAATTTGCTACACTTTATTGAATCCAAGTACAAAAGCTGGTTTTATACAAATACATGAAAAACATATGTTAAAAATATACTCATTTGTCAAGAGAAAAAAATACATGAAAAACATGTAATTGAAGCTCAATCACCTGTGATTGAAGCACAATCACCTGTGACTGAATTAAAATTTCATAATTTTGACACTACTTCTAATGAGTTATTGTAAAAATAAACTTACAGTGAGGAATGATAGAGGTCCAACAAAAAAACTGTTCACAATTTTTGTCCAACCTTTTTGCATTCTCGCAAAGCATTCATTACTAAGCTGCACCAGTTTATGTTTTTGATATCCACACCCTCTGTTATGTAGTCCAGAATTTTCAGCAAACATGAACCTGAGGGATTGCATTGAACCATCGTGTTCATGAACAAAACTAAGAAGTTTAACTTAAAAGTTATTCCTCCTTCTCGAGAATGTGTAATTTTAGCTAACACTTCTCGTGGCCTTATCTTCGCCCCAACCTCAAACTGTTTGTGCCATTCAACAATATACGGATCTTCTTTTGAAACAGGCTCCAACTCCTCCAATTCCCTTCCTCCATTGGGAATACCAAGCATGTCGTGTATTAACTCAGATGTAATGTTAATGACATGACTCCCAACAGTTAATGTCATTTTTGATTGGTTGAAGTTATTTGCTACATACATTCCTAGTTTTCCCGGTATGCTATCTAAAGTCATGGCAATTAAGTCCCCAAACCCCATATCAACTAAATCTGACTTTTGATCTGTACTTAAATCCTTGATTGCAGTATACAGGGACTTAGGTGACATTCTAGTCCTAAGTGATTGAAACTTAAAGCTTAAAGTCTTAACCGGTTGGGACACTCTTTGACTAACTTTTTCTTTTTCTGACAACTGTTCTTCATTTACAGTTTCTAATTTCAGGTTTGCACTTTTCTTGCATAATTCTTGACTCTCTTCCTTTATGTCTTGAGAAAATTGCTTTGCACCACGGTAGATCTTCTTCTTCCTTGGTTTCTTTTTCACATCCTCGCTGTCTTGTTTTTTCCTTTTTTTTAGAACCTTCTTGACAGGAGATGTTTTTTCCTTTCCGATGTAGCTGGCCAGTGTTTGATCATTACTATAATCTAGTAATTGACCTACGTTACACAAATTAAAAAATTAGTTAAGCTATATATTTAATTATTGAACATAATTATCAAATTTTTGTAATGTGTTAAGCTATATTTAAAACAAGTAATACCTGAACTTGTCCCTTCGTTTTTCAGAAGATTACCTTCTTCACTTGATGATTCATCTTCTTTGTTGTCTAAATAAGAATAATAAATAACAATAGTTATAACTACTTTAATTTTTTCATATAAACAAACAAATTTTTAAACAGACTAATGTTACATTACTAAACATTACTAAACATTTGTTAATTTAAAAACTATAGAATCACAGGTGATTACTAAACATTTTTGGTGACATTTTACATGAACATACTAATGAACTAAATTAATAAATTCACAGGTGATTACTAAACATTTTAGTGACATTTTACATCATTCTTATAACACTATATTTTGTTCAATAATGGTGTAACTACTGTCACAATCACAGGTGATTTCATGTAAACAAACAATTTTCTAAAACAGAAATATACCTGAATTACTTTTATGTTTTCTAGAATTATACGTTCTTCCACAATGCTTATCCACTGATGAACAAACAACTGTAAATAAAAAAAAAATAAAAAAAAAATTATAAGTAGTGATTAAATATAATTTTACAAAAAAAAATAAAATAATAAATAAATAAATATCATATTACCTTTAACTATGTCATTAATATAATTTTCCTCCGTCGGTCCACCAGTTATATCTGAAATGAATAATATATACAACATAAAATAGATTTAAAAAAAAAAAAAATGATTATAAACAAAACCTAAAACCCTTACTTGTCGATTTTTTTTCTTGTGGAACTGTGTTTCCATCAAACACAACAATCGCATTATCCTTATTTGTTTTTGGTGATGTATTATCAGTTGACTCCATTGAAATTTCAAAGGAATTCGATAAAAGTAAAACGAGGGTTTGTGTGAGGGAAAGGGTTTTGTCGGAGTGAACGGGTTTGTTTGTTTTTGGTAAGAATGTTTAAACGTCAAAATGACGTGGGATATAAAGGAAGGAAAGAAATAAACCGTCAATTAGTTTTTTTTTATTTTCTTTTTTTGCAAATATGACCCTCAAGTTTTTTTTCTTAAGAATTTGAGCAATTTTTTTTTTTTTTGGTTATGATTGAAATTTTCATAATGTCTAAGTAGTGAAAATCACATGTGATGATTTATCGGTTGACTACATTGAAATTTCAAAGGAATTCGAAAACGTAAAACAAGGGTTTGTGGGAGGGAAAGGGTTTGTTTGTTTTTGGTAAGAAAGTTTAAATGTCAGAATGGCGTGGGATATAAAGGGTAGGAAAGAAATAAACCGTCAATTAGTTTTTTTTATTTTTTTTTTTTGCAAATAAGACCCTCAAGTTTTTTTTCTTAAGAATTTGAGCAATTTATTTTTATTTGGTTAAGATTGAAATTTTGATAATGTCTAGGTAGTGAAAATCACATGTGATTTTCATGTGATTTGAACATCAAGTATTAAAAAGGCAATATCACATATGATTTAATTTAGCCCACAAATAGTCATTTGTTAAACAACAAAATATGTTAAAATATCATACGATAATTTTATGTATCATGTGTAGTTGCTACAACCATTCTAAGCTACATTATTAATAAAATCACCATTCTAAGCTACATTATTAATAAATTCACCGATGATTTCTACCATGTGTAGTTGCTCAAACTCCATGACTTGAATCACATTAAAATTCAAACACAAACAAACATATATTAAAATTCAACAAACATATATTAAAATTCCACAAAGACAAACAAACAGAGATCACATTTCCTCTTTATCTTTCTCAGATAATGAGGTTTACATACCAACAAACACATTAAAATTCAACACAAACAAACATATTCGCTTCAAACGAGACAATCTAGAAACCTAGAAAACAGTAGGAAGTGGCTTCAAACGAGACAATCTAAAGTTTTAAGCTTGGGGGAGAATTTGAACATTGAAAATCAACTGGTCACTATTAGTAAGTGGCTTAATCGACTTCGTGAATTGACAGACAGAACCATAATCAATCCCATGCTTGCGCATAAATGCCTTCCAATCTCCATTAATCACCATATGGTTGATAGGTCCAGGCGTCCTTTTGTCAAGATAGTTTGTTAAGTCGAACCACGTACCATATGGGTCATCTTCTGTGAAGATGACATAGCATACATCAAAATCCAAGAGGTTGTTATCCTTTACAAATTTTGATGGTATGGTCTGCAAAAGGTAATATAATTATGACATTTACATTAGCAAAGTTTATAACAAGGTTATGCATACTTACCAGTTTGTTGCTCTCGATTTTTTTCTTTGTTAGCGTAATAACAAAGCTGTCTATCGCAACCGGCTGGACAGTTCTTCGCGTAACAACAAAGTCGAATTCGCTGTCACTGCTCGAATCGCTTGAAATGTCTATCACAACTTGCTTACTGCTAGACATTTTTTTTTGAAAGTTAGACTGTAAATTTTGTTTTTGGTTGAAAACTTTATTGAAGACTACTCCTTTTTATAGCAAAAAATACCTCTTTCTTTTTTCAATTTCTTTCAATGCATTGAATGGTCATTCAATGTCTTTTATGTGTTCTGCTTTTTGAATTGTAATGAGTACAAGCTAGAAGTAGCATTGAGTTGTCATTTATTTTTTCTTTTTTCTGCATTTTTCATTGAGTTGTAAATTAATATTTTTTGATGGATTGATGGATGGATGGATGAATTCATATATGACAAAAATAAAATTTGTGTTCACACTTCAAGTAACAAAAAAAAAGTTGGATGTGTGTAAATACAATAACTCAAAACATGGTTTAAATAAACTTTGCTAGTCATAAATCATATAGCATACATACTAATGAGATGCATCAAACAAAATTATAGAATCACCGGTGATTATTAATAAAATCACCATTCTAAGCTACATTATTAATAAAATCACCGGTGATTTCTACTTGTACCCAAGTCACAGATAACATACATAACGGTCATTTATTTAAAACTAAAGATAGACGGGAAGAGCAGATAACATGACACAACAACAACACAATTACAAACTACCATGACTTCAAAACTAAGAGAACAGTATTTTGCCAATTTCAATGTTTAAGCTTGGTTGATCTCTTTAACTTTGAAAATCAAATAGTCAGTAGTAGAAAGTGGCTGAATGAACTTCGTGAATTGACAGACAGAACCATAATTAAGACCATGTTTCCTCATGAATTTCTTCCATTCTCCGATCATCACCATATGGTTGGTAGGTCCAGGCGTCCTTTTGTCAAGATAGTTGGTCAACCTGAAATACACACCATCTAGTTCATCTTCTGGGAAGAAGACATAGCACTCATCAAAACGCAAGATGTTGTTATCCCTAACAAATTTTGCTGGTATGGTCTGCAAAAGGTAATATCATTATGACAGTTACATTAGCAAAGTTTTCTAACAAGGTTATGCATACTTACCAGTTTGTTGCTATTGATTCTGTTCTTTGTAAGCGTAATAACAAAGCTGTCTTCGCTGCTAGTATCGCTTGTTAGGTCTATCACCACCGGCTGGGGTTCGGGGTCAGGGTATATAAGTCTAAGGGTGCTTGGGCATGGGATATCACTATCACTGCGAGACATTGTTTTGAAAGTTAGTTTGTAAAACTGTAAATTGTGTTTTGGTATACAACTTCATTGAAGACTAATCCTTTTTATAGGCAAAATTAGCTCTTACTTTTTCAACTTTCTTCAATGCATTGAAATGTCATTCAATTTTTCTCTGTTTATGCATTTTAATTGTAATGAGTACAAGCTAGAAGTAGTCTTCAATGCATTTTTGAATTGTAAAATTAGCTCTTACTTTTTTTTCTGCTTTTTGAATTGTAATGATTACAAGCTAGAAGTAGCATTGATAAAATCACCATTCTAAGCTACATTATTAATAAAATTGGATGTGTGTAAATACAATAACTCAAAACATGGTTTAAATAAACTTTGCTAGTCATAAATCATATAGCATACATACTAATGAGATGCATTAAACAAAATTATAGAATCACCGGTGATTATTAATAAAATCACCATTCTAAGCTACATTATTAATAAAATCACCGGTGATTTTCCTTTTTCAACTTTCTTCAATGCATTGAAATGTCATTATTAATAAAATCACCGGTGATTTTCCTTTTTCAACTTTCTTCAACTTTCTTCAATGCATTGAAATGTCATTCAAAATTAGCTTCAACTTTCTTCAATTAATAATCTTTTTTATAGGCAAAATTAGCTCTTACTTTTTCAACTTTCTTCAATGCATTGAAATGTCATTCAATTTTTCTCTGTTTGTGCATTTTAATTGTAATGAGTACAAGCTAGAAGTAGTCTTCAATGCATTTAATTGTCATTTATTTTCTCTCTGTGTTTCTGCATTTGATTTTACATGAATCTGTATTTTTTGCATTGAATTGTAAAGTAATATTTGATGGATGTATGGATTAATGGTTGTATAAATTTGTATATGTTTTTTAATGCTTTTTTTGCTTTTGTGCTTCTTCTTTGGTTTCACATTTACCAAAACTAGAATATATTCTCCAACCACTTTCAATAAAATCCAAAATACATAATGCATAAAACAAAATTATATGTAAAAACTATATAATCACAGGTGATTTTCAACCGAAAATATTCTCAAACAAAATATTTTGTCATCCAATAATATAAAATCAAAGGTCATTTCAAATAATATTCAATTAGTAAAGTAACATATTAAGTTTGCTTACAAAAATAAATTGTTAAAAGTAACATTTTTGATCATATGTTATCACAAGTGATTTGTTCAGGTACCAACATTCGAAGTTTCATAATCTGATTCTTCATCACGCAATACATAATCAGCTTTTTTTGCAGCGGCATTTGATGTAGTAGTTTTCTGTCTCTTTCTTTCTTTTGACAAAGTATCATAAGTATCATAATCTGATTCTTCTTCACTTACATCTTTATATGCTTGTCTCGCAACATTTTTTCCTCTAGTCTGTCTTTGTGCAGTTGGTTGGACATTCTGCTGTTGAAGTTGTTCTTTTTCGGATTGGTTTGCAGCATTGATTTCTGTTGTTGTTGTTCCAGTATTTAGAAGCTGTTGAATTTGTTGTTGTTGTTGATGAGTTAGATGTGGATGTTTCTGTAGATTTTCAAGCTCTATTTGAAGTCCTTTACATGTTCTTCTGTCGTGAGTATTAAGAATTAGTCCACAATATCCACACGTTCGATATGGTCTTTCATTTGCCTTTTGTGCTCTTTCACCGTACCCTTGCATCCTTGAGTTACTTCCGCTTCCTTTTTTTTATACCTTTTGGATTATGGATCAAAATTTGCCCTGGTTTTTTGACTCCAAGAATATCTTCCATCATTTCGGTTTTGTTCTTTTCTGGGACATCTTTTTCAACTTCAATCTTGAGATTTTTTAGCTTTTCAACAAAGTAAGCTAGCTTTTCTTCATCATTTTGTAAAACAGCTATGCAACTTTCTACACTGCGGCATGCTTCATTCGCTAGTTTCTGGCATTTTTCGGTTAAATTACCTTCATATCTATGCGTTTTGTTCCTAACACTAGGTGGAATTAAGTCTCTTTTCCAACGTCTTGTTATATACTTTTCTGGTATTTCGTCTATGCCACATGATTGTAAAACACAGAATATATGTCTACAGAGTATTCCACAACGTACAAAGTGATTACAGGTACAAACGTAAGTTTCATCCGCTATGTTATGTTTGACCTGTAATATAAAATCTATTATGATCACAGGTGATTACTATATAATAACATCAACATACTAAGATTACTATAAAATAAAAGGTGATGTTTAGTAATCACATACTAAGGCACTAAACTAATAAAATCACAGGTGATTACTATAAAATAACATCAACATACTAAGATGATGTTTTAGTAATCACATACTAAGGCACTAAACTAATAAAATCACACGTGATTACTATCAAATAACATCAACATACTAAGATCTACTATAAAATAAAAGGTGATGTCTAGTAATCACATACCTTAAATGTTGCTTCTTTTTTAACTTGAAGTTGAATTTCCGTTGCGCCTATTTCGAAAAACGGGTCAACATCCTTTTGTTCCTGGTTTTTTCCTTTTCCTTTTGTTTTACCTTTGTAATTCTGTTGTTTGTCTCTTGTTCTTTCTCTAATAATCATAATCTCACAACCTTCTTCTGTAGTGATTGAAATTTGGAAGCACAACCAAATAGAATTATCAATTTCTTCTTGTACCAAAAAAAATATTTCTTTTGCGTAAATATTTCTTGCATGTTCCTCGATTGGCCATCTTGTTATCAATTGTGGTTTTTTGCTCAATGTTTGATGATCTAAAATTTCTTGTTCATGTCTCCGCTTCTCCATTGCAGATTCAAAGAGATTCATAAAATTGATGAGTGTTGATCCATAACTTGTGAAGTGATTAAAGAAGGAATTCTCACTTTCTGATCGTGATGTTGTTCTCATTAAACCGCACATTTCATATTCAATGAAGTAAGCGGGAATCCAAGTTGATCTTATCTCAAACAATTTTGCCAGCCAAACGTTGTCTTCAAGATTAAATTCTTGCAATAAAGAAATCCATTTTTGTTCAAAAACTTCAGGTTTATGATATCTGTTCCATATCAGTTGATGGAGTCTCGGTCTGAAATCAGTGTGGTCGATTATGTTTCTATCAATCTGTAGTAAATAAAATAAGTTATTGAACATATCAGTTTTATATATGAATAAAAACAAGAATAAAGTTCTATAATCACCGGTGATTACTAACCATTTGGTGGCATTTTATATCAACATTCTAAGGCACATTATTAACAAAATCAGCGGTGATTACTAGACATTTGGTGACATTTTACATCTACATACTAAGGCACCAAATGTACTAAGGCAGTAATTGACAAATTAAGGTATTAAGGCACTAAATCACAGGTGATTTTCCTTTATACTTTGTTGACAACAAATTTTTAAGAACCTTAAATGTATTAAGGTATTAAGGCTCTAAATCACAGGTGATTTTACTTTATAATTTGTTGAATACAAAATTTAATAAATTTCTAAAAACATGTAAACACAAAAATAAATTTTTTTTTTTGTACCTTAACTGTGAATTTTGTGACGATATGCCACATGCAAAGTCGATGCTTTGGTTCTGGAAATACAGTTGCAATTGCTCTTTTCATTGCAGGATCTTGATCGGTTAAGATTATTCTTGGTTGCTTCTTGAAGGCGTCTAAGAATGCCTTTAGCAGCCAAATGTATGTTTCTGTAGTTTCATTTCTCAGCATACCAGCACCAATTGTAACACACTTTTTGTGGTTGTCGATCGCAGTGAATGGAACGAATATCATACTGTACCTGTAAATCATTAAAATCACATGTGATTATCAAATTTACAATTTCTTTAAAAAAAAAAAGTTCTAACTTATAATATACCTGTTGGTACAATAAGTTGCGTCAAAAGAAATTATATCGCCAAATTCTTTGTAGTTTGTTTTTGCTGTTTCATCTGCCCAAAAGAAACATTCTAACTCGCTGTTTTTTATATCACAGGAGAAGCTGAAGTCTTTAACATATTCTTCTCTGTTTGTGAGTTTGGTTACAAGCATTTGAGCGTCACTTTCTCCAATAAAAACATTCAAATCCCTTTTGAAGTTTTTGAAATCAGTTTTCGTCCCACTCACATGTGAATAACCCCCCTTTGTATTACAATATAAATTGTAAGAAACTGTTGCCCCATAATTTGATTCTGCCATTTGTTTCATAAACATCAATTCTGGCATACCTAATTTTCTATTTTCCTTAGAAAGATGCCTATACTCTATAGGGTTCAACGGGTGGTTGTGTTCTTCAACAAAAAGGTGCAGCTTATATTTGGATGTACCATCTACAAGTTTAAGCATGATATTAGCATTGCATCCTGTTACCTGAAAAGTCGATTTTCTTTTAAGCTTCCCACTGTTTGCTGGATCCAACGTGTTGATATTTACACTTGGAGGATCACCATGTCGGTTGCAACGAATATACTTGCTCTTCATCATTCCACTTTTTGTTTTTTTTGATGATGATAATTTTATGTCAAATCCAGACTTTATTGCATACTCTTTATAAATTCTGAAAGTCTCTTCAAATGATCCATAAATTTTCCCCCTAATTGGTTTGTCGTCATCTTTAACATAAGGTAACCAATATCGAGAACCACCAGGAGTCTCTATGTTGTTGTTATCATTTGAACATGCTGTTGGAGTGCTGTAGTGTGAACCTGTAAAGTGACAGGTAATTTTACATTAACATAGTAATCCATATTATTAATAATCTAAGGCACATTATTTATAAAATCACCGGTGTTTTCTACTTGTACCCAAGTCAACGAAGAACCTAAACAACTTTTAGTTGGTACAACTGTTAACAACAATGTTAAAACAAAATTATACATAACAGTCAAAGAAGTACAACAACAGATAGCATACATAACAGTCACTTTATTAAACAAAATTATATGTAATCACCGGTGATTACTAAACATATATGTTTAAACATTCTAAACTAAATTTACATCTACATACTAAACAAAATTATATGTAATCACCGGTGATTACTAAACATATATGTTTAAACATACTAAACTAAATTAATACAATCACAGGTGATTACTAAACATATATGTTTAAACATGTTTAGTAATCACATTCTAAGGCATTAAACTAATAAAATCACACGTGATTACTTACTTTCCAGTGTCTGGTTATTGATATTGTTTTCATTGTCATTATTTTCCAAATTATTGTTGGTTGTTGAATCCCCTCTTTCTTCAATAGTTTCTTCTGAAATTAGCGTCATTATCTGCAATTAAAAAAAAAATCAGATCTAAGAATCGATTGTTAAAATATCCTTCAATCGATTGTTAAAAAAAAATCGGATCTAAGAATCGATTGTCAAACCTTCAATTGATTGTTAAAATTCGGATTACAATTGATTGTTAAAATTCGGTTTTAAAAATTGATCGAGATTCAATGACGGTATACTTTTTGTTTCTTTTCTTCTTAAGCGCGTGGAGTTAAAAAAAATAAAAAGGTAAAAGGACTAAAATGCCCCTCCGTGTGTTTGATCTATTAATGAATTTGTGTGGCTATAAAGGTGATCCCTGGATCTCTAGCAAAAAAGAGATCCCTATTGAACCCTTCCCTATATATATATATATATATATATATATATATATATATATATATATATATATATATATGACCATTAGGGCTTGCTCAAGTGGTTATAGCATGCTGACTATCTGAGGGAGGTCTCGATTTCGAGGCTTTTGGGTAATTTACAGGCACATGTCTTTTGCATGATTATATATATATATATATATATATATGATTCACTAAAAATTTAAAACATCTATATTCATATCCATATTCACTACGTATGAATTAGATCGAATAAATATCTATCAAGTTAGATATCCATTGCCGTCTCTAAACTCGATGGCTAGTAGTAACTAATCAAGTGTTGGTAGGTAGTAGTTTTGTTAATTGCATTTTTAATATGTTACCACCAAAATGAAATATCTACGTATTACAATTTCATACACGTAACACATATTTTATAATGCATTATATAACTTTGGTTATTTTTAAGTTATAATTTATTAAATAACTATATGATATGTTTATACATATGAAGTCAAGAAAAAAGAATGGTTCAAATAAATAATACCATTCAAAAAGTCAAAAAGTCCAACAGGAGACCAAAGTGAACTATACGACATTGAATCATTACCCGTCAACGGCTACCTTCATATTTTTCCTTAAATCCTGCAACTTCGGTTCATACTTTACCGAAATCATCTTCCCTTTTTCGGGTTTCGGTTTTCGTTTTGATTCATAAAAGTCCATATCGAAAAATGGATGGTAACAAGTTTGATGATTCGGGTGTAATGGACCTAAAAAAAAACATCATGATAATGTTGTTCACAGGTTTATTCATGATCATAATTTTCGTGGTGTTTTTCCACTTTTACGCCAAACGACGTGGTCTACAAGCTATTCAAGTGACTAACAATCGCGTCCACGAGCAACAACAATGCCTAGACGCTTCGTTCTTGAAAACTATACGAGTTATACAATTTGATCCTAAAGAGTTCAAAGAAGGATTGGAATGTGCAATTTGTTTATCCGCGGTGGAAGAAGGAGAGATAGCTCGAATATTGCCTAAATGTGATCACGCGTTTCATGTAGAATGTATTGATATGTGGTTTCATTCACATTCCACTTGTCCCATTTGTAGAAACCCGATTATTCATCAAATAGAAAGCGAACTTGAACAAGATTTACAAGAGGAATCTACAAACGTTTTGGTGGAAATAGACGAAACTAACAATGAATGTCATCAAGCCTCGTCTTCGGAACAAGCTTCACCGTCAACATCATCATCATCATCATAAACATACTACAACAATAATAGAGAAAGACCACATTTGGTAATAGAAATACCGCCACGAGACAATATTATGGAAGAAGATGAGAAAACTCCGGTTTCGTGCTCAGGAATAAGATCTTTAAAGAGAATACATAGTAATAGTGCAAGGTTTAATCCTTTTAGCCCAGGCTCATTATCAGCAACCAAGTCTGAGTTGCATTTATAACTAGTGAAATCAAAGTGTAAACTTATTTGTTTGTTCTATTCATATAAAAAAAAATGGTAAAGGCGTGTACCATTGACACGGGCCACTTTGTGACCGGACCCCCTACCCAGCAAAGGAAGCATTCCCCGGTAAATATCCTAACAATGGTACCCATCACCTTGCTTGGACTCGAACACGAGACCTGCATATTTCAGCACAAGGGTGGGCCCAAGGTTTTTACGGATGCTAGCTGGTGGCTATATATTTATTTTGTTTGTGACCAAATCTTATACAATCGGCAACGGATTTAGATCAAAAGTGGCATGTATTTGAACCATAGAGAAAAATAACAACACTGTAAAAGTAACGCAGAACAAACAAAACATTAAACATTTTCACACCACAAGAACACATCGTTCGCTAAGTTGAGAGATAGTGGGGTGGCTAGTATTTGTACCTTTCAATTTGAAACACATATTAAAGAATTATAGATACTACACTTTAGTAACTAACATTGTATCTAATAAACAATAGAGTTAATTACATAATCGTCTCTAAAATTTATCTAAAACTTATATTAAATTAAAGATTTCATCTCTAAATTTAAATAGTTGTATAAATCATCCACTTTTAGAAACTAATTACCATTTTCGTCTCTAAGATTTACTCCAATTACGGATTTGGTCTCTAAGGTTTGTCCTCAATTACGGATTTGGTCCCTAAGGTTTGCCCCAATTACGGGTGCAAATTAGAAATTAGGGACGAAAAACGTAAATAATTTCTAAACTTAGACGATTTACGCAACTTTTTAAACTTAGGGACGAAATCCATAATTTTGGATAAACCGTAGGGACGATTTATGTAATTAACTCTAAACAATACAAAAGAAAAGAAAAACAATGTTACTTACCAATGTGCCTTCAAAATATTATTTATTTAACGATCTTGCTAAAAACACAAACTATTTTAAGATATTCAGACATGTATAATAAGTCCTTGAGCTGTTATTTTGAACATATTAAAGATAGCCCAAACCTGTACCTATGTTTTTTTTAATAAACAACTGTTGGAGTATAGTAGGTTTTCCACTACACTCCAAACCCCAATTGCGAGATCACCCGCCCTGTCACCTTTCATAAAAAAAACATAAGCATTTAGTTGGTTCAGTAGCTCCGAAAGACTTTCGGAGGACATGGAGCGCGAAAATCAACTCTAACCCATGAGATACGCTAGTCAGAAACAGAGATCATCAATGCAGGCACACGTCTACATCCAGCATGAATACTAAGGCATTTTCCCGCCCAGAGACTTCAACATAAACAACGAGAACATGACAGTGACCACTTGCCAGATATAGAGGCAAGACCTCAGTGGACAAACGCTCCAAACCCACAGAGCTGACAGGAGACATCCCTGTAAACGTGGGATAAATCATAGGCACCAGATAGCGACATGTGCGAAAGCGACATCCTTATAGGCTATAATACATGTGATTTACATAACAACTAGGCATCCAATCTCAGCTACAAAATCCTTCATTTAATAACCCTAAAGTAAGGCAATCATATTCAATTACTCCATTCATTTAATTACTCCTTCCATTCATTACCATTCACATTAAATTCAATCATTCATCACGTTTACTGATTCTCACGCCTGAGCTTAATTGGTGGGTAATTCCCTCAATAAGTTTACGTGCTTTTTGATCCTCTTACTCAGATTCATTGCTATAAAGGATTGGGACGCAACTCTGGACCCACAGACGAGTGCTACGGAATCATTAGTTGATATTTACTTCAACATTTGGCGCCATCCATGGGACCTCTACGAACGGTTAGTTGGAGCTTGCGGAAAGAATGGAGGCTCCACCAACGTCGGAATCTTCGACTATCATATATAACGTACAAACATCGACCAGCGTTGTAGAGCCACACCAACCTTAGACAGTTCGGATTGTTGTTGCTCCTAACGCGGAACTCGTTTTCCCGAGCACAGAGGCCGACACTTTCACTCTGGAGTTCGTTCATCACAACTTCGGAAGACTTTGTAACCTTTTGAACACGTATGTTCAGACCGAAAGACAGAGGGGAATTGACCTAGAGCTATCTTACGGAGACGTAAACGAAGAAAGCGCTACGGAAGAAACAAATCCGCCGTCGAGGCTCAACCCTTTGGGAATGGCAGTAGTAGAGGAAATGAGCACAACCACTCCAAGGGAAAAATCTTTTCGGTCGAGAGTTACCCCCCATTCATGGGATTACCCCAGGGACGGGACTCAGCAGACATCTCCGACCACCACTTTATGGGTCGCCAGTCCGTGTGGCACCGACTCATCATTACGACCATTACAATCCCCGAATTTCTTTCAGACTTCCCCCTCCGGACAACATGGAAGGGAATTTCCGATATCCACTCGAAGGGGTATACCAAGATGTCTCACGTCAAGAGTCAGGGGAACGGTTCAACCACCACCCCTCCGTTCACAGTTATACATCCCTTGTTTCCCAATATCTCGTCGAAGTACGACCCGCAGACATGGGAGCTATCACCCAGCTACGCCAAGATGATGGCCGAGAGAAATTAGGCGGAAGAAATGGCAAAGACCTACTGTAGGCAAAAGGAAGAAGAATTTCCAAGAGGATTGCAGAGTTCAAGTTCCCACCCAAAATAAAAATGGCCTCCAATGTCAACATGTATGACGGAACGCAGGATCCGGACGACCATCTTAGTATCCTTGCAGGGGCGGATGATGTGTATTTTATAACATAAAATTATTTAAAGTTTAGAAAAGGATTTTACCAAAGTAGATTAACACACAATACATGCAGTGTACCTGATCGTACGATAATAAAGATTCAGTAAGTCCAGATAGAACTCAGGGAACGTGTATTTATATCCGTTATCTCAAGTTATATAATTAAACTAAATAAAGCAAGTAAATATGGGGGACGTTTTAGTTATATGAGAACATATTTCAGAAAAACAAATAACTAAATTAAAATAGCAATTGAATTAACTAAGTGGAATTGCGGATGAAAAACTGTTTCGAAAAGACTTTTAGATTTAATCAGATATTAAAAAGCAGTGATTCCTTGGAATTACATTTTACTTGGATCATGAATAATAAGAATATGTGTGATTGGTTTAACTGTGATTTCTATAATAATTAGACTTCCTATTAGAGTTATCTAATCCTACAATTTTAGAGAAAGATCATACGACTAATCGTACATCAAGAGCTATCTTAGATTATCCACTCTAAATTGTGCTTTAATTTCACTATTATTTACAATTTAATCTGTCGACTACGAATTAACAAAAGTCTCAATTATTCAATTTTGATATAATTGTCATGTTCATTCAATTCATTAAATCACTAATATCTTAGCCTATCTCAATTAAGTCTCAAGCTACAATTATCTAATAAATTATATAATCGTAAATAACTGATAAACTTATAAGAACGCTAGTTATGATATAGATTTATCAATCACACTAAGTACTAAATTTAATGATTTTGAATAAACATGGATCGCGATTAAACGTAAATAATAACGGAAAAACCAATTAGTTCAAACATAAACTTAATTAAACATAGATCCAGGTTCAACAATCCAAGCAATCGCTTAAGGAATTTAGCTCATGTTGGATTGTAACAAAATAGCAATAGAATTCTTAAACAAAAACATTGTATCAAGAAAAATATGAATAAAGTGCAAACCAAAAGTAGCAAACTTCAAAGATGATTAAAAGAGATTAATCAAAGCTTCTAACGTGATCAAAGACTTCCAGGACTCTCCTTGCAGCTCTCCAGGTCGAATGTTGTGACAACCGTCTAAAAATCAGGAACTCGCTCGGTTATTCTATCGGCGAAATTCTCTAGTTACTCCTTTATCATGTTCACTCGTGTGACAATCGTCCCAAGTTCGGGGAAATTCCTTCAGTTACTTCCTCGGTTCGAATCTTTCGTTACTCTTTTGTGTTCATATTGTTCTAAGTTCGTAATTACTAGATCCGTATTTTTGTCGGAACTTGTGTCGGAATAATTTACGGAATCAAATTATAAGTCCTAATACCAATAAAATCACTTTTTGAACTTTCCTAAGCTCATAACTAATCATACTTAAGAACTTTCAATCAACAAAAAGGTCCAACGAAGCAATAACGCAAAAACGAAAAATATTGAAGCTGAAAAATTGCCCGGTGCGCCGCACCCCATCAATAGGTGCGCAGCACCAGGCTCCAGAATTTTCAAAAATGTTACAATTTTAGTCCCTTTCTCGTTTTACACACTCACCACCCACATTGACCAATCAAAAATCGATTCTAGGCCTGTCATTACTGCAAATCCAGTGTTCCAAAGTTAATTAAAACAACACTCTACCTATTCATTTTATTTTTCATTTATCAAAAATCAAAACACACACTAAAACACACACACATCCTTTCTCTCTAGTTTTCTCTCTAAACCTCCATTGAAACCAGGAACATTTCACCATAAAAATCAACCTTTCATCCATACAAATCATTCCAATCATCTAGAGGAGCAAGGAGGTGGAGTTTTTATTAAAAAGGACCACGGTTGTAAAGATTTTTGAAGGTCAAATCCGACCAAAAACTCATCATCCAAGCTTTTCCTCCGGTAGATTTCTTTCTTTTTACTACTTTTACATAAATAATCAATTGCATGTAAGATCTAACGGTTGGAAATGTGTTTTTATACAAATCTTTGACTTTTATAGTCAAAAACGTTTTTAATCGAAAAACCCTTTAAATCCACGAATCTGTAAATAAAAATGTTTTAGAAACTGTTAAAATGAGGTTTTGAAAGATACTTACTAATTGCATGTACAATCTAAACAACAAAAACGAGTAATTGTAAAGATTTATGTCATTTCCATTCAAAAACGATTTTTATCTAAATAATACTTAGATCTATGATTTTGTGGATAAAAGTTGTTTGGAAACTGTGAAAACATCATTATATAAAGTACCTACTGGTTGCATGTCGAAATCCTTAAGTCACAAAGCGTTTTTAACAAGGAAAACACAAAACGGGAAATGGACAGCAGCTAGGTGCGCCGCACCTGTGCCCAGGTGCGCAGCACCGAGCTGCTGTTCTCCCGAAAATCGACGTTTTAACTCGTTTTAAGAACACGTTTACATTCTGGACTTTTACCGTTATCACCTGTGGACTGAGATAAATAAAATTAATAACCTTATTGACTTGTATTGGACTATTTGGACTATATTATATGTGATATTGTATTTTAGGTGATTTGTGAGCGGAAGTGGTTGTGTAATTTTTGGACATGAAATTTGGGCGCGGAAGCGCTGCCCAAATTTCCCTAGAAATTACGAAGCCACTTCAGTAAGCAAAAGCACCTAAGACATGATAATCAAAAACAATAAACTTTCAAACTAAACTCAACGCTAATCGCTTCGGACCAAAATTTCGGAACAAAATTGGATTTAACCTTTATTCACAAACAAAAGACACATAATCTCTTATATGTATAAAGAACATAATAAGAAGTTAACTTTTGAATTATATTGGTAATTCTTAGGCATTCCGTGATTCCCGGCTCCTTTCCGACCGTCTCCAAGTTCAATTCTCCTCGCAATCCGTGAGTTACAACCCCACGCTGTTTTACTTTTTATACTTTTAAACATTATTTGGGGGAAACATAAGATCATGTTTTGTAACTTATAAACATTATTTGCAAATTATTAGTATTTATTGAACCTTGTTCTAAACTTTGAATCTTGAAACATTTTAACTTGGATCCTACAAACCATCATGCGTATTTGTGTTAATGCCTTAGCAGGATAACTAAACTAGGATGCTTGTTAGTAACCAATCCTTGATGGATATATAAGCCCGTAAGATCTCTTGAATGTTTTTAGTATCCTTAATTAAATGCCCGTTTTTGTATCTCTCTCTCTTATACACTATTAGCAATAGCCGTTAGTCATATGGGTATCGATACTTAGGAGGGGTCACTCCTTACTCAGGGTTAGCGTCCCAAGTACATATTACTACCTCACTCATTGAATTACTTTATTAAATATTTTTGGGCTAGTTTCTCGACCATACAATCGGTTTAGTGTATACTTACTACTTATATTATGCCAAGTGATTGATACAAGGTACCTTTAGTTAAGTTAAACACATATCCCATACGCATATACATTATTTTAGCGCCTGTTCCCGCTTTTACATTATTTTAGCGCCTGTTCCCGCTTTTACATTATTTTAGCGCCTGATCCCGCTTTCACATTATTTTAGCGCCTGATCCCGCTTTATCATTACTTTAGCGCCTGGTTTCCGCTATAACTACTATGCGAGTTTATTTACTCACTTTACTCGCTTACTTATAAACTTTTACCATCTACTTTCCATTTTTGGAAACTTTCTATTCTCGGTAACTTTCTATTTTGGAAACCTTCTATTTTTGGTAATTTTCTATTTTTGGTAACTTTCTATTTTCGGTAACCTACTACTTTTGGAAACTCTTTCAAATTCTAAACTGTAACTCACTCACTACGTTTTGTAGTTGACACTTTATCTTATGTTTCAGGAAATTAATGTAAGCATTTGGAATGCATGGCAAGGAGGGTCGATATGGTCACGTGAGGCGCTTAATGGGAAAGACCTTCATATTTTGGGAATTTTTGTTTAAAAATTTGTATTGTACTCTAAGTTAAATCGTGAACTACTTGGTTGCTTTTTGAAATGTTGTATCTTTGATCTTTTAAATTTTCAATTTGAATGACTTGAATCGTTTATATTTGCTTACGACCGTGTAATGATATTCCAGCTCTCACGCCCCGTGTTTCCGCTTTAGCGGGGTGTGACAAATGTAGGGTGAAAATATGGAATGAGATGTCTCCAACGCGAACCCCAGAAGCCCTTTAAATAGAGTCTGACCCGTCTGATTTAGCCGGCGGCTGGCTGTATTCAGCCGGCGGCTGGAATGCGCGGGTGGAAAAGTTTCTTCCGCGGCACGTTTAGGAACAATTGTGGAAATTTAATCCAGCCGCCGGCTAAATAATTTCAGCCGTCGGCTGGTTCTTCAACTTTCACTTTTGTTGCTCGTTTGTATCCATTCTGAGCCGGTTTCAGCTCCTTTTCGCTCAATTATCCAAATGTAACACTAATCTGCAATAATAACTGAAAACATACCAGATCATAACAAAAGTTGCAGAAAACTAGAGTAAAAATGAGAAATATGATTACAAAATATCGATTATTTTAAGCATATCAAATTCCCCACACTTGAATCTTACTTGTCCTCAAGTAAACTATCAGATTTAGAACAAAACAATCATCTTCAATAAAAATAAAATACCCAACGAATCAAGTAAATTACAAAATATTTATTTACGAAGATGAATTTAACAATTACCAAGCCAAAATTTAAATGCATAACTAAACATCTCACGATTTGGGAAGTATATCACTCAATCATTCAAAAAAGCTAATCTATGTGTAATATATATGTGAAATCGCTCAAAGCTTAGTCGTGACAAGTATTCTATCATAGGCTTGATAACGATACGCTTCTCCACCAATAGAGTCTAAGTAACTAGTTCAGAGGACTTATGGTCATATCAATGGGTGATGGATAAAATGATGGAAAAATGGGATGAAAGTGAATTATAATGAATGATATGAAAAAAAAAAAATTCCAATTAGTCTACAAATCCAAATATTTTAGTCAAAAACCATATTACTTCAAAACTCGATTGATTATCCCTAATGGCTCATTCTGATGAAACTCCAAAGACCAAATTTCGCCTTAATTCTTCAACGGTTCGATTGGGAATTTTATTTCTCGCAAATTTCGTTAAATCGCTTCAACAATTATTGGTTACCTAGTACGGGCTTCAATAAATATATTTTTTTTCTGTTTTTTTTTTTTTTTTTTTTTTATTTATTAAAGACACCGCTCAAAAGGTCAATAAAAAATTTGAATAACTCTTAAACTTACATCCACATGTGACTTCCTTCGTGAACTTAAGTAAATTAAACAACTCTATGCCATCATATATAACAATCCGTCTAATAATCAACCAAGTTATGAAAGAGGAAATTTTCAACAAAAATATCTGGATTAAACGACTTAGACATTTAGGCTCAATTTATGGAATATATATATGGAAAGGTGATAAAAGAAAAAGGTTTGGCGCAAATATGGTATCTAAACGTCAAAAACACTAAAAACGAGTGTTCGATAGGTAGTGTGAGTCAAATAACCAGTGTAGTTACCGACTATAAGAAACGAATAGGCCAATCAACGGTTTAACAATCCTAATTCTTTTGCCTCTTTCCTAGTTACTAATAAGTAAAACTTATGCTCATTCATAGCCTCGAAGCGTATACAGTGTCAAGTTCTAAAGTCTACAAGTCACCGGCACACTCATAAAAATTGAAGATAAAAGCATATAAAATGTATGCTATAATGGCTCAAATCCTCACAAATATGTAACGGGTAGGTGTGCCTAGTTATGAAACTAGTTAAAACTAATTACGAGAAACATGTCAAAAAATTTTAAATTTTCACACAAAATGTTCCTAAGGATAAATATATTCTTTCCTAACCCCTTCCCCACACTTAAACAATACAATGTCCTCATTGTAAAAAAATTCAGCGAATAAGTGTAAAAAGAATAAGAGAAAGGAAGAAAAAGAACTCCCCCATGTAGATGTCGAGATTCTATGAAAGGAGACAGCAGTGGAAAGAATGTACGGCTGTAAAAGCATAACGTCCTCAAAAAATCTGCGTAGCTCTCCATTGAAAATTTGAAATTTCGGCATTACTCTCACTAAAATCGGCGATATTCTAAAATGGGAAAACACATGCACAAAATGATTAAGCACCATGAATAAAAAAGTACATAATAAATCAATTATACAAATTCAAACAATCCATAACGAGAAAAGAAAAATCATAGTCTCAAATAAACCAACAATACATAACACCCATATCATCACATATCTGGCCAATGTCCTGTCCAGGATGACCTCTGACGGTCCTGAATGGCTCGCTGCTCCTCTTCATCTTGCTGGCGCTGAGCCTCAGTAGGAGGATAGTAGTGGGAAACGGACCACAGATGGTGGCGATCATCAAATGTCGAGGAGGAGGGCATGTCCTGGTCCATAGGAGTGTCACCGCTAAAAGAATGATAGGACCCGTCGTACGCCTGATAATTAATACCCACCCGTTGATGGTACTGGTACAACATCTCGTCCTGATAGCGATTCCGACTTTCAAACTCATTCTGCAAATATCCAACCTGATTGCTGACCATGCTGATGTTGGAGTTGAGATCGTAGTAACGATCCTCCATACGGTCAGCGAAAGTATCGAACCGAGAAGACATATGCCCCATGCTAGATGTGAGTGCGGAAATCTGAGCGTTCAAATCCATCTCCTGGACCGGTGGAGCGTCCTCATCATCCGACTCCTCTATAACTCGACTATTGCTCGCCCCAGCCTCCCGTTTAATTTCAGCCCATCGATAGGTCACATGGTTCCCTGGGGCTACAAACCTAATCACTATACCTGCTGACTTAAACTAAGCAGAACCTAAAAGGCGCATCTCTGGTGTCAAGGTAGTACAACGGTCGAATCCTGCTCCACGGAATTTCAAATGGTTACCAATAACTGCGACAAAATGGCCTCCCCGAATAACACTGCCAGGTCGGGCACCCTTTAGTATCTGAGTCATCCAACGGGATAAAATATACGGGACATTGACGACCCGTTTTTGCACAATGCAACCCAACCAAAACAGCTCCTCCTTGTGGCACTTCTCGATGCCAGACTTACGGCTAATCACAAACAAGCAAACCATGGCAAAAATGGCCCGAACCTTAGGATCACGAATCTGAGTATACGATGGGGCACGTTCGGTGGTTAAAACTCCATTAGCTATGGTGGACCAAATGGTTGCGTTCTCGGAAAAAGTGGGAGTTTTAATCCCGGAAACCATGAAATCACCAAAATCACGGTGTGCGAAGTCGGCCTCATCAAATAACCCAAGAGCCTCCCCAAATTCTTTCAGCGAAAACTTCCTAAACTATCCCCCTAATAAAAACGACACTGTCTTGGCGTCTGGATCGGGGTTGGCGTGATTGAAGGCGAAAGAGCTGTAAAACTCGTAAGTGGCCTCAATGTATATTGGCTCGTTGATTGAAAATAATCTGTCCCAAGCTCTACATATAAATGTCCCAAAATTAACCTCTAGCATCTCCTCAAGTTCGGCAGCTCCCGATTCAAAACGTGTATCATGTGGTATGACCTCGTTCAAAACCCCCCAATCAATACCGGAAGGAGCATAAACCGGGTACTGCTGCATGGTGATCAATATGGGTTGATTTTTTTGTTGCCACTGTTGATTCATGCCACGCCTAAGTGGTACTGTTGGTGCAAGAAATGCAATGACTGGATGTTCTATTATGTTTTGGTTACGTAGTATGTTGGTGCAATATCTGTGACAGTTGTTCTAGATTAATTAAGTCTTTAGTAATAGTTTATTTGAGTCTGTAATGGCCCAATAACATTGTATTGTTAAGTGGGCTATTTAGTCTGTTATAGGTGTTAATGGACTTTGCATAGTCCATGAGTGGCCCAAGCCTATGAAACATGTCTATATAAAGAGGCATTAGGTTTAGGGTTAATGGTTAATGGTTAATGGTTAATGGTGAGAGACAGACTGAGAGAATTTTGTGAATACTAGTTATTGTAATTGAGTGATTCAATTAATAAGATAGTCAGAATTCGGGTAATTACGTTTTGTTCTTATTGTTATTAATATCGATTATTACTTGTTTGATATACTGATTACGAGATTCCGCCTCGTAGTTAGTATAGTTTAATCCTGTAGATCGGACCACTGGGACCTACAATTGGTATCAGAGCCAGGTTTTAATCGATTCTGGAAATATTAGGGTTCTAAGTTTTTCTGGCGGCTGTTTTTAAAATTAGGGTTTCTGAATTTTCTGACGGCTATTATTAAAGAATTAGGGTTCTTAATCTTTTTGGCGGCTGCAGACTTGCAAAATTAGGGTTTATTAATTTTTTTGCGGCTAGAATTTTTCCTACGGAAACCATCTTCGTAACTTTTGTTTGGACTTCTAATTCAATTTGGGCTTAAGTGATTTATAATTGGGCCATTACTTGTTTGCTACTCACTGGCGGTGGAGACAACAAAATTGAAACAACAAAAACAAAAAGAAAAAGCATCTTTGGAATTTTTCTTAGCCGACCTAAGTTTTGATTGAAATTAAAAAGGGGGAATTAAATAGTTGTGGTAGACACAAATTAAATGGGAGACAGCACATTAGATTAAAAAAGAAAAATATACACAGAATTTGGAATTATCTTTCCTTGCCGACAAAGCAGAGCGGAAAACACACAGCGAGCAGCAGCTTAAATTAAAGGGGGATAGATAGTTGGTGGCGATTAAAAGGGTGTTCGCCGATTAAACAAGAAATAAGTTAGCGGCGGCGAATATCTTTTCTACATCTTCGTTTCATCTTCGTTATTTCCGTAATCATCTTCGTCGATTGAATCAAAAAAATCAACTTCGCGACAGCTTCTTCGCCATCCAAGAACCATCTTCGTGAAGTATATCAGACATCTTCGGCATACAGCGATTACAAGAACGAACAACATCTTCTTTTAAGATTCATCTTCGTGGCTGTGTAACATCATCTTCGTCTAATTCTTTCGTGTTCGTTTGCTTTGAAATACAAGTTCGTTGGATAAAAGGTAATCAGTATTCATCTTCGTGGATGTTTGACGAACATCGTGTTCGAAATTGATTAAGTCCCTTAGACGAACATCTTGTTCGTTGATTAGACGAACATCTTGTTCGTGGTTAAGTTGTTCGCCGGTTAAAACAAGTTTGTGATCAGATTCGATTTGATTTTTATCTTTGGCAATTTGGAATTAAAATTGATGTTCGTGGTTTAGATTTTGTTACATGTTCGTTACGTTTGTGGATTGAAGATTTACGTTCGTTTTATTTGATGCTCGTTTACTGTTATGTTCGTCTGAATATCAGCAAGTTTGACAAGCTCGTATCGGTCTGAAGTCACTTGTTCGTTGTATGATCGTTTGACTTGAACATCATGTTCGTTTGACTTGACCATCAAGTTCATAGGGAACCTGGTAAAAACATGTTCGTGGATTAATAACAATTGATATTCACAAGTTGTTCGTGGATCTGATTAAACAAGCTCGTGGACAACAGACTAATTCACTGGATTTTTATTTGGACTGGGCCTGAGCCTTTAAGTGGGTCTTGTGAACTTTTGTTTTGGACTGGATTTTAAACCGTTTATTCTGGACTCAATTGAATATTATATTTGGACTCGGTTATCGGATTTATTAATTGGACTTAGTACTCGGACTCGTTTATTGGACTTTAATTAATTTGAACATATTCTTTATTTGGGCTTAATTAATTTAACAAAAAAATAAAGAAATGTATTATTTTCAATACGAGAATGACGCTGAAAGAGAAAGTGCTGGAAAAATCTTTATGAAGCAATTTGATACGTTCAAAGCTGAAAGAAACGAAAACTTTGAAAATACTGTCACCAGATACTATAATCTTCTTACAGAACTTAGCAGGTGTCGTATACGTCTAGGTGATAGAATAATTAAGAAATTTTTAGATGCTTTGCCTAAGCATTGGGAAGTTTATGTAAACTTGGTAAAACATGAACGTGACATTGATGAGTTGATTGTAAAATTAAGAGCATATAAGTCAGCAATCATGGCATCTATTGAGGGTGATTCTAGTACTGCAAGTGATCAAAATACTGAGAGTACATCTTCTGACAAAGAGACTATTTCAGCTTTAACCTCGGAAAATAAACGTTTAACCGAAGCCTTGGACATCTTGACGAATCAACATAAAGATTTGAAAATTGAATTGTCTTGGGAAGTTCACCTGAAGAATGACTTATCCAACAAGCTTAAGCAAGATTCCAATGATACAAGGGAATATCAATGTACTATCGATTTACAATCAAAACAGATCGACATGCTTTATGAATGTTTGGAAAAAGAGAAGCAGTTGTACATCGAAAAGGAAAAGGAACTACGATACAGCGAGGTCAAAAGATTGGAGCTTACCAGAAAGATTGAACAATTTCGGACTTCATCTAACACATTTACTTCCATTTTGAGTCGTCAAAGGCGCAGTGGAGATCGTACTGGTTTGGGATATAATGAAACACCTCCACCTTTTAATCACAATTACAGTTTTCTTAAAACTGAATGTGACGAGAAGGAAAATAGCGTTGGATCTTCCTGTGAATCTACCTCTACAAAGGATGCTCAGACTGAATCAAGTACTTCAACCGAGTCGAGTGTTTCGAAAACAAAAATGAGTACATTAGCTGAAAACTCAAAACCCAAACAGCCTATGGATGATTTGAAGTGTTTTAAATGCCGTGAACATGGTCACGTGGCCTCGGTATGTCCAATGAAGAAGCGAAAGCAAGCCAACAGATCGCCTTCTCCGAAGAAAGAGCAAGCTAGCAGATCGTCGTCACCAAAGACGAAACAAATGACTCATTCACACTCACCTGTACGGAAACAGGTGCAGCCTGTTCGGAAATCATTGGCTCGATCTCATTCACCTGTACGGAAACATGTGCCTCAAAAGTGGATTAGGAAACAGGAACCCACGGGTGTTTCTAATGATCGTGCATTTCAACCGCGTCCATTTCGACCGTCTTTCAGAAGTTCTAATCCATACTGCCCGAGTCAGAGAGAACTTTCCTTTTATCAGCAGTCGAGATCCTTTCGTCCACCGAGGAACCACCTGCATTCTAAAGTTCAAGCTACGGTTACTAAAGATGATGGTTTCTTCAGGGAGTTTGTCTATGTGAACGAAAGAGGACAGTCAAGACGTGTTATGGCATGGGTTCCCCACTATAACTGATCATTGCTAATTTTAGCTGATATTTTTGTAACTTTGTAATTTCTTTTTATGAAAAATAGAATCGACATGAAAACCTCAAAAATTTCATGTCGATCTCATAAAAAAAAAAAAAAAAAAAAAAAAAAAAAAAATTGAAAATTAGAATCGACATGAAAAGCTCAAAATTTCGTGTCGATATCTTAAAAAAAATAAAAAATAAAAAAATATAAAATATAAAAAAAAAAAAAAAAAAAGATTTACTAACGTTTGTTTGCAGGTTGAAGCGCGTACGAGACTCTACTATTGAAACTGCTGCTTGAGACGTTGTTCATCGTCAGACAGCTCAGGGGGAGTTTTGTTGTCATTTATGGAAGCTCGAAGAATACAAGCAAAAGTGATGAACCAAGTTGAGTCAACTCGTGATGAAGACCCTGATAAAGAACGAAGTTCACAAAAACAAAGGGAGCTGCCTAACTCTTCACAAGCTTAAATGGAGAAGACTGAATTATTGCAACAATTCAGGGGGAGTTATTCAAGACAATGATGAGTTAGAAGAACCTGCAAGAAACATAAGGAGAAAAAGACTATAAAGACTTTGAGCGTATAACGGAATCTAGAAGCAACAGTCAAGGGGGAGTTTGTTGGTGCAATATCTGTGACAGTTGTTCTAGATTAATTAAGTCTTTAGTAATAGTTTATTTGAGTCTGTAATGGCCCAATAACATTGTATTGTTAAGTGGGCTATTTAGTCTGTTATGGGTGTTAATGGACTTTGCATAGTCCATGAGCTCATTAGTGGCCCAAGCCTATGAAACATGTCTATATAAAGAGGCATTAGGTTTAGGGTCAATGGTTAATGGTTAATGGTTAATGGTTAATGGTGAGAGACAGACTGAGAGAATTTTGTGAAGACTAGTTATTGTAATTGAGTGATTCAATTAATAAGATAGTCAGAATTCGGGTAATTACGTTTTGTTCTTATTGTTATTAATATCGATTATTACTTGTTTGATATACTGATTACGAGATTCCGCCTCGTAGTTAGTATAGTTTAATCCTGTAGATCGGACCACTGGGACCTACATAGTATTGTATTAGCCTGTATAGATATAGCTTAGTGGGCTGCTCACGGACTTGCATGTCCGTGTGGCCCAATAGAGCCCAAGCCCAAACTGGCTGGACATGTTACTCTATAAATAGAGGTGTTCAGATCAGTTTAGGGTTGTTGTTTTAGAGAGAGAATTCGTGTTTATGCTTTTGGATTGTAACAGCGTTTGTGTTAATCAAAGCATTGAGAATTCGGTAATTAAGGTTTTGTGTTTATTGCTTTCGTTTATAACCTGTGCGTTTATTGATTACGAGATTCCGCCTCGTAGTTAGTATAATTTAATCCTGTAGATCGGACCACTGGGACCTACAATTGGTATCAGAGCAAACGCATTGTTTGCTCTCTATCGAGATTTGGTTCAGGGTTAAATTCAGGTTTTTAATCGATTCTGGAAACTAGGGTTCTTAGTACTTTTTCAGCGGCCGTTTGTGACAATTAGGGTTTCTGGACATCTTCGGCGGCGATTAGGGTTTTCTGCTTGTTCGTGGAGACATCTTCGTGGATTTAATTCGTGGACTTAGTTCGTGGATTTAATTAGTGGACTTGTTTCGTGGATTTGATTTGTGGAGACATCTTCGTGAAGACTTCTTCATGGATACTTCTTCGTGAAGACTTCTTCGTGAATACTTCTTCGTGGATACTTCTTCGTGGATACATCTTCGTGAACACTTCTTCGTGGATACTTCTTCGTGGATACATCTTCGTAAACACTTCTTCGTGAACACTTCTTCGTGGATACTTCTTCGTGGATACTTCTTCGTGGATACATCTTCGTGAACACTTCTTCTCGGATACTTCTTCGTGAATACTTTCTTCGTGGATACTTCTTCGTGAACATATTCGTTGGAAACTTCTTCGTGAGTCTACGAACAACATCTTCGTGACTGACACTCATCTTCGCCGAACAACATCTTCGTGACCCATCTTCGCCGAACATCTTCTTCGTGACAACATCATCTTCGCCGAACATCTTCTTCGTGACAACATCTTCGTGAGTGACACCCATCTTTGCCGAACAACATCTTCGTGTACTTAGTCGCCGAACAACATCTTCGCCAACATAGATTAACATCATCTTCGTGCACTTCTTCGCTGAACATCATATCTGAAATGGATTCTAAACAATCCGTTAATATACCTCCCAAGTTACTTAACTCATCACAATATTTCGAATGGGCTGAACTATTTGAACAATTATGTCGTTACAATGATGTACAAATGTGGGTATGCATTCAAGAAGTATATGAACATCCGCGTCATACAGTAGAAAATGTAACTACCAAAATTCCCGTCAATAAAATGTCACCTAAATATCGACGAGAATATGATTCTGAAAACAGAGCAATAGCAAGTCTAAAGATGGCTTTGCCAACCGAAATGCAACATCTTTACAAGAATCTGGATAAGAAAACTTCACATGATCTATGGAAAGGAATTGAAAAACAATTTGCTGGAACCCCTGCTCAGAGAAAGAGCCGAGCAAACCTTCTTAAACGACAATTCGATACATTCAGATCAGGAGTCAATGAACCTTTTGAAGACACTGTTACCAGATACTTCAATCTCATCGCAGAACTCACCAGATATAAAATTGCTGTAGAAAGCGAAAAAGTTGAGCGCTTTTGGGACGCTTTGCCTAAGCGTTGGGAGGTTTACGTAAACCTCATAAAAGATGAAATTGATAAAAACACCGACGAGCCCTTAAAGTTGGAAACACTGCTAGAACGATTCAGAGGTTATGAGTTGACACGTTCCACAACAACCATGATTGCAGATCAAACTCCCTATGGACAAACCTCCGAATCGAATTCCTCTGAAAACGCAACTACTTTCTTTTCTGATAAGGATCAGCCAATTTCTGACACACACTCAGGCACCCGACCTACCACTGCAACACCAAATGTTCCTGCCACACATCAGAAAATGCCAATGAGTGTTAAATCTGTAGAGGAAAGTCTCGAAATCTTATCTTGGTTTTTGACTGCTTATGGCAATCAAGTACAAGGAAAAATTGCCGATCCAGGGCTATGGGATGAGGATTTTAGTCAAGTTGATCAGGACAACCTTGAAGAAATGGATTTACAGTGGCAAACCGCTATGATTACTAACAAAATAAAGAAATTCATGGCAAGAACAGGACGAAGCCTAAGAACAGGAAAGGCAGGTTTCGATAAATCAAAGGTACGATGCTACAACTGTCAAGGACACGGTCATTTCGCAAGAGAATGTCAACAGCCTAAAGTTGAACGTAACTCAAACCAAGACAAAAGTGGTCCTTCACAAGCCTCTCAACCACAACGTAGTTTAGCTTCACAGGCAATGATCGTCCAACACGATGACCACACATACGATTGGACAATCTGTACTAATCAAGCACTCATGGCTTCTGTTGAAGAGATTCACAGTGAAACAAGTGATTCAAGTTCTGATAATGACATAAGTTCAAGTTCTGATGATGCCACAAGTTCAAATGAAGACAATCTGGACGTTGGAGACACTAAAGACAAGAAAACACTATGCAACTGTACGGTGGATGTGCCCAACGACAATTTTATTGCAAAAATGGCTGGTCTTCAAACCGAAAAGTCTAAGGTACTTCTTGACCTTGAATCTATAAAGGAACTGTGTAAATCTTTTACTGTCTTAACTCTTGAACATGAAAAATTGACCAAGTCAGTATCTACTCTGGAAACACAGAAAACCAAGCTTGAAAAGGAAGTGTCAGTTCAAATTTTCTTAAAAGATGACTACGTCAGAAAATTTCATCAAAATGAAAACTGCAACTTTTAACAGATGTAGGCATTTTAACACAAAAGGTCAACATGTTGTATGAAAGTTTTCAGAATGAAAAGAAAAGTTTTGCCATAAAAGTTCAAGAGTTAAATGCGTGTCAAATAAAATTAACGGGTTAATGTTGTCAGAGCATAACTTACTTTCTCCAAATGTTCATTTTATGTAATGAACTTTTTTTTTGTTCATTTGGGTACCTAAACTCTTGAAACCGGCTAATTAACTACCTAAACTTGTTTAAACCGACTAAAAAACTAAGAAATTCAAACACCAATTTAATTAACATATTTCATTGTTTTTACACAAAATATTGACTTCAATTGTGATAAATGAATATGAATTGATAGAGTTTGATGGAAATGAGTTTCATTTTGAGTTTTTAAATCCGAATTTGGGTTTATCATAGTTTCATTAATTTGAAGATCAATTAAAGAATCCCATTAGCTTCGTATGATGATTTGCAAATAATCTAAGTATTGAGAGTGAACGTATGTGATTTGGTGTATAGAAACCTTTAGATTACATATTGTAATGTATGTGTGATTTATTTTTTGCGAGATTTCGGTCTTTTTCTTCGCTAAGTTGCAAGAATTCTGGTAGGTACCCAAATATACAAAAAAAAAGTCTATTACATAAAATGAACATTTCGATAAATTTGGTTATGTTCTGGCGACTTTAATCTAAAAAGTAAATGGGTGAATACAGGAAAACGGGTCGGGTTTAGTGGATTCACTTGAATAACCGGCTACAAACAGGTAGCCGGTAAAATTGGAGCTGAAAAATAATGTTTCAATAAGTACGTTAATAATTTTAAAAATTTCAAAAAGTTTAGGTACCCAAATGAACAAAAAAAAAAGTTCATTACATAAAATGAACATTTGGGGAAAGTAAGTTATGCTTTGACAACATTAACCCTAAAATTAACTGAACAGGAAAGGAAGATGGAACAGTTCCGCACCTCCTCTAGCACATTGAACTCAATCATAAGTCGTCAACGTACTTCTGGTACACCCACAGGTTTAGGTTATAATGAAACTCCACCTCCTTACAATAATGACTTTAGTTTCTTTAGAACCCAACCTCCAATGAATGACGAAGGTGAATCATCCAATAGCAAAATTCAGGACTCTGCACCATCTCAAGAAAAGCAACCCGCCAAGACTCCATCTCAAGATTCATCAAATGATATATCTTCCAACTCTGAACCATCTCCATAGAACAAAATGGAATCGTTAAACTGCTTTAAAGGTCGTGAAAGGGGGCATGTGGCCTCGGTATGTACTAATAAACGAAAGGAACCTCAAGTTAAAGTCACGCACCCACCGAAATCTACGTTCACACCCACAAAACCCGTTCACATTCTTCGAAATCCACAACATGAGCGTCCTGATACATATTCAAGAACTTCTGGGTACACTAAACCGGGCACGGGAAACTTTAACCAAAGATCTCACCAACGGCCTCAATAGCCATTCGTTCCATCCTTTCGTCCACATTCTTATGACCAACGCTATCAAAGTCCTCCACGATACAATCACAACAATTATCACCATTCTCCTCCACGATCTCACTACGAACCACGTCATCATCACTTCAACACCAACCGTTCTAATGTTTCCCAAATGAGTCATAGAGTTCCATATAACTCTAACAGTCATTTCTCTTCACGTCACACAGCTCACGTTTCTCATCAAAACAAGGGAGCTTACAAAAGGGTCACTTATGTGACTGAAAATGGTCAATCCAGGTCCGTTATGGCCTGGGTTCCCCATGAGAACTAATGATTTAAATTTAATGTGCAGGAACCGAGTCACCGACTCGTCAACAACTGGTATGTTGACAGTGGCTGTTCCAGGCACATGACAGGAGAAAGAGCGCTGCTCAATAACTTCGAATCAGGAAAGAAAGGACGCGTAAATTTTGCAGGAGATAAAGGTGGAGAAATAACTGGAATTGGATCAGTTACAAATGGTAAAATAACACTGAAGGATGTGTTCTACGTTAAGCAGCTCGAGCACAATTTGCTGAGTGTCTCTCAAATCTGCGACAACGATAATCCCGTGTACTTCACCAAGAAGGAAGTTTTAATACTCAAATCAGAAATTGATATCCCGGAGGATCTGATATTGATGCGTGCCCTAAGAACGAAAAACACGTACATTATGGATATGAACAACACTGAACTCACCGTCGACTCAACATGTGTATTGTCAAAGTCAACTAGTGAAGAGGCCATGATTTGGCACAGAAAGATGGCACACTTACACTTTCGGAAAATGAATGAGATCACAAAGAAAGGACTAGTCAATGGCGTTCCACTCAAACGTTTTGAGTATGAAGATAAATGCATTCCATGCAAACTCGGAAAGAAACACAAGCAACATCACAAGACTAAGGCCATCAACACCATCGAGACACCATTCGAGCTTATGCACACTGATCTTTTCGGTCCCATTGCCCAAAGAAGCTTCGGAGGAAAATATTACTGTCTAGTGATCACCGACGATTACACTCGCTGCTCTTGGGTTTACTTTTTAGTTACTAAGAGTGAAACTGCTGGCACGCTAATCAACTTCTTTGACATGATCAAAAACGTATACAAAGCCAATGTCAAGCACCTAAGCAAGCGATAACGGGACAGAATTCAAAAATTCCACGATGACCTTCTATTGTTTAACAAATGGGATAGTTCAACAACACAGCGCTCCATATGAACCACAACAAAATGGAATCGCTGAACGGAAAAACAGAACCTTGATAGAGGCTGCACGCACTATGCTAGCTGATTCACTTCTCCCTGTCACATTTTGGGGGGAGGCCGTGAATACAGCTTGTTACGTCCTCAATCGAGTGTTAACGGTGAAACGGTTTGATAAAACAAGTTATGAAATGCTTAATAGTCGTAAGCCTAATCTTGCTGGATTGGAACCCTTTGGGGCTCCTTGCACTGTTTTGAAAACACTACCAAGTTCGCACCCAAAGCCGTCCAAGGATACTTTCTTGGATATGTGGAGGGATGCGCTAACAAAATAGTTTACTTAAAACCTTCACGAACTGTGGAAATTGTCTTTAACTTGGAAAAAACTAGCTACACGTTTGAAAAACAAAATGGTCTAGATTTAGCTTTCGACTATGATGCATTATTTAAATCTTTAAACCTTTCTCCTAGTGTGACTCATACAGGACCAGAGAACCCGAGTTTCTCTTCTGATGATGAAGATTCCGTATTTCCTCGTACTCATGACATTCAAGAAAGTGTTACTGAACCTGCTGCCGCCGATGGTCAAGCAGATGATCAAGACGTTGTGGCAGAACCACTCGTCGACGAGGAACCAACCGATGATCAAGAAAATGTGGCAGAACCACATAATGCAACCGCTCAAGACGATGCGGCAGGACCGCACGTTGTGTCTCGAATTCACAAGGATCACTCCTTCGAAAACATCATTGGGAATCCCAACGCACCCGTTCAGACTCGATCGCAACTGGACGATTTACAAGGCATGTATGCCTTTGTCACAACCTCCGAGGATTTCAACAACTGTCGCTATCTTTGCTTCGTCTCCCAAGACGTCCCTGCAAACATTCATATGGCCCTTAAGGACGCCAACTGGGTCCACGCTTGTCAAGATGAATTAGCTCAGTTTGAGAAACTAGGAGTATGGGTACTTGTGATCCTGCCCGATGACGCCTATGCTATAGGTACTAAATGGGTTTTCCGATGCAAACGGGATGATCGTGGAATTATTACTCGAAACAAAGCTCGATTAGTGGTACAAGGCTTTTATCAGGAAGAAGGATTAGATTTTCAGGATGTCTTTGCCCCAGTCGCTCGCCTCGAGGCTGTTCGTCTCTTCTTAGCCTATGCCTCTCACATGGGACTTACCGTTTACCAACTTGATGTTAAAAGTGCTTTCCTATATGGTAAAATCGATGATACCGTCTATGTTCAGCAACCCCCTGGCTTCGAAGACCCACAACACCCTGATAGGGTTTACAAGCTCAACAAAGATTTATACGGTCTTCATCAAGCCCCTCGTCTGTGGTATGGAACATTATCAACTTTTCTCTTAGAATCCGGTTTCAAGAGAGGTCGTATCGATAGAACCTTGTTCATCAAAGATTCGCCCAAGGCTAAACTATTAGTTCAAGTCTATGTGGATGACATTATATTCGGTTCCACTGATAATCAAATGTGTAAGGACTTTGAAAAGCTAATGAAAGACAAATTCGAGATGAGCGCTATGGGTGAACTCAAGCTATTTCTAGGATTACAGGTCGAGCAACTACCTGACGGGATGTTTTTTCATCAATCAAATTACGTCACTGAAATGCTAACGAAGTTCAACATGACAGACGCCAAGTCCATTGCTACTCCCATTCCCCAGCAGCACAATCTGGAACCTAACGCACAAAACGATCCTGACGTGGATCCCACTGTTTATCGCGGCATTATAGGCTCATTAATGTATCTTACTGCATCTCGTCCTGACATAATGTTTTCTGTATGTTTATGTGCCAGGTTTCAAGCTTGTCCTAAGATGTCTCATCACTCTGCTGTAAAGAGGATTCTTCGCTACCTTAAAGGCCGACCGCGGCTGGGTCTCTGGTATCCCAAAGGAAGCGACCTCTTTCTCGAAGCATTCACCGACTCGGATTTGGTAATATCGATCGAAAGTCAACCTCCGGTGGTTGTCAATTTTTGGGATGACGCCTCGTGTCTTGGCAATGCAAGAAACAGACAACTGTTTCCGTCTCATCCTGCGAAGCCGAATATATTGCTGCGGGTAGCTGTGTCTCACATGTTCTTTGGATTCAACAACAGATGCTGGATTACGGTTTATCCTATACCTCTACTCCTATTAATATAGATAACGAGGCTGCAGTTTCTGTTATTAAAAATCCTGTTAAACATAGCAAAACCCGTCACATAGACTTTAAGCACCATTTCATTAGGGACTATTATGAAAAAAAACTCATAGATATTATTCGTGTCTCTTCCGAAAACAACATGGACGACCTCTTCACTAAAGCTTTCGACAAATCTCGTTTTAAATCTCTCATTCAACGTATTGGACTTCGCAACATAGATTAACCAACGTTTGTTTAACAAACAAAAAAAAAATAAAAAAAAATAATAGTGTAACTTAGTTAAATATTTAAATTCGAGATGAAGATAACTCTTGCTTTTGACTCTTAGTCTTAGATCGGGTTTTTGCTAATTACATGCACACATATAATTTTCACAGTATTTTAGTTTAAATTCCAGTGTCTTGTGGCCCTTCGTCTCATTATTGAATTCAGTTGTGTGGTTTGCTGTCTTAGAGCTCTATAGTTTCCAACCATTAAACGACTTAAGTCTGTTGATTGCAATAAAGGTTGAGAATGGATTCTTGCTACGAAGTCATGTGATACCTCAACAGATGGGAGACACTTTTATCAAATTTAAAAATATTTTATTGGTGTGTTAATAAGGGTTTGAATTCACATAAGCGGCCTTTGGAACTTGAGTCAGTACACACACGGGGTGCCTTGATCACCTAGCCACCTAAGGTCTTAACGGGTCTGGGATCGGTTGGTAGAAAGCTCGTTAAAGGGTTCCATAGAAAGCCGCAGAATTCTAATCTCTTAAAAAGGCTTCATAGAAGCTCAGTCATAGACTTGCACATTTAAACCAATGCGTTAAACTGTTTTAAATAAATTTGATACAAGTTATCTTAAATGTTGGACTCATATGTTGCCCTTGTCAAGGTTGGTAACCACTCCATACCACTTTGTACAATGGAAGGATTCACAAATACCTTGCGTATCTCTCACTTTTGTCGAATGGTTATTAGCTTATGAGTGCTTTACACCTAAATCTAAGATAGTTTACTTGTAGTTAAAACACAACTTTTTGGTGTGAGGCTGAACGGTTAAATTGGACAACTACACAAACATGGATTTAAATTAGATTATCTTTGGAACCCCGATAAGCAATCTGATCGAATTATGTATACTACAACTGTTCGCTTAGTTAACGTTATTTTTGTTTTTTTTAAAGTTCAGTTCTTTTATTTTTACTCTATTTCTGTAAGTTACTGTCTTTGAAAACGTTGGTTAAAACACTCTTAAGTCCATCAGGCCCAAATTCCAGGCCCAGCCTTACCAAGGCCCATAGGCCCACTCTCGGCCTATATAAACACTCCAAAGTGAAAATCACTTTTTCACTTTTCACTTTTCAACTTTTACATCTTCTCGGAGCTAGGGATTCTTACTTTTTCACTCACGAAGTTCTTCATACGGTTGACTATTCCCTTATGTAAGTTCTTCTTTTGTTCATTGATCTTCATACTTGCTCGTCTGAATCTGCTTTTTATGTTCGTGTTTATGTGTTAATCTGGGTTTTAACTTCTTCATTATTGATAAATCTGGGAATAACGCTTAATGCTTCTTGCTAAACTTGTTCGTATTCATGATGTGTTCGTCCATAATTTGCTATAGTTTGCTTCGTGATCTTCTTCGTTGACGTTATTACTTGAATTGTTCGCATGATCATCTTCGCCTTCATAGGTGCCCAGAAAATTAGAACCAATGCCTTAGAAAAATTTTCATGTGTTAGGTGAACACCCTTCGCCATGTTGGACGAACAACTTGTTCGTCCTCATGCAGAAGTCTCTGACGAAGAACTTGTTCGTCCCCATGCTTGAATCTCTGACGAAGAACTTGTTCGTCCCCTTGCTTAAGTCTCTAACGAAGAACTTCTTCGTCCCCAAGGGTGTATTTTAGACGAACAACTTCTTCGTCCCCATGTGTGTGTCTTAGACGAACAACTTCTTCGTCCTCATGTGTGTATCTTAGACGAACAACTTCTTCGTCTTCATGTGTGACTTCTAGACGAACAACTTGTTCGTCCACATGCTTATTGTTTACACGAACACCTTGTTCGTCCCACACATGTCCGTGCTCACTCATGGATCACTTGCCTATCTGTTCCACGAACATGCATGCTCGTCAATGTTCGGCATACATGTTCGTGACTATTAAATCTAACGTGTTCGTTTTCTTTTTCAGACTTTACAGATGGCGAGATATTTTGACAAGAGGCATAATCAGGCTATTAGCTTTGCACTGCACGAGGCTTCATCACTTCGTTTTCGAGAAACGATATTATTTCTTCAACATTCTAGGATGTCTTATATCCTGAGCGAAGATCTACCCATCAATGTTCCGTTGGTCGCTGAGTTTCTGTGAAATCTTACACACATTGATCTTACACCTCCGGATTCAGATAAAGTCAAAGATGGTTTGCGCACGGTGGTAAATGGTCATGAAATCATTTTCATTAGCACGACCCTTCGCCAGATCTTTCACCTTGGTAGTAGCTCCAGAGAATCAGCACCGTCTTCTTTCGGTCCAAGATTTCTAGCCCGCAAATTGCCACTACTGGGCTATGTCGGGCCTGTCTTCCCTACTACTATATCCTTCGGTCCATGGCGCTATTTGGTCCACGTGTTCGTTACGGTTTTCAAACATTCTAAAACCGCTCACGATATGATAATAAGCTTCTCTCCATGATGCTCAGTTTGGTTCTGAACAGACCAAATCCGGTGGCAGAGTATGTTTTTCAAATGTTCCGAACACGATCTGATCAAACCAAAGGAACTTATGTTGTATCCGCGTTTCATAATGATCATTCTGAGGCACTTCCTTCCTGAGCTTCCTCCGAATTCTGTTGATCGTGTAGGTCAGATCGGTGGGCCTAAGTTATTCAAAACCTGTCTTACGATTCACTCAGCCAAGCCCGGGGAGGCTCAAGCTGAGGATACCCCACTCTTCGGGGCGATTGTCGATCTGAATTTTCGTGATAACGATGTGGATGAGGAAGCAGATGCTTTAGACGGGGAACCGCGGACAGAGAATACTGAAACTAATGTTCCTCCCGCACCTAGCAGGCCAAAGTCTCGGCCAAAGCGCAAGGCCAGGATTCCTGTCGCCGTGGACTCCACTTACAGCGATACTACATACATGGATATTGACAACTATCAAGAGAGTCCTCCGCTCTCTGTCATTCACGAGCAGCCACCTATTACTCCACCTGGGAGTCATCAGTCTATTTCTACCGAGGTGATAGTTCCTTCCCCTGCTCCTAATACTGAAGCTGCTGCTACTCCTACTCAGGTTAATGATGCGGCTACTGAGGAGCTAAATCTTGATGCCAACGAAGCTACTTCTTCGTTTCACCCATCCAACCGTGGGAAACGCCCCTTTACTGGCGGTGAAGAGTCTGGGTCGTCTACAGCAACTGAGCGCCCACACAAGAGAAGGGCCGCGGAGACTGCACACCACACACCTACTCTTAATGACTTACATTCTCTTGTTTTGCAGCTTTCTTCACAGGTTGCCACTCTTTTGCAGTCTGACGCTGAAAAATCACTTCGCATTTCCTCTCTTGAAGCCCAAGTTCAACTGCTCTCGAAGCGTTCATGTGCTCAGGGGGAGGAACCGTGCAAAACATCTGCAGTCAGACAACGAAGAGATGATCCCGATGATGATCAAGATGTTGCACGCCAAAGAGAGCAGATTTCCTCTACATCTCGAGCATTGGTTACTTATCCTTCTGCAGATCAGGGGGAGGAACGACAGCAGCAAAAACAAGGTGGAGACAATCAAGAACAATAGCTTGGGGAAAGCACCGATGATACTTGGTTATTTGAAGATGACAGAGAATATGTCTTACAATCACCAGCAAGCACAGAGGAAGCAAACATCGAAGAAGAAGGGTGGTTTCGAAAGCTCGATCCAAAGAAGCAACAGCCACTGATCAGAAAGTTTTTTATCAGAGAACGTCAGCCGCACTTGGGTATAATTAGTTGGCTATTTGATTCTGAGCTGCAGGTTTTCGTGATTAAGAGATTTGACGGAGTTCAGTACTTAAGCAGAAAACGGGAGAATTTCAATTCATTCCCGAAGTCAGAACTTATCTGTTTGTCAAAGCTTAATCTAATAAACAGAGGGAAGGACGAGTATGCAAACTGGGTCGAAAGAACGATTAGAGACGAAGCAAGAACCGGGGTATTTCAAGGAGTTTACACCAGCAATTGGAAAGATCATGATTTCTAGGAAGAAGATAGATCCTGAAACAGGCAGATCTGCAAGAAGAATGCGATATCCTCCTATCGCCTGCTTGACGAAGATTCCGATGAAGAATTTCGGTCGAGATATTCTTGGAGAATTACATATCTGGGCGGTAGATGTAGCAACCGGCGAGGCCGTAATGTACAAGAAAGATGATGAAGTAAATGAAGGGATGACAGAGATTAGGAGAGTTATTGATGCTACTCAACTAGCTAATCTGACTGAAAACGATCTGAAGATGTTGAAGAAGGATCACATCATTTCTTTAGCAGTTTGGGAAGATATTGGTAGAGATTACGAAAGGATTGTTGATGGTTGTTTGAACTTGCAGGTTAATGCAGATAGTGAAATATTGATCAAAGAATAGAAGCATCAGTCAAGGGGGAGTTTGTTGGTGCAAGAAATGAAATGACTGGATGTTCTATTATGTTTTGGTTACGTAGTATTGTATTAGCATCTATAGATATAGCTTAGTGGGCTGCTCACGGACTTGCATGTCCGTGAGGCCCAATAGAGCCCAAGCCCAAACTGGCTGGACATGTTACTCTATAAATAGAGGTGTTCAGATCAGTTTAGGGTTGTTGTTTTAGAGAGAGAATTCGTGTTTATGCTTTTGGATTGTAACAGCGTTTGTGTTAATCAAAGCATTGAGAATTCGGTAATTAAGGTTTTGTGTTTGTTGCTTTCGTTTATAACATGTGCGTTTAGTGATTACGAGATTCCGCCTCGTAGTTAGTATAGTTTAATCCTGTAGATCGGACCACTGGGACCTACAGGTACTCGTAGGTAAGGGTGAGTAATGTCATAAAGTGGGACGTGAGGTGGGACTTCAAGCTGAGCATTTTCGTCGGCCATAATCTGCATAAAACAATTCAGAACAACCATATTAGTAAGATAGAACAACGACGAAAAATAGAAAGTCTCAAAACAGGTCGAAACAAAAAGCAATAAATTTTCACACTGCAAAATTTGGCCGCCGGCTGGCCAAAATCAGCCGCCGGCTAAATGCCCAAGTCTGGTTTTTTTGTTGCTGTTAATTGCTCGAACTGCTGTAAATGGACCACTATAAAAAAAAATATAATGCAAGCCACGAATTGCAGAAATAAAATCCGTTGTATCTGTTAAACCACTTCATTAATCTAACAATCCTAATTCAAAAGTTAACAACTAAATCCTACAAAGAATTCAATTATCAACCCAAACTACACTTAAACATGCAATTTTTCGTCAATTAAAACATGGAAATTTGATGTTAACACTCAATTTGACCAACAACTAGTAGCAAAGAATAAACTTATTAACTAATTGTAGTAATACTAAGTTACAAATTCCTAGCAAAACCCCCAAATTTTTAATTACTTCTCGACAAAATTAAACCATGGAAATCGAAAATTAAGCAAGGCCTAAGCATACAAATCATCTAAGGAATGAATCCTAACAATTAATTGTAAAATTAAGCAATAACATTTTTAGATTTAAAAACCCCCAATTTGTGCTCTTCATGAAAAATCAAAGAAAAACAAGAAAGAGGAGTGTAGATATCATACCTTGGTGCTTGTATTAGAGATGGGATTGAAAAATTGAAGGAAATCGAACGAAAAAATTGATGTTTTTACTTCAGCCGCCGGTTAGGAAGATAAGTGTGTGTGTGTGTGTGTGTGTGAATTGTGAGAGATAGAAACGAGTTTTTTATATTTTTTTAAAACCTGGTAATTCAGCCGGCGGCTGGAATTTTTAGTCGGCGGCTGGAATTTTTAGCCGCCGTCTAGCTTTTAGCCGTCGGCCAATTATATTCAGCTGCCGGCTAAAATTTTTTGTTCCAAAAAATAATGTTTTTTCGTTCGGTGGTTTAACACGATCTAACTTGGTTTCCGACATGTTTAGCAGCTCTTATATGATGAACTAAGTGAACCTGAAACAAAAAATCAAAGATTAAAAGAGAAAAACGCGTAGTGTACATATATTTTTGGTTTTTGTTGTTTTTCTGATTTTTATTTATTTATTTATTTATTTATTTTTTATTTTTTTTGAACAAAATAAAATAAAAAGAAAAGAAGCGAGTTGTCTCCCGTAAGCGCTATTTGTTTAGTGAAGAGTCGTTAAGCTCGACTCAAACCACGTTTGTTAACCGTCACGTTCATGGAGATCGAGCTCCTCGTCGTCTCCAAACAAGTCAAACTGGTTGTCACGTCCATCGGCATAATATTTCTTTAATCTGTGCCCATTCACCTTAAAACTTTCGCCCTTTTCGTTGGCAATTTCCACTGTACCGTAAGGGAATACATCTAGGACGATATATGGCCCCGACCACCTTGAGCGTAGTTTCCCCGGAAATAACTTCAATCGGGAATTGTAGAGTAGAACCATATCGCCGTCGATGAAGTTCCTATCCGTCTTGATACACTTATCGTGTCATTTCTTCGTCTGTTCCTTGTAAAATACTGAGTTCTCATAGGCGTTCATGCACAACTCGTCCAATTCCTGTATTTGGTGGAACCTGTTCTTCCCTGCAGGTATCATTTCCATATTTGCAGCTTTCAAAGCCCAATATGCCTTGTGCTCAATTTCAACGGGTAAGTGACATGCTTTACCATAAATTAAACGATAAGGAGTACAACCAATAAGATTTTTAAATGCAGTCCTATGCGCCCAAAGAGCATCGTCTAACTTATCGGACCAATCCTTACGATTTGCACCGACCGACTTTTCCAAAATGCGCTTCAAGCCTCGGTTAGTAACCTCGACCTGCACGCTTGTTTGGGGGTGATAAGCTGTTGAAAACTTATGGTTCACACCATATCTTTTCAACACCTTCTCAAGTTGGGCGTTACAGAAATGTGTACCTCTATCACTAATTAAAGCTTTAGGGGTAACCAACCGGTAAAATAATTGTTTTAAAAAATTGACGACGACTCGCGCATCATTGGTGGGTAAAGCTTTTGCTTCGGACCACTTTGATACGTAGTCGACGGCTACTAAAATATATTTATTTCCCCGACTTGAAGGAAAGGGTCCCATAAAATCAATACCCCATACATCGAAAAATTCACATACCTGGATGCCCGTTTGTGGCAAGCGTCACATTTCTTCACAAATTCGTGAGCATTCTTGTACACTGACGGCCAATAGAACCCGACATCAAAAACACGTTTGGATGTGAAGTTCGCCGCATGATGTCCTCCTACAGGTCCTGAATGGCAATGGCGTAAAATCTTGTCGTTTTCTTCACCAGCAACACATCTCCGAATTACGCCATCTGCACAAGCACGAAACAAAAACGGGTCTTCCCAAAAATAATGTTTCAAATCAGCGAAGAATCGCTTCTTTTGTTGATAAGTTTTATTCGTGGGAAGGGTTTTGGCAACCAAATAATTAGCAAAATCAGCAAACCAAGGTACCTCGTCACGTACTTTTACTGTCATGAGTGCTTCATCGGGGAAAGTATCCCGTATCATCGATTCATCCAACTTCTCCAATTCCGGGTTTTCCAACCTAGACAAATGATCTGCCGCCAAGTTCTCCGCTCCTTTCTTGTCCTGAATTTCACTATGAAATTCCTACAAAAGTAAAATCCAGCGGAGTAATCGTGGTTTGGCATCTTTTTTGCCAAAAAGAAATTTCAAAGCAGAATGGTCAGTAAATACAATAGTTTTAGACATAATTAAGTAAGATCTAAATTTATCAAAAGCAAAAACAACAGCGAGCAATTCTTTTTCAGTGGTGGTATAATTTTCCTGCGCATCTGTAAGGGTTTTTCTTGCGTAGTAAATTGGTTTAAATCTTTTCTCAATCCGTTGTCCTAAAACTGCTCCGACCGCGTAATCGCTCGCATCACACATCAGCTCGAACGGTAAATCCCAATTGGGACTAGTCATAATCGGTGCTGAAATCAGTCTTTCTTTCAAAATATTAATGCAGTTAAACAAGATGACGAAAAATTAAATTTACAATCTTTTTCTAGAAGTTGATTCATAGGTCTCGCAATTGTAGAAAAATCTTTGATGAAACGTCTATAAAAACCCGCGTGACCTAGAAAACTTCTTACCGACTTGACATTCGTTGGTGGGGGTAATTTCAAAATTGCTTCAATTTTGGATTGATCCACCTCGATCCCCATACTTGAGATTTGGTGTCCTATAACAATTCCTTCGCGGACCATGAAATGACACTTCTCCCAGTTAAGCACCAAATTGGATTGTTCACACCTCGCCAACATCTTCTCCAAGTGATCCAGACATGAATCAAAGGAATCTCCAAATACCGAAAAGTCATCCATAAAGATCTCCATGAATTGCTCCACCATATCGTGAAAGATTGCCATCATACACCGCTGAAAAGTGGCATGTGCATTGCACAGACCGAATGGCATTCTTCGATAGGCAAACGTGCCAAAGGGACACGTGAAGGTGGTCTTGTCTTGGTCTTCCGGCTCAATAGGAATCTGGAAATAACCTGAAAAACCATCTAAGAAACAATAAAAAACTTTCCCGGCTAGCCGTTCAAGCATTTGATCAACAAATGGTAAAGGAAAATGATCTTTGCGGGTGGCGTCATTCAACTTTCGATAGTCAATGCATACACGCCACCCTGTTACCGTTCGTGTAGGAATCAGCTCATTCTTCTCATTGGCAACGACTGTCATACCGCCATTTTTTGGAACCACATGCACCGGACTCACCCATGGACTGTCAGAAATTGGGTATATGAGTCCCGAATCCAGCAACTTGATAATTTCCTTCCTCACCACATCCTCACCTTCGGGTTTAAACGTCGAAGCGGTTGAACGACCGCCTTGAAGTCTGTCTCCATTAGAATTTTGTGCGTACAAAATGATGGATTAATTCCCCGAATATCAGTGATCTTCCATGGAAGAGCTTGCTTATGAGCTTTAAGTACCAGTAACAAACGATCTTTCTCCCCACAAGATAAGTTAAAAGAAATAATAACGGGTAAGTCACTTGTACCTTGCAAATATGCATACTCAAGATGTGATGGAAGTGGTTTCAACTCCAGTTTGGGTGGTTCTTCAATCGATGTTTTAATCTCCATTATCTCAGCTCGTGAACATGGAATACCGTGAACCGAAATCTTGGAACTGGGAAATCCAGCCGCTGTCTGGGCACTCCCAGCCGCGGGTTGGCTTTTCAGCCGCCGGCTGGCTTTAGACAGCCGTCGGCTAGATTTAGCGGGTGGTTTATCTTCGCTTGCTTCGTGAGTGTCGGTGGTCAATGTAGACTTGACTTCCTCCAACAGCATATCAAACTCAGCTAACTCTTTTGCAGAGTCAAAATCGCCACTCCATCCTTCATTAATGAATGAATCAGTTTGATCATCCTCCATTAACATCTGCACAAACTCATCATCGGAAATGTCATAGGCATTTAAATAATAACAAGTATCATCTACTACAGAAGGATATTCCATGGAATCATTAACATTAAAAACAACTTTTTCGTCTCCTACTTGCATGGTGATTCTACGGTTAAAAACATCAATCAAGGAGTGAGAAGTTGCTAAAAATGGACGTCCTAGAATAATAGGTACTCTAGGGTCTTCAACCATATCAAGAATCACAAAATCACAAGGGAACACAAATTTGTCTACTTTAACAAGAACATTTTCAACAACTCCCCTAGGATATTGAACAGAGCGGTCAGCTAATTCAATGCACATACGAATAGGTCTGGGTTCTCCTAAACCTAATCTAGCATACATGGAATATGGCATCAAAGAAATACTTGCTCCTAGATCAGCTAATGCATTGTTCACAGTTAAATTGCCAATTAAACAAGGAATAGAAATAGCGCCTGGATCGCTTAATTTCGGAGGTAACTTGTTTTGCATCAATGCTGAACAGCGGGCATTCATGGTTACCTTGGAAGCGTCTTCCAGCTTACTCTTATTCGTCACAGGATCCTTCAAATATTTCGCATACTTTGGCATTTGAGCAATCGCCTCTATAAACGGAATATTGATGTGAAGCTGTTTCATGTTCTCGAGAAATTTGTGGTATGTGACATTTTCTTTATCTTTCTTCAGTGGGTCAGCCGCCGGCTGAGCAGTGTTGGCCGCCGGCTAGCTTTCGGTTCATCTGCTTTCTCGTGTTCTTCCTCTTTATCAACCTGTTCAAAATTAATAGGAATTTTGTTAGTAACACCTGTAAAATAAGAATTAAGAGTTTACCACTTCGGGTGGTAACTGCCTTGACGTGATCTCGAGGATTTGTTTCCGTGAAGCTCGGTAGCTGTTCCAGAAATCTTTCTTGTACTACTTTTTCCAATTGTCCCATAGTGCCTTCTAGTTGCTTAATCGAAGCACTTTGATTACGGATGATGGAATCAGTGTCATCCATTCGCTTGATCGTTGTTTGCATAAACTGATTATTTGTGGTCATGAGTTGTTTCATCAGTTCATGTAAAGCGTCCTTAGGTGGAAACGGCCCTTAGGAGTCTCCTTAGCATAGAACCCCGGTGGTCCTTGCCGATATGGTTTCTGCCCATTTGAATTTCCCTGATTGTTGTTGTAGGGCTTGCGATAACCATTATTGTCTCCTCCTTGGCGATAGTTGTTGTTATTCCTGTCTCCTCCTTGGTAATCTCCATACATTACCTCTTCAGTGGCTTCTTCCTCATCCTTCCTAGGGCAATCCTTTGTCAGATGGTATCCGTTGCAAATGTCGCAACCGACTTGAATAGCATGAACTTTTTCATTGACGCGCTTGATGTCTCTTCCCATACTATCCAGCTTGTTAGTTATAGCAGCGAGACCGTCGCTGTTATCTGCCATTTTCCTTCTTCCTTTACCACCGTCTTCCCATAGCTTGGAGTATTTAGCATGTCCTTCGATGGCAGCCCAAGCATCAGCTGGAATTTTCCGTGGGATTTTTCCTTCAGAGTCTAACTCGTTACGAGTTTGACGATCAACCCCTTTGTAAAATGTCTTGATAACCTGTTGATTGTTGAGATCATGTTGGGGACATTTATGTAACATATCTTTGTAACGCTCCCATGCTTGATAAAGTGACTCATCAACGTCCTATGTGAAGTTCCTGATGTCATCAATCATTTTAGAGGTTTTTAAAGGGGGATAGTAGTTCTTCAAAAACTTGGTCCTCAGATCGGCCCATGTAGTGATTGAATTGGCCGGTTCGTTCCCAATCCACTGTTTCACGTTTCCTTTGAGTGTCATAGGAAACACTCGCAACATAACATTCTCCTTCGTCACACCAGGAATAGTGTAAGCATCAGCAATCTCGATGATTTTCTCCACATGAACATTAGCATCTTCATTTTCTTCTCCATTGAAAGGGGTCTCTCTAAGTTCTTTAAGAAACTGGCCCTTAAGCTGGAATTTGGCTCCTCGAGTGATAGCTGGGTTGGGAATGTCTGTTGCAACATTGGGGGTAAGAGAATAGTACTCCTCGAAGGTGATCTCATTAATGTTGACTGCCATTTCGTGTTCTGATTCTTCAGACAAATCGGAATCTGTTACTGGAACTGGTTTCTCTTCTTCTTGATCAGACAACGGTTTGTATTCCTCTTCAGAAGATGGCATAAACTCAGATTCGAAACCTTCGTTTTGGTGAACTTTAAAACTGGTGATTGGTTGAGCTTTTGGGGAAAAAAATCTGCGTCGAAAACGAAAAACTTTCTCCGGATCTTCGAATGGCTCTACAAGATTTGGATTTGAACTCCGGGTCATGCAAAACCTATAAGAACAGAAGAAAATATGTCAGTAGCCCGTGATAACTGAAAATTAAACAAACCGAACAGTTAAAATTACAATTAAACGAAAAATAAACAAGCAGCTGCTAATCAGCCGGCGGCTGTATTCCAGCCAACGGTTATTTTACTTCAGCCGGCGGTTGAAAAGCTCTGTTCGTACTTTTTCTGAAAAATTGTAACCTCAAAAATCCGATTAGTCCAATTTACAATTATCACGTAATAAACAGTAAAATTAACTTCCAGAAAGATTATTTCTTTCCAAAAGGATCGAATAATTAAAAATTCAAAATTACGAATAAAAATAGCTACCGTTCCCCGGCAGCGGCGCAAAAAACTTGATGTGTATTTTATAACATAAAATTATTTAAAGTTTAGAAAAAGATTTTACCAAAGTAGATTAACACACAATACAGGCAGTGTACCTGATCGTACGATAATAAAGATTCAGTAAGTCCGGATCGAAAAGACTAAATACAGGCAGTGTACCTGAACGTGTATTTATATCCGTTATCTCAAATTATATAATTAAACTAAATAAAACAAGTAAATATGGGGGACGTTTTAGTTCTGTGAGAACATATTTCAGAAAAACAAATAACTAAATTAAAATAGCAATTGAATTAACTAAGTGGAATTGCGGATGAAAAACTGTTTCGAAAAGACTTTTAGATTTAATCAGATATTAAAAAGCAGTGATTCCTTGGAATTACGTTTTACCTGGATCATGAATAATAAGAATATGTTTGATTGGTTTAACTGTGATTTCTATAATAATTAGACTTCCTATTAGAGTTATATAATCCTACAATTTTAGAGAAAGATCATACGACTAATCGTACATCAAGAGCGATCTTAGATTATCCACTCTAAATTGTGCTTTAATTTCACTATTATTTACAATTTAATCTGTCGACTACGAATTAACAAAAGTCTAAATTATTCAATTTTGATATAATTGTCATGTTCATTCAATTCATTAAATCACTAATATCTTAGCCTATCTCAATTAAGTCTCAAGCTACAATTATCTAATAAATTATATAATCGTAAATAACTGATAAACTTATAAGAACGCTAGTTATGATATAGATTTATCAATCACGCTAAGTAGTAAATTTAGTGATTTTGAATAAACATGGATCGTATTTAAACGTAAATAATAACGGAAAAACCAATTAGTTCAAACATAAACTTAATTAAACATAGATCCAGGTTCAACAATCCAAGCAATCACTTAGGGAATTTAGCTCATGTTGGATTGTAACAAAATAGAAAATAGAATTCTTAAACAAAAACATTGTATCAAGAAAAATATGAATAAAGTGCAAACCAAAAGTAGCAAACTTCAAAGATGATTAAAAGAGATTAATCAAAGCTTCTAACGTGATCAAAGACTTCCAGGACTCTCCTTGCAGATCTCCAGGTCGAATGTAGGGTGAAAATATGGAATAAGATGTCTCCAACTCGAACCCTAGAAGCCCTTTAAATAGAGTCTGACCCGTCTGATTTAGCCGGCGGCGGGCTGTATTCAGCCGGCGGCTGGAATGCGCGGGTGGAAAAGTTGCTTCCGCGAAACGTTTAGGAACAATTGTGGAAATTTAATCCAGCCGTCGGCTAAATAATTTCAGCCGTCGGCTGGTTCTTCAACTTTCACTTTTGTTGCTCGTTTGTATCCATTCTGAGCCGGTTTCAGCTCCTTTTCGCTCAATTATCCAAATGTAACTCTAATCTGCAATAATAACTGAAAACATACCAGATCATAACAAAAGTTGCAGAAAACTAGAGTAAAAATGAGAAATATGATTACAAAATATCGATTATTTTAAGCATATCAGCGGACGACCATCTTAGTATCCTTGTAGGGGGGGACGGCCATCTTAGTATCCTTGTAGGGGCGGACGACCATCTTAGTATCTTTGGTCCATGCATGTGTGGTGCCATATGTTCGTCTGAAAACTCATAGGGGCAACAAGGTTATGGTTTGATAGTCTCATGCCCGAAAGTGTAGCCGACTTCGAAGACTTGCAGCAAAAGTTTTGAGTAAAATTTATGCAACAACGGAGGTACGAAAAGACCCCGTGGAAATCCACAATATAAAGAAACGAGATGACGAAAACCTGAAGAAGTTCATGGAGAGGTTCAACAAAGAGAGTTTATAGATCACGGGTGCTACGGAAGGGATGCGAGTCTCTGTTTTCATGCATGCCATAAAAAATAGATAATTGATCGAAAGGTTGAACAACAGAGTCCCTCAGACCGTAGAAGAAATGATGGAACGTTTCCAAGACTTCATTCGAGGAAAAGAGGAAGCCACCCTAAGAGATGAGGGAGGGCCAAGGAGGCAAGGAAAAGAATATAGACGGAGCACATGGAAAGCACCACCGCGGAGGGAGTTCTCGCATCAAAGGGGTGAGCGGGGGCCCCGAGAGGTCTTAACCAACCCAACTTACCATCATCCCTACGTAACTCCCGAAATACGCCCCAAGAATGTCCTCCAGCTTCTTTCCAAAATGACATGCGAGATACTCTCTACAGAACCTGCGTCGGAGAAATTTATCTTACCTCCCCCTATGACAGGGGATCCGAAGAGGAAGCATGCAGATCGATATTTTGATTTTCACGAAGGAAACGGGCACACCACAAATGACTGTTATCAACTAAAAAATCAAATAGAAGAGGCGGTCCGCTCCGCACAAATGAAGCACCTGGTCATTGACATAAAGGCATGACCTAGGAAAGGAAATGCGAGTACTAGTGCAGAAGGACGGGACGTTCACAAATCCCGACCCAAGGTAGTACATATGTTATGGGGGGAATGGAGGGATACCCACTCCAAAAAAAGGAAAGAGCCAGAAACACAGGTATGGATAAATACAGAAATTTCGTTCCCTCCCATGAGCGAATGTTTCCCGTCCGAAGACCCTGTATCATAAGAGGACACTTTGAAAACACCCTAGTCCCCCGGATATATGTAGACACATGTAGCTCCACATAGGTATTATACGATCACTACTTCCGCAATCTATGACCTGAAGTACAGGCGGAGTTCTGGAGGCCGGTAGCGCAGTTACAAGGATTCTCGGGAGAGGTCTCTTAGCCGTTGGGAGAGATAATCTTACCCTTAAACATAGGGAATACCGAGGATGAGCACGGAGTTAATGAACTTCTCAATAGTCCGAGCTCCGTCGTCCTACGACGCAATCTTGGGGAGGCCGAACATATTGCACCTAAAGGCAGTCCCGTCCACCCTTCACGCCATGATGAAGTTCCTCACTCCCCATGGGATATCCACAGTGAGGTCAGAAAGAAGAGGACAGAAAGAGTGCCAATCAATACAGATTGAAGAGCCATTGAAGACCGAGAGACAATCCCCAGAGGAAAAGCTTGTGATCAACCCTAAGTACCCGGAGCTGACGGTATCCATCGGAGCCTTCGTTTCCAAGAAATGAAAAGAGCAACTATTCACCCTCTTAAGTGATAGCCTCGATGTATTCACATGGAAACCATTCGACATGACATGAGTGCCCAGGGAGATAGCGGAACATATCCTGAGGGCATACGCAATCATAGAACCCATCAAGTAGAAAAAAGGGGAATGACTCCGAACCGTTTCAAGGTAGTAAAGGAGGAAGTTCAAAAGCTAGTGTAGGCAGGCATCCTTTGGGAGGTCCGGAATCAAACATGGATAGCTAACCCCGTTTTGGTACAAAAAAGTGACGAAACGTGGAGGATGTGCATAGACTTCAAAGACATAAACAAAGCTTTCCCTAAAGACTATTATCCTCTCCCAAATATAGACTGGAAGATAGACTCTCTGATGGGCTACAAGTACAAGTGCTTCTTGGATGCTTACAAGGGGTACCACCAGATCCAAATGGCAAGAGAGGATGAAGACAAAACAACTTTTTATACGCGCTCCGATATATATTGCTATAGAAAGATGCCCTTCGGACTGAAGAACGTCGGAGCCACACTCCCTCTACCACCATTCAATAGGCTTGAATTTATAGCTTCTTCTCGCTTGAGCTATCAACACCTGATCGACAAAACCTTCCATAACCAAATTGGGAGGAACTTGTAAGCGTATGTTGATGACCTGGTCATAAAAAGAAACAGAGAGGAAGAAATGATCTATGGCATCGTTGAAACGTTCAAAAACCTCCAGAGCATTAACATGAAGTTGAATCCTAAGAAGTGCACTTTTGGAGTAGAGGAAGGTAAGTTCATGGGACACATAATCATGGAGAGGGGATTAAAGGCATGCCCAGAAAAAATCCGTGCAATAACGGAGATGAAATCTTCAAAAAATCTAGGAGAGGTACAAAGTATGAGTGGAAGGCTAGCAGCTTTAAGTCGGTATCTGTCAGGATCTGCTGAGAAGTCCCTGCCCTTCTTCAAAGCACTCAAAAAATGCATCAATGTCAAAGATTTTCAGTGGACGGAAGAAGTTGAAATGGCATTTCTAGATATGAAGACTTATATAACACAACGACCAACTCTCACGGATCCCGGAGCAGGAAAGGAACTCATAATATACCTAGCCGCATCATCCGAAACGGTGAGTGCGGTGCTAATGACAGAAACGGGGGGAAAACAAACACCGGTTTACTTCATAAGTAGGGCGCTCCAGGGTCTGGAGCTCAACTATCCTCCAATGGAGAAGCTAGGTCTGGCACTCATTCATACGGCACGAAGAATTTGTAGATACTTTCAAGCATATCCTATAGTGGTAAAGACAAAGCTTCCCATTAAAGACGTAGTGGCCACACCGGAGAGATCCGGACGGATTGCCAAATGGGACATTGAATTAGGCGAGCACGCCATTGATTATCAACCAAGACATGAAGGGGCAGGTGTTAGCAGATTTCCTAGCGGAGATAACCATCCCACCAGCTCCTGCGGAGCAGAGGGACCCGAAAAGTAACGTGCCTAGTTCAATCCATCCGGAAGAAACTGTAGAAATGTGGACGTTAGGGTTCATCCTAGTTAATCTATATGGTGTTGAGTTCACTTATGCCCTAAAGTTCGCTTTCCCAAGCACAAATAATGAGTCAGAATAAGAAGCATTACTAGCAGGGCTCCGAAAAGCATAAAAAATGAAGGTAAAGCATATACAAGCAAAGGTGGACTCAACCATAATGGCCAATCAGGTGAACGGAACGTTCAAAACAAAAGGACAATCTTTGGTCTCATGCAAAGACATGGTAGCTAGGCTTGCGGCTGGTTTCAAAACCTTTGAAATCCGGCACGTTCCTAGAGAAGAGAACACGAAAGCTGGCGCAGCTAATAAGCTAGCAGCCAGTAAACTCACCACACTTACGTTCCCTTACAGATCAAGCCAAATCCTGATGGAAACGTTACAAAAACGATCCATTGAGGCAGATGAGGTACACGCCACAGTGGACGAGGAACGTCCCAACTGGATGAATCCGATCATAGATTTCATCACAAGTGGGACATTGTGGGAGGATCCAGTCCAAGCACGCAAGCTAAGAATGAAAGGACTAATGTACGCATTAAAGGACATAGTGCTTTACAACAAGTCTTTCCTTATGCCATGGCTCCGGTGAGTTGGACCAACACAAGCCAACTATGTCATTAGAGAAATCCACATGGGTTCATGTAGAATGCATGCAGGCCCTCGAGCTGCTGTAGCCAAAGTCATGAATCTGGGATACTATTCGTCATCCATGTATGGAGACGCCACGGAGGAGATCCAAAAATGCATAAGTTGCTAGCGCTACTCTCCTGTGCCGAAGCTGCCAAAGAATAATCTCATCTTCGTCACGTCGGCCTGGACATTCCACCAATGGGGAATCTATATAGTCGGACCATTTCCCCCAGCAACAGGAGGATTAAGGTTCTGCCAGGATCCATTGAACTAGGATTGTATTAAAACAAACGTGTAGGTCTAGATCTGTGAAAGAAGTTGTAGTGGATCAACACTTTGATATTTACAAGGATTTGTAAATAACAGTTTATATGAATATCTATGAATAAACGATAAACAGTTATGAACACAAGATTTTCACCAACAACCTCAATCTATTAGAATTAGGGTTTCGTAATAGACGTATATTTACAACGATATAAGGATCTATATTTATAGACCTTGAGGATAACTAACCCTAAATATAATCAGGTTATAATATCTCTCGAATCTACTATGTAATTATCTAAATCTGTTACATAATTATCTACTAATAAAACGTAAACATTATCAGCTCAACAGTAGTAACTACCAGTAGAAATTCCCATGCACTCCATGCAACAACACTAGAAATAGTGTTGACCAGTAGGAACATAACTAGTGACCAGTAGTAACCATCTTCACCAGTAGTAACTGAACTAGTGACCAGTTGTAACCCTCTTCACCAGTAGTAACTGAACCAGTGACCAGTTGTAACCCTCTTCACCGGTAGTAATACACTATATCCCAACAATCTCCCCCTAAACTTCTGTTTTCTATCATAAACACAAGTTTCTTCAATCAAAACTAGAGAAGGCGGCCAGAAACCTTCTATCTCTTCACATGAAGTTTCTATGATCTGTAAGCTGACATCCCGATGAGCCTTCAACTTGACATTGAGCATATTGATCATCACATTAATTCCATGCTTATACTTCCTCTCCACTAAGAAATACTTTGTAGTACGATCAGTTCTGCTTAAGGAGTACACTCCACAACTTTCATAATGGATCCATTCCAACACAAGAGTAAATCTTGCAAACTTCTCAGGAGCATTCTCTGGCTCAAACATGATCTCTAATAACTCCATAAATAAGTCATTAAAGTCTGAAACATTACCTTGACCTATAGGATACTTCTGTTTTCCAATCAAGTATATATCCACCAAGTCTCTTCTGCTTATATCCCTGATGATCTCCACATAATTTTTGTACACTTTGAAACTCTTAGAAGCACTAACAACCTTATACCCATTATTACCATTAATTACAACTGCATACCAATCAATGATAGGATTCTCAGTAAAAGTGTTAGCACAATTGATGTCTTCATAATGAATTATCAAGTCTTTCATTTGGTCAAACACTCTGTCAGCAACTTCATTCATTTGTTCATCTGAGATTTCAGGAACACGGCAAAATTCAAATTCACCAGAAAAATCTTCTTTCTTTACTTTCAAGATTTGTGGTTTCTGTTCTTCTTGTTCCTTTTCTTGAGTCTTTTCTTTTGTAGATTCCTTTCTTTCAGGTCCTGAATTCATCTTCTTAGCACCAGTTTTAACCTTCTCAACAGTGCTTGCCTTCCTTTTACCAGTAGTAACTGTTTCTACAGCTAGTTTTGTTCTTTTAGCAGTAGGAACATTACCAGGTTGACATATTTTTCTTTTCAGATTCTCAGGCACAAATTGATCAGCAACCTTCTTCTTACTCTTCTCCTTCTTAGTCTATTCATTTCCAAAATGAACCACTTTATACCCTCTATCCAAAGCAACTTTCAAAGCTCTATCCTTCTTACATTTAGATTTCTCTGTTTCTGCCTTATGTAATTTCTTCTCTTTCACATACAGATAAAGAACTGTATCAAGCTTCATGGGCCCTAGTTGTTTTCCACATTCCAGTAAACTTTAGAAAGTCAGTGTACTTACTTTTATCTTCTGCTCTAGTATCATTTCTCTTGATAGTGCTTTTGCTCCTCCCCTCTTCCTTCTTCTTCTTCTTTTGCAACCGAATCTCCTCTTTCTCCAACATTTTCTGAGCTAGCTCATAATCAGCCTTTTCTTGAGCCTTCCTTTTCTTTTCATCTTCAATATGCTCTTGTGCCATTTTCTTGGCAACAATAGCATCATCCTCTTCCTGTTTTCTCAGTCTTTCTTGTTCAACCCTTTCTACATCATGTCTCCTTATGTTCTCATCTCTCTCTTCAGCTTTCTTTCTTCTTAATTCAGTTTCCTCTTCCTCCAATTCTTTCTTACTTTTCAGTCTCTCTTTTCCTTTGCTTTTCCAATTGGAGTCATCTTCTTGATACACCTTTTGAATTCCCTTATTCCTTTGCTTTTCCAATTGGAGTCATCTTCTTGATACACCTTTTGAATTCCCAGTTGTCTTCTTTCAACTATGGGAGGAATGATAGGCTCACTTGACTCAGTTGTAGGACCTGAAGATCCACCAATATTAAGTGTAACTGGCTTCTCCTTAGGCCTACTTGTTGCAGCCTTTCTCTTTCTTTCTACAACAACAACTATTTGTTCCTTCCAAATTGCTTATTGTTTCAGTTTTTCTTGTTTTAACCTCTCCAACTCAGTAGCTATAGTGATGTCTTCTTCAGTTAGAGGAGCTATTGGTGGGCCAGCAATAGGAATTTCACCAGAAGAAACATTCTGCTCTGTTTCTTTATCACCATTAGAAACATTCTGCTCTGTTTATATCTCCTTCTACTTCTCTCCTTCTTCTTCTTCCATATTTATAGTTACAACCCTGATTTCTTTATCATTATCACTTTCTTTATCACTATCAATCCATTCAGGGTATTTTTCTCCAAAATAAGGTTCATTGACAGGAGAATCAGTAGTAACATATGCATCCTTCTGTTTATCTGTCAATTCTTCTTCACCAGTAGGAACCTTGGAGTGCTTATTCTCTGTATCAACTGTCTATCACCAGTATCCTTTTCAACCTACTTCTCAACATCATGTTCTATATTGTATTCAACATTCTACATTACCCCCCTGTTCTACCCCTTTTTCAACACTCTGCTTACCCTCTTTATCTACCTCCTTTTTAGTAGCTTGCTCTACATTCTCCCCCTTTTTGGTAGCATTCTTATCAGACATGCTAGAGGAACTAGAGTTTGAACAAGAGGGAGTTGGCAACTTGTAAGCTTTAGGTCTTGAACCACCCTTCTTTGCCACCTTCAAATATTTCTTCAGGGAGAATCTATAATGTTTCACCTCCTTCATCAGCTTGTTCACCACACGCTTCAGCTTCTTTATCTCTTCTTCTTGAATAAGCACTTTTTCATTATATTTTAGGCACATTTCCGTCAATTTAAGATTAGAGTAAGTAAATCTATCCTCCCCACTTTTCTGTTGGGTACCAACAGTAGGCGGTTCCTTAGACGATTTAGAAGGTGCCTCCTGCCTAGCAGAAGCATCACCCTCCCCCTTGGTTTCTTGGCACCTGGGTCCTCTTGACAATGATTCTAAAGAATCATCATCATTAAGAGTTTCCGTTGGTTCGGTCTTATTGCTAGTCATACTGTCCTGTGAACTACTAGGTGGTACATCAGTAGTGTGAGCCCTTCCAACATGGTCTCCCCCCTTCTTATGGACCACTTTCTTTTGGAGCTTGGGTGAGGGCTCAGTTGTACCCATTTGTTTGGTATCAGTTGGAACTGATTTGACAGTTTTAAGAGTAGGTGTCGGTTTTCTTATGTTTGGTTGTTCTTTTTCTCGAAGAGGTGAACGAACCCTCTTAGACTTTCTAGTATACTCTTTTAGTGGAGCATGTTTGGGTGAAGCTGAAGGCACTTGATGGTTATTCTGTAACAGGAATTGAGGATGAAACATAAGGTGTGTTTTGGGAGTCAAGTGGTTTACTTGGTCCTTCACCTGTAGAAACTGTGACGCCCCCCATTGTAGAGAACAATGGGATCACCTTGCCAGAAATTGATTTACTTGCCTCCTTATGTTAGAAAACGTTTTCTTAGAATGAGAATCCATGAAGAGGACTTTACCTTTAGTGGAAAATTCACCAAGCTCTTTATCCAGAATAATTTGCAAAAAACCGTGGATACATTAAAAATTTATTTTCTGGATGAGCAAGGTTCCACTTCAGATCATTGAAAATCATGTTTGAAAAATTGAACACCCTTCATGTAGATAAATACGCCATAACAGTAGCTATAGTTGTGTTAAATTCATACCAGGTGTATCGTTTTTAGAGATACATTGTTTGCAAAAAATGAACAAAGTATCTCCACTGGGGAGAAAGAAGTGCCTTTTGAAAAGTAAATTTTGTTAAACTTCCTTCATACCCCATTCTTTCAAAGATTTAAAAAAGTTCGTTATTAGGGAGATAAGTAATACCAGAGTCATCTTGAAGTTCAAGATGAGACCGAATGATTGACTCTGTAACGATAACCTCCCTTTTATCAGCATGTGCCCTAATCCGTTGGTGACCATCCACATCCTCAAAAATAGTTGTATTCCAAAACTCCCTGATGTGAATTTCATAGACCTCTTGGTTAACCGTTAAAGAATAACGTATGTGTGATTAGCGAAGGAATGTGATGATTGGATGAAAATAAGTGGCTTCTCGATGAAGTGCTAAATCAACAACAATGTTGTGGGAAACCCCAAAGGCTAATTGTTGATTCGCCATCGAAAGATTTGTGATTTTAGAGTTTAAAAACAGCGAAGACTAAAGATTAGGGTTTATTGAAAGCGAGGAGGTTTCTTGATGAAAGGGTTTGTTTCTTTAGAGAGAGCGAAAAATTTGATTTGAACGATATTTAAAAATCCTGATTTACTTCGCTATTTATACCAATCAGTCCCAACAGTAGAAACAACAAACATAACACCTTCCCAAAGGCAGTAGTAACAACCACCAGTAGTAACTACTAGCAGTAGTAACTTCCACCAGAAGAAAACATCATTAGTAACTGTTTTAAACATATACTAGTAATAATTGGCATCAGTAAAAACGACCAGTATTAATTCTAACAATACTAACTACCAGTATTAACCTCTACCAGTAATAATTCGACCAGTACTAGCTACCAGTATTAACGTTTAACAGCCAGAACTATCAGTATTAAACTCCCAAACAACATTTACAACATGATTGAAGCACAAAGTCATCATTTTAACAAATAAATTTAAGCAGGATTAATCATGCCAATATTGTTGATCAAGAAAGTAAATCTGCCCACATCAAATGCTTTTGTGAACAGATCTACAAATTGATTATCAGTATGAACCTTGACTACCTGAATAAGTTTCTTTTCATTACAATCCCTGATAAAATGAAACGAATTTCTATGTGTTTAGTTTTGGAATGTTTGACTGGATTATTAGCAATGCTTATGGTACTTTTATTATCAATAAAAATGGGAGTATGTAAGAAAGAAATACCATAATCCATCATTTGGTTCTGAATCCATAGCACCCGTTCACAGCAGCTTGAGGCAGCAACATATTCTGCTTCTGTTGAAGATGTAGAAACATTCGTCTGTTTCTTACACTGCCAGGAATTCAGTCTAGATCCAAAGAACTCACATCCTCCTGATGTTGACTTTCTATCCAGATTTTCTCCTCCATAGTCACTGTCTGTATAGGAAATAAGCTCAAATGGAGAGTCTTTGGGGTACCATAATCTTAGTTATGGTTGCCCTTCAGGTATATGAAAATTCTCTTTACTGCTGTCAGATGGGAAATTTTAGGACGAGTCTGATATCTTGCACACACACAGACACTGGACATTATGTCTGGTCTTGAAGCAGTTAAGTACATCAAAGATCCTACCATTGATCTGTATAAATGTTCATCCACATCTTCCCCCTCAAGATCAGCCTCTAAATATTTGTGGGTTTCTACTAGAGTACTTGCACTTTTTGAGTCCTGAAACTTAAATTTCTCTAATATGTCATTGACATATTTTGCTTGATGAATAAAGATACCAATAGGATTCTGTTTCACTTGTAGTCCTAGGAAGAAACTTAGTTCTCCCATTGAGCTCATCTTAAATTTCTTATGCATCATTTGCTCAAATTCTCTATACAATTTGTCATTGGTAGATCCAAAGATGATGCCATCAACATAAATCTGCACCAACATAATGTCATTGCCAACTGTCTTGATGAACAAGGTTTTGTCAATTGCACCTCTCTTGAATTGATGATTAAGAAGGTATACGGATAATGTATCATACCAACCTCTGGGAGCTTGATGGAGACCATACAATGCTTTATCCAGTCTGTACACCATATCTGGATGTTCAAGATCTTCAAATCCTGGAGGTTGACAAACATACACATCCTCTTCAATCTTCCTATATAAGATGGCACTTTTGACGTCCATTTGGTACACAGTAAAATCTTTAAATGAGGCAAATGCCAGAAAAATCCTTATGGCTTCAATTCTTGCTACTGGTGCAAATACCTCATCATAATCAACTCCTTCTTTCCGAGTGTATCCTTGTGCTACCAATTTTTCTTTGTTCTTGATGAAAATTCCTCTTTCATCAGGTTTGTTCTTGCAAATCCATTTGGTACCAATTACTCTCTTGCCACTGGGAAGAACAACCAAAGTCCAAACTGCTTGAAGCTTGAACTGTAAAAATTCTTCCTGCATTGTTTTAATCCAACTTGGGTCTTTAATAGCTTGTTCTACTTTCTTTGGTGTTAACTGTGAGAGAAAACACACGAATAGACACTCATTGAAACTGTGGTGTAATTTTCTCCTTGTTTGGACTGTAGAGTTCAGGTCACCAATGATTTGTTCCAAAGAATGATTCTTATTGATCCTTTGTGTTTGATATAGATCTTTAGTTATTTCTTCAGTCAAATTGGTATCATTTTGTTCTGGAAATTCATTATATTTGGATTGTGGAGCGCTTGTATCGTCTTCTGAATTACTACTGGCAATGTTTTCCTCTTCAGTGGAATGATGCACCTTCTCATATTTATTACTGATTGATTCACCAATATCAGAATCTTGATTAATGTCTTTGTCGAGATCATTATCTGAGGATTTGGGCTGAAACACTCTAGGAGGATCAATGGTGATGTATGGAAAATAGGCAAATTGGGCATTCTGATCAGACGGAGCAGTAGTAACGGACTGACCAGTCTTAACAGTGTCACCAGTAGAAACGGAGCGACCAATAATAACCGAGTTACCAGTCTTAACTAATGTACCAGTATTAACGGATTCATCAGTATGAAGACCATTCCCAGCTTCTTTCTCACGCTGATCTATAAATTAATATTTCAAAGATTTGGTTAGTTCATCAATATTAAACAACCAAGTGTTTAATATTAAACAACCAAAGTATCCTACAAAGAAACCTTCATTGATCTTGCTTTCAAACTTCCCCAAGTGTTCTTTTTTATTCAATTTTGTACAAGGACACCCAAATGGTTTTAAAAAGCTTATGAGTGGCTTTCTCTTGTTAAATAGCTCATAAGGGGTCTTTGTATGTGCTTTGACGATTAACACCCTATTTTGAACATAACATGAAGTATTCACAGCTTCTGCCCAAAATGTGATGGGAAGATTTGAATATGCTAGCATTGATCTTGCTGCTTCAATGAGGGTTCTGTTTCTCCTTTCTGCTACTCCATTTTGCTGGGAGTTCTGGGAGCACTGCATCGTCTTTCAATCCCCTTTCCAGTGCATAATTCATCCATTTATTGATTCTTGAACTCAGTTCCATTGTCCCACCTAATGATCTTCACTTTCTTCTCTGTCTTGTTTTCAATTCTTTTTATGAACGATCTAAGATTGTCACTTGTTTCATCTTTTGATCCAAGAAAGGAAACCCATGTAAATCTTGTGAAATCATGAGTAATACCTAAAAAATAAGACTTATTTCCTAGACTCATAACAAGTGTTGTACCAAGGAGGCCCATGTGAAATAAGTGCAGACTTGACAGATTTGAATTTGTATCTTTGATTTTATGAGAAGACTTATGTTGTTTACCCTTGAGACATGCAACACAGTGATCATTACATGTGAATTCCTTTTGGGCTAAACCTCTTACCAGACCATTTTTCACCAAGATGTTCATGTTTTTAAAGTTCATATGACACATTCTTCTGTGCCATAGTGATGATTCATCAATTGATTCTTTTGACATAAAACAGTTTTCTTTGGTTTCTGAATCATTATTTCCCATGTCTAAACAGTATACATTCCATTTCCTAGGTGTTCTTAGTGGAATCATGCTTTCATCAGCTACCTCAAACTTAGGATCAAGAAATATACATTCAATATTTGTAAAAAGCACTTTGTTCTTTTTATCACACACTTGAGAGACACTTACCAGGTTATAATTTAATTCTTTAACAAAGAAGACATTTTCAAAAGTAACTTTACCATTGCTGATTGTTCCTTTACATGTAATCCTACCACCTCTTGAATTTCCTCCAAGGGCAACATAGCCTCCATCATATTCAACAAAGTTTTGAAGCTTCAGCTTGTTTCCTGTCATGTGCCTAGAGCAGCCACTCTCCACATGCCATGTATCTTCTCTCTTCATACCTGGCTTGCTCTGCACATGAATAAGAGGTTAATTTCTTTTAGGAACTCAAGCCAAAGTAGTCTTGGGTGTAGGTCCCAGTGGTCCGATCTACAGGATTAAACTATACCAATTACGAGGCGGAATCTTGTAACCAATAAAACGCACAGGTTATAAACGAAAGCAATAAACACAAGAACACAATTACCGAATTCTTAATACTTTGATTAACAAACACTGTTACAATCCAAAAGCTTTAACTCCGAATTCTCTCTAAACCAACAACCCTAAACTGATCTGAACACCTCTATTTATAGAGTAACATGTCCAGCCAGTTTGGGCTTGGGCTCTACTGGGCCTCACGGACATGCAAGTCCGTGAGCATCCCATAAGAGTACATCTATACAAACTAATACAGTGATAAACAAACATAACATAATAGAACATCCAGTCATTGCATTCTTGCACCAACAAACTCTCCCTTGACTGATGCTTCTATTCTTTAATCAAAACATCACTATCAGCATTAACCTGCAAAGTTAAACAACCGTCAACTATCCTTTGGTAATCTCTACCAATATCTCCCCAGCCTTCTTGAGAAATGATGTGATTTTTCTTCAACATCTTCAGGTCTTTTTCCGTCAGATTTTCCAGTTGAGTAGCATCGATCACTCTCAGAATCTCTGTCATACCTTCTTCGACTTCATCATCTTCCTTGTATATCACGGCTTCTCCAGTTGCGGTATCTACCGCCCAAATATGCATGTCTCCAAGAATATCTCGACCGAAATTCTTCATCGGGATCTTTGTCATGCAGGCGATCGGAGGATATAACATTCTTGTTGCAGCTCTGCCGGTTACAGGATTGATCTTCTTTCTGTGAATCATAATTTTTCCTGTTGCCGGTGTGAATTCCTTGAATACCCATGCTCTTCCTTCTTCCTTAATCACACGTTCAACCCAACTTGCGTATTCGTCCTTCTCTCTATTTATCAAGTTGAGCCTTGACAAGCACATAAGCTCCGACTTTGGGAACGAGTTGAAGTTTTCCCGTTTCCTACTCAAATACTGCACACCATCAAATCTCTTGATCACAAAAGTCTGCATTTCTGAATCAAACAACCAGCTAATGATACCCAAATGCGGTTGGCGTTCTCTAGTAAAGAACTTTCTAATAAGCGGTGTCTGCTTCTTTGGATCAAGCTCTCGAAACCACCCTCGTCGTTCTTCAAGGCTTGGCTTCGCGCTGCTTTCACCTTGTTCTTCTGCACTTACTGGTTCCTGGAAAATATAATCATCTTCTTCACCTTCATTCTCTGCAATTTTATCTTCAAGTAACCATGTATCCTCGTTACTGTCCCCGAACTCCTGCTCTTGATTATCACCTTGAGTTTGTTGTTGCTGTTGCTCCCCCTGGTCTGTAGACTGATAAAGGACCAAGGCTCGAGAAGTTGAGGCGATCTTCTCTCTTGGTCGTGCAGCACTTGGATCATCTTGATCATCTCTACTTTGTTGTCTGATTGTATTCGCTTTGCACGTTTCCTCCCCCTGAGCATATAGTCGCTTTGAGAGCATTTGAACTTGAGCTTTCTAGGGTGTAAATTCGATTTGATTTTTCAGCATCAGACTGTTGAAGATCTGCAACTTGAGAAGATAACTGCAAAACAAGTAAATGTAACTCATTAAGGTTAGGCTCTGCAGTAGGGGTAACGGTCTCCGCGGCCCGTTTCTTGTGCGGGCGCTCAGTCGCGGTAGATGACCCAGACTCATCACCACTGATGAAGGGACGTTTCCCACGGTTTGATGTGCGAGGATCAATGGGGTGAAACGAAGAATTAGCTTCGTTAATATCAATGTTAAGCTCCTCAGTGGCAGCATCGTTAACTTGGGTGGGAGTAGCAGCAACCTCAAAATCAGGAGCAGGAGAAGTGACTACAACCTTTGTGGCGACAGTCTGATGACTCCCGGGTGGAGTAAGATGTGGTTGCTCTTAAATAACATATAAGGGAGGACTCCCTGGATAATTGTCGATCTGTCTGAACGTAGAATCGCTGGAGGTAGAGTCCACAGAGATGGGAATTTTGGCCTTACACTTTGGGCGAGATTTTGGCCTGCGGGGTGCGGGAGGAGCAGTAGAAGAGGCAGTATTTTCAGTCCGCGGTTCCCCATCTAGAGCATAGGCAACCTCGTCAACGTCGTGATCAACAAAACTTAGACCAACAATCGCCCCGAATAGTGGGGTATCCACAACTTGAGCTTCTCCGGCCTTGGTGGAGTGAATCGTAAGGCATGTATGAAACAACTTAGGCCCACCGATCTGATTTACCTTTGTAACGGAATTCGGAGGAAGATCAGGGATGAAATGCCTGAGAATAATCATAATGAAGCGTGGGTACAACATAAGCTCCTTGGGTTTTATCAGATCGTTTTGCATCATTTGGAAAACATATTCCGCCACTGGATATGGTTTGTTCAGAACCAAACTGAACATCATTGAGATAAGCAGATTATCAATCGTATCATGAGCGGTCTTGGAATGCTTGAAAACCGAGACAAACACATGGACTAAATAACGCCATGGACCGAAGAATTTACCCTTAGCAAAGAAAGTAGTAGTGTGAAGAGGCCCAGCATAACCCAGTAGTGGCAGCTCTGATACCAGTTGTAGGTCCCAGTGGTCCGATCTACAGGATTAAACTATACCAATTACGAGGCGGAATCTCGTAACCAATAAAACGCACAGGTTATAAACGAAAGCAATAAACACAAGAACACAATTACCGAATTCTTAATACTTTGATTAACAAACACTGTTACAATCCAAAAGCATTAACTCCGAATTATCTCTAAACCAACAACCCTAAACTGATCTGAACACCTCTATTTATAGAGTAACATGTCCAGCCAGTTTGGGCTTGGGCTCTACTGGGCCTTACGGACATGCAAGTCCGTGAGCAGCCCATAAGAGTAAATCTATAAAAACTAATATAGTGATAAACAAACATAACATAATAGAACATTCAGTCATTGCATTCTTGCACCAACATTGGGTTTACCTTTTTCATTTACATAATCAAATCTTTTAAAATGATATGCAGTTGCATGTTTTAACCTGTTGGTTTTGTCCAATGTAGTGCCAATTTCTTTCTTTATAAACATGTGGTCTGTTTTTGAGATTTTGATGAAAAGTACGATCTTGACTAGAGTTAGAATCACTATTTTTATCATGTGGGATAGTTTGTTCTTTATTTTTCTCATTGACTCTAGGTTTTGTTAGAGGAACTTTACTTTTCATTGGGTCTGCATTAGCATGTGTATTAACTTCAATTACTTCCTCAGTAAGTTCTTCACTAGAATCTATACTGGGAGGAATATAGTTGTTGTTATACGGTGGTGACACACTATTGTACCCAATCCAATTCTTGCTGTTACCATGCACTTGTGATTTAAGAATTTGATCTACAGTTTTTAAAGCATTCTCATACTTCTTAATGCTTAACTTAATTTGATAATTTTCAATTTTTATTTCCTGAAATTGTTCTTCTGATTTAATCACCTTCGCTAATGCATTATTCCTCTCCCATTTCACAATTTCTAATTCCTCTCGATATTTAGTTTCATTCTTAACATAAGCTTTAACTTGTTGTTCAAAATTATATTTTTGACAATTGTTTTCTTCTTTGTTCTAACTTATGTAAAGATTCATAAACAAGTTTATTATGTTCTCTATAATCCCTAACTTGTTTAATGCATGCAGGATAGCAAAGTTCAGTTAATACCTCCGTTGGAATGTCATTGTCCACAACATCAGCCATGAGAGCTTGATTGGTTATTTCTTCATCGGCTTGAAAGCTCCATTCAAATCCTAATCCATCCTGAGTAACCAAAGCAGTTGAGTTGGATGACCTTCCTTGATAGTTTTTGCTTGAACCTGCTGAATTATGCTGAGTTGATTGCTTTTGATTATCATCTTTGTTACTATTTGGACATTCCCGAGCAAAGTGTCGAAGTTTTTTTCATTCAAAGCACCTCACTTTTCTTTTATCAAATCCAGTATTATCACCTCTGCGAATTGCAAAGTTGTTTCTGCCAGTCCTTTGAATAAATCTTCTGGTTCTCACACTTAGCATAGCAAACTACCACTTCAAGTCCATCTCTTCCAGGTCATCATCATTCACTTGCTCAAATCTTCAATTACTAGCCCATAATTTTCATGTCTAGCAAAGAATGCTTCCCTAACACTTTCATCGGTCTGCTTTCCTTTTTTTTCTTTAGAAACAAACCCAGTTTCTAATGATGATTATGCACCCATAGTAGTAACAAAAGCAGGATTTTGGGTTGAGTGATTTTATGGTCTTTTGGTGTTTACTTCAGGTTCAAAGACACGTAACTCATTGTAGAGTTCATAAAACTCCATGATATAAAGTGTATTACCTTGTCTGTAGCTGACATTATACATCGTCCATTCCTCTCCTAGGGATCTGAGAAACTTCCTATTGATGTGTCACACCCCCAAATCTCGTGTTCCCGAGACTCGAGGTGTTGACTTCATGGGTCCCAGATAGAAATGATATATAGACGAACGACACCTATATGAGTCGTTTTAAAAGAAACATATATCCATTGATATTAAAAATTAGAGTTTTACATTAATAAGAAAAGTGATACCCAAGTTCACAAAATAAAGATTTCAATTAAATAACTTAAATGAAAATAAGTAATGCAAGGGAAATCTCCCAAAATGTCCGGAGAGTCGGTGCCAAGAACTTGGCAAGGAAGTCTTCTCCGAAAATGCTACGTCTAATCAAAAAGAGTCAAGACCAATAATCAGCTCACGGCTGAAACTTTTAATATTTCCTTGTACTAACGCTGCCCTCGTAGGATATGTAGGAGTTCTCTCCCTTTTCCAAAAAAAATTATAAATATAAATCTTGACCTTCGGATTAAGAGGCAAGTGATTTTGTTTATCTGTACTATTTCCTTTGGGTTGAACTGTCTCTGTAAAAGTTCTGCTCCTTTAAAATTAGTTTTTTAGTGATTGTGACGAAGGGGAGAGTGCCCTCTCTAAAAAAATCCATGCTTAGTCTGAAGCTATCCTAAGCATAGACGGGATGAGCACCCCACCCTAATTCGCTCCATGTTTAGTCTGAAATTATCCTAACATAGACGGGATGAGCACCCCACTCTAATTAGCTCCATGTTTAGTCTGAAATTATCCTAACATAGACGGGAAGAGCAACCCACACTAACCCGCTCTGAGACGCACTCGAAATATGCAAACACATGGTAGCCGTTAACATGTTCGGACCACATTTAACCAATTTATTTTCTTAAACAGTTGTGTATATAAACAAAGGACGCTTCTAAAATATAACATCACATGCAAAGAAAGTAAAAAAAACTGAATGAAAGCAAAGGCCTACGGCCTACATTCACCCACGGTTATATTAATTAATTACGAGCTCAGGCCCAAAATGCATGGTTCACAAAACAATACAACTTCAAGAAACAAGGCCTACAACCAAAACTACAACATAACCAACAACACTTATACTTGATCTTCCGGAGCAGAAGCATGAGTAATGGCTCTGAGATCTTCGACTGAAGGACGATAATTATCACCTAGCTCCTCCAAGTAGGGAAATGATACAAGTGACAATTCCTCCATTGCTTCATCAAGCTTCTGATCAGCCATGGGGTCATAAGCAGGGACCAATATCATTGGGGTGTTAGCTTTGTGGTAACGATACCCGTTACGAACACCATTCCCATATCTGGAAAAGGTACCACGGGCTCGGACCATACCGTAAGGCTTGTTAAACTCAACACTGGAATGAATTTTGCCCACAAACTCCTTCATACCATCATTCAGCACCCAGTCGAGTTTTTGAGTTAATACGTCATTTTCTGTTGTCAGATAAGCGTTCTCCTTTTTTAAAGCCTCCATGGCTGCATGTTAACTCACCTCCCCAGACCTTAGTCACTCTAGCTAATCCACCATCCCGTCCCACTCCGCAGGCGAGACAACCTTTCCCCTAGAAACCTGCCCTGCAACTTGTTCTCTTAGAGCATCATGTTCATGTTCAACCACAAGCATCTCAGCGGTAAGGGAGTTGATGACATTGTTGCTTTTCCCAAGTTTGGTCTTAAGCTTGGCCACCCTCTTGGTAAGGTTTTAATTATTGATCCGATCAATCTCCCAGCGACCACGCGACTCTCTCCCACTAACAACCATTTGGGACAGTAGCACATTGTACTGGTGGCTGAGTTTGATATCGTCCATCTCCCTCCATCGCTACACCTCAACAGGAGTCTCGAAATTCTCCAACATGTTACGACTGATAACAAGATCTCTCTTGTCACTTTCATTCAGAGCGATCCGCCTTGGGAAATACCTGTTTCTAGCCACCTCCAACCTCCGACTCGGAGTCATTTGCTCCTCTGAAGGGGATTTCCCTTTATCGGTCCCAGATGGACCAACCCCTTCACCAACAACCTTCACAGACACTTCCGGAGCGCTAACACCATCACTCCCATTGACTTGATCTTCTTCCATCGGAATAGCTTCTGTGTGCAAAAACTTCTGGGAATCACCGCCACCAGCATGCTCAGGTACGTCCACGACCATAGTGTCCCTGCCAAGAGCATATCACCTCCTTCCTCCAGAGGCACCCTCGTGGTCTCGACCGGAGCAGGCGACGCATTGTGGGATACCTCTGTTTCAGAGATAGGGAGGGGAGAATCGTGGGAAGTCGTGGCATAACCAGTAGTACTCGTCGAGCCTGTAGCAGAAATATATCCATCAAAATCTTTCAAAGGATCATTTCCATAAGAGGATATAGAAACAGGGGAGAAAGGGAGGATGACGATGCAGGAAATAACGGGTGACCCAATCGCTCTGACCCGCACCACCCCTCCTCTTCCTCCGAAGATAAATCAATAAGGGTACCTTTCTTGGCTGAATGTTTCTGGCGTTTGGACGAACCACCAACGGAGTGATCTAGTTCCCTCTTTTTCTTTTTATTCTCTTTCTTGTGAGACTCGTACGCCTCAGCAGCAGCAGCCATGGTAACAAAACCGCCACATACCTCCCCTTTATTTGGTCCAGAATGAAAGGCTCATTCGGACCCAACTACAACAAGAGATACTCCACCCCATCCAAATTATCCAGCTTCATATACTCCAAGAGTCCAATAGCTGCGGACAAACCATGAAAAACAAAACACATTAGACACAAGCATTTCTACATAAGTAAGGGGGAAAAAACCAGATAAACCTACTTTGACCATTCCTCGTGATGGTAGGTTTCATGAAGAGAGAAACCTAGTTCTTGCGCACACCATCCAGAATCAACACCTGTGTCGGGTAGCTTCTCGTAATCTTGTTTGCCAACATCAATTGGATATGAGCCGCTTCCTGCTCCATAGGAGGTGGCACAATTTTCCGATACCCTCTGGCAGTCACATCACGCCAGGCGAGGGGTATTGGGGCCAAACTGCTATCCACCCAAAAGAAGGACTCCTTCTACTTCTTTAAGAACCATGGTACAACAACAAAGCACTCCATCTCTACCTCCCCACTTTTAGGTTGCTTCTCTGCGGTAAACCAGTCGCCACTACGAGGTAGTGGCGCCATAAACCAAGAGAAGGATGAAAGCCCAAAGCGCGACACAAGATCTCAAACTTCGTGATCCTAATGACTCCAATGGGGCTCATCTAGGAAAGAATAAGGATGGCTCATCTAGGCAGGAATAAGGAGGTAATACTCAATGACAGACAAGAAAAACTCGGTGAAAGTAAGACGAAGGTTGGCAAAGTCAAACCATCGGGCATACACATCGATAGAATCAGCAGGGCAATTCAAGGAATTTTCGCCGCTCAAGGGATGATGGACACGCCATTCTGCTTGAAAGATGTGTTCAGGGCGCATCTTTTTGAACTCGGTATGCTTCAAAGTACAAAAGGAGGAAACTAGGTCATCCTTGCCCATGGAGGCCGGTGGAAAGTAGGCAAAGCACTGAGCAATGGTGGCAGAAAAGCAAGGTGAACAAGAAACCAAAGAGAGAATAAATGCAGAAGGAAGGAGAAAGGTAGGGTTTCTAAATGAAACATGTTAGGATTAAATTGTCGAGTTTGTTATTAGGGCGTTGCTGATCTACAGTGAATAAAACTAAGTTTGCAGGCATAGGTGTCACACCCCGCTCAGGCGGAAACCCGAGGTATACAGTAATACATTATCAGAGATTCAAAGGTTACAAACAATCAAAAGATAACAATACATTCATCCATTAGTGATGTGTATTTTATAACATAAAATTATTTAAAGTTTAGAAAAGGATTTTACCAAAGTAGATTAACACACAATGCAGGCAGTGTACCTGATCGTACGATAATATAGAATTTAGTAAGTCCGGATCGAACTCAGGGAACGTGTATTTATATTCGTTATCTTAAATTATATAATTAAACTAATAAAGCAAGTAAATATGAGGGACGTTTTAGTTCTATGAGAACATATTTCAGAAAAACAAATAACTAAAATAAAATAGCAATTGATTTAACTAAGTGGAATTGCGGATGAAAAGCTGTATCAAAAAGACTTTTAGATTTAATCAGATATTAAAAAGCAGTGATTACTTGGAATTACGTTTTACTTGGATCATGAATAATAAGAATATGTTTGATTCGTTTAACTGTGATTTCTATAATAATTAGACTTCCTATTAGAGTTATCTAATCTTACAATTTTAGAGAAAGATCATACGACTAATCGTACATCAAGAGTTATCTTAGATTATCCACTCTAAATTGTGCTTTAATTTCACTATTATTAACAATTTAATCTGTTGACTACGAATTAACAAAAGTCTCAATTATTCAATTTTGATATAATTGTCATGTTCATTCAATTCATTAAGTCACTAATATCTTAGCCTATCTCAATTAAGTCTCAACCTACAATTATCTAATAAATTATATAATCGTAAATAACTGATAAACTTATAAAAACGTTAGTTATGATATAGATTCATCAATCACGCTAAGTAGTAAATTTAATGACTTTGAATAAACATGGATCGCGATTAAACGTAAATAATAACGGAAAAACCAATTAGTTCAAACATAAACTTAATTAAACATAGATCCAAGTTCAACAATCCAAGAAATCACTTAAGGAGTTTAGGTCATGTTGGATTGTAACAAAATAGCATAAGAATTCTTAAACAAAAACATTGTATTAAGAAAAATATGAATAAAGTGCAAACCAATAGTAGCAAACTTCAAAGACGATTAAAAGACTTTAATCGAAGCTTCCAACGTGATCAAAGGCTTCCAGGACTCTCCTTGCAGCTCTCCAGGTCGAATGTAGGATGAAAATATGGAATAAGATGTCTCCAACTCGAAACCTAGAAGCCCTTTAAATAGAGTCTGATCCGTCATATTCAGTCGGCGGCTGGCTGATTTCAGCCGGCGGCTGGAATACACGGGAGAAAAAGTTGTTTCCGTAGCACGTTTACGCACATTTGTGGAAATTTAATCCAGCCGCCGGCTAAGGAATTTCAGCCGCCGGCTGGTTCTTCAGATTTTTACCAATCTTGCTCGTTTGTATCCGTTCTGAGCCGGTTTCAGCTCCTTTTCGCTCCATGATCTAAATTCAACTCTAATCTACAATTATAACTGAAAATATACCATATCATAACAAAAGTTGCAGAAAACTAGAGTAAAAATGAGAAATATGATTACAAAATATCGATTATTTTAAGCATATCAAATTCCCCACACTTGAATCTTACTTGTCCTCAAGTAAACTATCAAATTTAGAACGAAACAATCATCTTCAATAAAAATAAAATACCCAACGAATTAAGTAAATTACAAAAAAATTATTTACGAAGATGAATTTAACAATTACCAAGCCAAAATTTAAATGCATAACTAAACATCTCACGATTTGGAAAGTATAACACTCAATCACTCAAAAAGCTAATCTAAGTGTAATATGTATGTGAAATCGCTCAAAGCTCAGTCATGACAAGTATTCTATCATAGGCTTGATAACGATACGCTTCTCCACCAATAGAGTCTAAGTAACTAGTTTAGAGGACTTACGGTCATATCAATGGGTGATGGATAAAATGATGGAAAAATGGAATGGAAGTGAATTATAATGAATGATTTGAAACAAATAAATTCCAATTAGTCTACAAATCCAAATATTTTAGTCAAAAACCCTATTACTTTCAAAACTCGATTGATTATCCCTAATGGCTCATTCTGATGAAATTCCAAAGACCAAATTTCGCCTTAATTCTTCAACGGTTCGATTGAGAATTTTATTTCTCGCAAAGTTCGTTAAATCACTTCAACAATTATTGGTTACCTAGTACGGGCTTTAATAAATATATATATATATATATATATATATATATATATATATATATATATATATATATATATATATATATATATATATATATATATATATATATATATTAAAGACACCGCTCAAAAGGTCCGTCAAAATTATGAATAACTCTTAATACTTACATCCACATGTGACTTCCTTCGTGAATTCAAGTAAATTAAACAACTCCATGCCATCATATATAACAATTCGTCTAATAATCAACCAAGTTATGAAAGAGGAAAATTTTCAACAAAAATATCTGGATTAAACGACTTAAACATTTATGCTTAATTTATGGAATATATATGTGGAAAGGGTGATAAAAGAAATAGGTTTGGCGCAAATATGGTATCTAAACGTCAAAAACACTAAAAATGTGTGTTCGATAGGTAGTGTGAGTCAAATAACCAGTGTAGCTACTGACTATAAGAAACTAATAGGCCAGTCAACGGTTTAACAATCCTAATTCTTTTGCCTCTTTCCTTGTTACTAATAAGTAAAACTTATGCTCATTCATAGCTTCGAAGCGTATACAGTGTCAAGTTCTAAAGTCTACAAGTCACCGGCACACTCATAAAAAATGAAGATAACAGCATATAAAATGTATGCTATAATGGCTCAAATCCTCACAAATATGTAATAATGGTAGGTATGCCTAGTTATGCAACTAGGTAAAACTAATTACGAGAAACATGTCAAATTTTTTTAAATTTTCAGACAAAATGTTCCTAAGGACAAATAGATTCTTTCCTAACCCCTTCCCCACACTTAAACAATACAATGTCCTCATTGTAAAAAAAATCAGAGAATAAGTGTAAAAAGAAAAACAGAAAGGAAGAAAAAGAACTCCCCCATTCAGATGTCGAGATTCTGTGAAAGGAGACAGCAGTGGAAAGAATGTACGGTTGTAAAAGCATAACGTCCTCAAAAAATCTGCGTAGCTCTCCATTCAAAATTTGAAATTTCGGCATTACTTCCACTAAAATCAGCGATATTCTAAAATGAGAAAACACATGCACAAAATTATTAAGCACCATGAATAGAAAAGTACATAAGAAATCCGTTACACAAATTCAAACAATAATCCATAACGATAAAAGAAAAATAGTTCACTCAAATAAACCAACAATACATCAAAACCATAACATCACATATCATCCCAAAGTGGCCAGTATGGCCTCTGACGCTCCTGCACGGCTCATTGCTCCTCTTCGTCATGCTGGCGTTGAGCCTCGGTAGGAGGAGAGTAGTGTGGAGCGGACCACTGATGGCGGCGATCAGAAAAAGTCGAGGAGGAGGGCATGTTCTGGTCCATAGGAGCTGCATCGCTAAAAGTATGAAAGGACCCGTCGTACGCCATATAATGAATACCCGCCCGCTGATGGTACTGGTACAACATCTCATCCTGATAGCGATTCCGAATTTTATACTCGTTCTGCAAATACCCAACCTGATTACTGACCATGCTGATGTTGGAGTTAAGATCGTAGTAACGATCCTCCATACGGTCAGCGAAAGTGTCGAACCTAGACGACATCTGCCCCATGCTAGATGTCAGTGCAACAATCTGAGCGTTCAAATCCATCTCCTGGACCGGTGGAATGTCAGTACTACTCGCTCCACTTGCCCGTTTAATTTCTGCCCATCGATAAGTCACATGGTTCCCTGGTGCTGTAAACCTAACCACTATACCTGCTGATTTAAACCAAGACGACCCTAAGAGTCGCATCCCTGGTGCCAAGGTAGTACAACGGTCAAATCCCGCTCCACGGAATCTCGAGTGATTACCAATAACGGTAACAAAGTGACCTCCCCGAATAACACTGCCGGGTCGTGCACCCTTAAGTATCTGCGTCATCCAACGAGCCAAAATATACGGGACATTGACGACCCGTTTTTGTACAATGCAACCCAAATAAAACAGCTCCTCCTTATGGCATTTCTCAATCCCAGACTTGCGGCCAATAACAAACAAGCAAACCATGGCAAAAATGGCCCGAACCTTAGGGTCTCGAATCTGAGTATACGATGGCGCACGTTCGCCGGTTAAAACTCCGTTAGCTATCATGGACCACATGGCCGCGTTCTTGGAATAATTGGGAGTTGTAATCCCGGATACCATGAAGTCATCAAAATCAGGGTGTGCCAAATCGGCCTCATCAAACAACCCAAGAGCTTCCCCAAATTCTTTCAGCGTCAACTTTCTAAACTCACCCCCTAATAGAAACGAAACTGTCTTGGCGTTTAGATCGGGGTTGGCGTGATTGAATGCGAAAGAACTGTAAAACTCATAAGTGGCCTCAATATATATCGGTTCATTGATGTGAAATAACCTATCCCAAGCTCTACATGTAAATGTCCCAAAAGTGACTTCTAGCATATCCTCAAGTTCGGCAGCTCCAGATTCAAAACGCGTGTCATGTGCAATTACTTCGTTCAAAAATTCCCAATCAATACCCGAAGGAGCATAGACCGGGTAATTCTGCATGGATGTCAATTTGGTTTGAATTTCTGCCTACCTCTGTGTGTTAATGCCACGCCTAATTGGTACTCGTAGGTAAGGATGGTTCGGATCAAAAAGAGGGACATGAGGTGGGATCTCCATTGGGGCATTTTCTTCGGCCATATTCTGCACAAAACAAATCAAAACAACCATATCAGTAAGATAGAGCAGCGTGGAAAAATAGAAAGTCGCAAAAAATGGCCGAAACAAAAAACATTTTTTTTTCCAACAGCAACTTTTAACCGCCGGTTGGGCAATTTTAGCCGCCGGCTGGAAGGGAACCGCCGGCTGGCCAAAATCAGCCGCCGGCTAAATTCCACAGACAGCAGTTATGTTGCTGTTATTTGTTCGAAAAAGCTGGAAATTGGACACTACCAAACCACAACTAACGCATTAGATTGAACAAATCAATCTAATTTCCCTGTCAAACCAACATATGAACTACCAATTCCACTTTTCAAAAGTTAACAACTAAATCCTATAAAGAATTCAATTATCCACCCAAACGTCACTTAAACATACCATTTTTCGTCAATTAAGACATGGAAATTTGATTTTAACACTGAATTCAACTAACAATTAGTGACAAAGATGAACCCTATTAACTAATTGTAGCAATACTAAGTTACAAATTTCTAGCAAAAACCTCAATATTTCAATTACTTCTAGACAAAATTAAACCATGGAAATCGAAATTTGAACAAGGCCTAAGCATACAAATCATCTAAGGAATGAATCCTAGCAATTAATTGTAAAATTAAGCAATAACAATTTCGAAATTGAAAAACCCCCAATTCGTGTTCTTCATGAAAAATCAAAGAAAAACAATAAAGAGGAGTGTAGAAATCATACCTTGGTGCTTGAAACAGAAATGGAAGTGAAAAATTGGAGAAAATCGAACGAAAAAAACGATGGTGAATTCTCAGCCGCCGGTTGTATGTGTGAAGATAAGTTTGTGTGAATTGTGAAAAAAATGGTATATATATTTTTGAAAAACCTGTTATCCATCCGGCGGCTGGAATTTTGAGCCGCCGTCTGGCTTTCACCCGCCGGCCAAAATTATTTAGCCGCCGGCTAAAATTTTCTGTTCCAAAAAATAATGTTTTTTCGTTCGGTGGTTTAACACAATCTAACTTGGTTTCCGACATGTTTAGTAGCTCTCATATGATGAACTAAGTGAACCCGAAACCAAAAAAAAAAGATTAAAAGAGAAAAACGAATAATGTACATATTTTTTTGGTTTTTTTTGTTGTTTTTCTCATTTTTTTTTTTTGTATTTTTTTTAATTTTTCTGAACAAAATAAAATAAAAGGAAAAGAAGCGGGTTGTCTCCCGTAAGCGCTATTTGTTTAGTGAAGAGTCGTTAAGCTCGACTCAAACCACGTTTGTTAACCGTCACGTTCATGGAGATCGAGCTCCTCGTCGTCTCCAAACAAGTCAAATTGGTTGTCACGTCGATCGGCATAATATTTCTTCAATCTGTGCCCATTCACCTTAAAACTCTCGCCTTTTTCGTTGGCAATTTCCATTGTACCGTAAGGGAATACATCTAGGACGATATATGGCCCCGACCACCTTGACCGTAATTTCCCCGGAAATAACTTCAATCTGGAATTGTAGAGGAGAACCATATCGTCGTCGATGAAGTTCTTATCCGTCTTGATACGCTTATCGTGCCATTTCTTCGTCCGTTCCTTGTAAAATACCGAGTTCTCATAGGCGTTCATGCGCACCTCGTCTAATTCCTGTATTTGGTGGAACATGTTCTTCCTGCAGGTATCATTTCCATATTTGCAGCTTTTAAAGCCCAATAGGCTTTGTGCTCAATTTCAACGGGTAAGTGACATGCTTTACCATAAATTAAACGATAAGGAGTACAACCAATAGGAGTTTTAAATGCAGTCCTATGCGCCCAAAGAGCATCGTCTAACTTATCGGACCAATCCTTACGATTTGCGACGACCGACTTTTCCAAAATGCGCTTCAAGCCTAGGTTAGTAACCTCGACTTGTCCGCTTGTTTGGGGGTGATAAGCTGTTGAAAACTTATGGTTTACACCATATCTTTTCAATACCTTCTTAAGTTGGGCGTTGCAAAAATGTGTACCTCTATCACTAATTAAAGCTTTAGGGGTACCAAATCGGGAAAATAATTGTTTTAAGAAATTGACGACGACCCGCGCATCATTTGTGGGTAAAGCTTTTGCTTCGGCCCACTTTGATACGTAGTCGACGGCTACTAAAATATATTTATTTCCCCTACTTGAAGGAAAGGGTCCGATAAAATCAATTCCCCATACATCGAAAATTTCACATACCTGGATGCCCGTTTGTGGCATCTCATCGCGCGAAGAAATGTTATCGGTCCGTTGAAAAGCGTCGCATTTCTTCACAAATTCATGAGCATCCTTGTACACCGATGGCCAATAGAAACCGACATCAAAAACACGTTTGGCTGTGAAGTTCGCCCCGTGATGTCCTCCTACAGGTCCTGAATGGCAATGGCGTAAAATCTTGTCCTTTTCTTCACCAGCAACACATCTCCGAATTACGCCATCTGCACAAGCACGAAACAAAAAATGGTCTTCCCAAAAATAATGTTTCAAATCCGCAAAGAATCGCTTCTTTTGCTGATAAGTTTTATTCGTGGGAAGGGTTTTGGCAACCAAATAATTAGCAAAGTCAGCAAACCAAGGTACCTCGTCACTTACTTTTACCGTCATTAGTGCTTCATCGGGGAAAGTGTCTCGTATCACCGATTCATCCAACTTCTCCAATTCCGGGTTTTCCAACCTAGACAAATGATCCGCCGCCAAGTTCTCCGCTCCTTTCTTGTCCTGAATTTCAATATCAAATTCCTGCAAAAGTAAAATCCAGCGGAGTAATCGTGGTTTGGCATCCTTTTTGCTAAACAAACATTTCAAAGCAGAATGGTCAGTAAATACAATAGTTTTAGACATAATTAAGTAAGATCTAAATTTATCAAAAGCAAAATCAACAGCGAGCAATTCTTTTTCCGTGGTGGTGTAATTTTCATACGCATCTTTAAGGGTTTTGCTTGCGTAATAAATGGGTTTAAATCTTTTCTCAATTCGTTGTCCTAAAACTGCTCCTACCGCATAATCGCTTGCATCACACATAAGCTCGAACGGTAAATCCCAATTGGGACTAGTCATAATCGGTGCTGAAATCAATCTTTCTTTCAAAATGTTAAATGCAGTTAAACAAGATGGAGAAAAATTAAATTTACAATCTTTTTCTAGAAGTTGATTCATATGTCGCGCAATTGTAGAAAAATCTTTAATAAAACGTCTATAAAAACCTGCGTGACCTAGGAAACTTCTTACCGACTTGACATTCGTTGGTGGGGTAATTTCGAAAATCGCTTCAATTTTGGATTGATCCACCTCGATCCCTACACTTGAGATTTTGTTTCCTAGAACAATTCCTTCGCGGACCATGAAATGAAACTTCTCCCAGTTAAGCACCAAATTGGATTGTTCACACCTCGCCAACATCTTCTCTAAGTTATCCAGACACGAATCAAATGAATCTCCAAAGACCGAGAAGTCATCCATAAAGATCTCCATAAATTGCTCCACCATATCGTGAAAGATTGCCATCATGCATCGCTGAAAGGTAGCAGGTGCATTGCACAGACCGAATGGCATTCTTCGATATGCAAACGTGCCAAACGGACACGTGAATGTGGTCTCTTCTTGATCCTCCGGCTCAATGGGAATCTGAAAGTAACCTGAAAAACCATCTAAGAAACAATAAAGAGCTTTCTCGGCTAACCGTTCAAGCATTTGATCAACAAATGGTAAAGGAAAATGATCTTTGCGGGTGGTGTCATTCAACTTACGGTAGTCAATGCATACACGCCACCCTGTTACCGTTCGTGTAGGAATCAGCTCATTCTTCTTGTTGGCAACGACTGTCATACCGCCCTTTTTCGGAACCACATGCACCGGACTCACCCATGGACTGTCAGAAATTGGGTATATGAGTCCCGAATCCAGCAACTTGATAATTTCCTTCCTCACCACATCCTTCACCTTCGAGTTTAAACGTCGAAGCGGTTGAACGACCGGCTTGAAGTTTGTCTCCATTAGAATTTTGTGCGTACAAAATGATGGATTAATCCCCCGAATGTCAGTGATCTTCCATGCAAGAGCTTGCTTATGAGCCTTTAGTACCTGTAACAAACAATCGTTCTCCCCACAAGATAAGTTAGAAGAAATTATAACGAGTAAGTCACTTGTACCTAGCAAATATGCATACTCAAGATGTGATGGGAGTGGTTTCAACTCCAGTTTGGGTGGTTCTTCAATCGATGTTTTGATCTCCATAAGCTCAGCTCGTGAACATGGAACACCGGGAACCAAAATCCCTAAACTGGGCAGTCCAGCCGTTGTCTGGGCACTCCCAGCCGCCGGTTGGCTTTTCAGCCGTCGGTTGGCTTTGGACAGCCGCCGGCTGGATTTAGCTGGTGGTTTTTCTTCGTGTGCTTCCTGCGTGTCGGTAGTCAATGTAGACTTGACCTCCTCCAATAACATATCAAACTCAGCTAACTCTTTTGCAGATTCAAAATCTCCACTCCATTCTTCAGTAATGATTGAATCAGTTTGATCATCCTCCAGTAACATCTGCACAAAATCATCATCGGAAATGTCATAGGCATTTAAATAATAACAAGTATCATCTACTACAGAAGGATATTCCATTGACCTAGATTTTTTTTGTAATTGAGTTTCATAATTCTAGTCCAATACACATGAAAGGGGAAAAGTAAATGTATGCATGATGTAGGTTTTGTTCGGTTTGGTGAATTCATAGGTTTAGTTTAGTAATGAAGTGGACCACAAGATTTCCATTTAATTAAAAGTCTTACAGTTGCACCTAAGCTCATGACATTGAAGCGTAACAAAGTTCCTTACCCCATAAGTATTCCTATGTTATAGCTAAATAACATATATAGTTTCAAAAGTAAAGCACCATACTCATGTCCCCGAGTTAGTTGTGGTAGACGTGGGTTACATCGTCTAGCCTTTGGGTGAGGATTTTCAAACCCTAATAGATCTATCCAATACCATCGCGCTTAAGTCCTTAACTAACGATTCATGATATGGGAATTTCCTTTGGCTTAGTGGTAACTTAGGCTACTAGTAATGGTTTTAAGTACTTGTGTCCATAAGTAGAAGAGCAGGTATCTTACCCCAACTATGTTATAAAAACAAGTAAAAAGTGAGGCTATGAACTCACCTTAAATCCGTGAGCGTATAAAAAGTACGTACGCTAACGTATTTGAAATGCTCGAGCCAACTCGAGTATCCGCGTAAGTCTAGCCTTGACCTAGATTGTTTTTTTATTGAGTTTCATAATTCTATTCCAATACACATGAAAGGGGAAAAGTAAATGTATGCATGATGTAGGTTTTGTTTGGTTTGGGACTTAATAGTAATTTAGTAACACCGTTCGGGCCATTATATAACAAAGATCATTCTATAATCGCATGCGGAGCTAGGAGACTTTAAATCGTAAATCCAACAACTCGGAACTACGAAATATCGAGATGAATTCATTGTATACAAAGCTCCCTAGTATTGTGTTATTATTATACTATCAAGTTTATTCAAAAAGTTAGTTTTTATAAATAAAAACTCAACATGTGCTTTAAGGTTTATAGAAACTTTAAAAAGTCATAACATGCTCGTTTCTTGACCGATTCATATGAATCTTATATCGAAAAGACCGTGTTTGAGTTACCTTTCAAATATACTTGGTCTCACATTTGTAATCAATTCCTAATGTTCGTTATTTTGTAAAAGGTCAGAGTAGGTTTTAGGGTTTTTCTCAAAGTCTATGCTAACTTTAAGTTAGCATATCCCGCTCAATTTTTATCCGTTTTTAATGTATCTAATAACGAAACGACCGCGATTGAGTTATATGTAACATGGCTAAATTCTCCTATTATGTTTTAATGGTCATTTTTTTCCAGATTTCTCAAAAGAGTTCGTGTAGACAGCGAGCGTAGCTGAAACGTATATTTTTCCGTAAAATACTTAAACATATCCAAAAATTACGAAATTTATGTCGAAATCGTCAGAAAACATAGAAGTATCTTATTCTTAAAATGATTTATCCAAAATATCTGAGTAAGATGGTTAAAAAGTGTCAACATGTTGGTGTAAGTTTCCGGTTAACAAAATAACTTAACTTTTCTTTGTTTATGCCAAGTTTTTGTATAAAAAGCATAAGTTTTATGACAAATGAGTATGTAAATATGATGTATGAAGAGAGTTTTTAGAACATACCTTAGAGTATATGAATTCAAGGCTTTATGTTTTCTTCCTTATGATTAAAGTATGAGACTAAGGTTTTGATGTATGGAATGTGTGTGCTGATTTCTTCTTGCTGCTTCCTTGACCGATTTCTAGAGAGAGGTAGGGAGGAGGTTTTGAGTTTTGAGAAAGTAAGAATGAATGCAAGAACTCTCTATTTATAGAGTGGAGTTTGGGTTAGGATTTAACCTTGGTTTGTTCATGTTTCAACCCTAGTTTGATGTCATTGATTGGCATGGGTAATTTAGTTCAATAGTACACTTCTACTTACCCATGTGACCATCAAATTCAAGAGAATCCCATGGGGAGGGGACTTTTTGTAGTTTTTGCAAAGTCTAGGGTGTTTAGGCATGTTTTGATGTCTAGTGGGTGATTTATGCAAGTTTGGTAACTTATAATACATGCATGCAACAATTCATGCAAAGGTGGTGAATGCAAAGTTAGAGTTTTATGCCTTTCATGTTGGACTAGAAATATGGATGTAAAAATGTATATTTTTACGTAAAGTAAATCCTGTATACCTAATTCCGGTATCCATATATGTTTTAGACGTAGTTATTAAGCGTTATTTATGCATGGGGTGACCCACCGGTCGTACATAATTGAAACATATATTATTTTTGTAGAACGTTTAAAAAAAGTCGAGTTGGTGTGAACCTGGATTTTTGTGGGTTGTCACATGATGTCATCTTGAGTAGCATTTACTCCCATGCTTGATAGCTCTCTAATTAGCTTGTTGAATCTGTCAAACGTTTGAGATAGTGTAACTCCTTTTCAAGACATGAAGTTTTCAAACTGTTGCTTTAGCAAGTCTTTCTGATTTCTCCTAGTGCTAGTTGTTCCCCCAAATTTTGTCTACAAACCTTCCCGTAGTAGCTTAGCATCAGTAAAGTTTCTAAACTGGTGTTGGTATTCATTAGGTACAGCTATAAGCAAGGTGCTTAAAGCTTGACATTCATTACGAATATCCCTCCTTTCTTGCTCAGTGGATGGTGGTTGAGAAGTTCATGCTGCTTTAGATTTGACGTCTGGTCCAGGAAGTGCAACAGATTTAGCACCATTCTTAACCACTTGCCACATTGAATAATTGTTTTTAAGCATGTATTGATACATACGACTTTTCTACATATCATAGTTTGATGATGTGAGCACTTGAACCCTATTAGCTTGAACGCCTTCATTGACAGCATACATCTTGGAGTTGTTTGTGAAAAACTTGTTAAACGCCTTGTAGATCTTAGATCTATAGCACCCCATGTGCTCTGATACCACTTGTCAGGACATGTCAAACTAGGTTTGTATTGAAACAAACGTGTAGATCTAGATCTATCAAAGAAGTTGCAGCGGATCAATACTTTGATATTAACAAGGATTTGTAAATAACAGTTTATATGAATATGAATGAATAAACGATAAACAATTATGAACAAAATATTTCCACCAACAGCCTCAATCTATTAGAATTAGGGTTTCGTAATAGACATATATTTACAACGATATAAGGATCTATATTTATAGACATTGAGGCTAACTAACCCTAAACAAAGTCGGGTTATAATATCTATCGAATCTACTTTGTAATTATCTAAATGTGTTAAATATTTATCTGCTAATAAAACGTAAACATTATCAAATCAGCAGTAGAAACTCCCATGCACTCCATGCAGCAGCCCTAGAGATAGTGTTGACCAATAGTAACATAACTAGTGACTAGTAGTAACCATCTTCACCAGTAGTAATAGTTACCAGTAGTAACTCAACCAGTGACCAGTTGTAACCCTCTTCACCAGTAGTAATACACTATATCCCAACAGGTTCCTTTTGGTAGCTATAGACTATTTCACCAAATGGGTGGAAGCAAAACCTCTAGAATCCATAACAGGGCCTCAAGTAAGAAAATTTGTTTTTGATAACATAGTTTGCCGCTACGGACTCCCAGGAATTATCATTTGTGACAACGGAAAACATTTCGCCGATAACCCTTTCAAAGCCTGGTGCCCCAAAATGAAGATACAATAGAAGTTTATGTTTGTGGCACACCGCCAAGCGAACGGACAAGTTGAGCGAGCAAACCGCAGCGTTGTGGAAGGAATAAAAATCAGGCTAGATAGAGAAGGAGGGAGCTGGCTGGACCAATTATATCACGTGTTATGGACGCACTAGACAATGGTTAAAACCGGTAATGGTGAAACACCCTTTAGCCTCACATATGGCACGGAGGCAGTAATACCAACAGATATAGGAATGCTAACCAACCGGAGCACTAACACTGAGGGCAATGGAGGAAGCCTACGAGTAAATTTGGACTTACTAGAAGAAAGAAGGGAAGTAGCCGCTATAAGGGAAGAAAAATATAAAAGACAAATGGAGAGATACTAAAAAAAAAAGGGTGTGCCCAACCACCTTTCGACAAGGAGAACTAGTACTTAGAAGCAGTGAGGCAAGTAGAGTGGAAGGCACTGTAAAGTTAGGCCCCCACTGGGAAGGACCATACCAAGTAGCATATGTGTTGGGAAACAGGGCCTATAGACTCCACCACATGTCCGGAGAGTCGGTGCCAAGAACTTGGCAAGGAAGTCTTCTCCGAAAATGCTACGTCTAATCAAAAAGAGTCAAGACCAATAATCAGCTCATGGCTGAAACTTTTAATATTTCCTTGTACTAACGCTGCCCTAGTAGGATATGTAGGAGTTCTCTCCCTTTTCCAAAAAAATTATAAATATAAATCTTGACCTCCGGATTAAGAGGCAAGTGATTTTGTTTATCTGTACTATTTCCTTTGGGTTGAACTGTCTCTGTAAAAGTTCTGCTCCTTTAAAATTAGTTTTTTAGTGATTGTGACAAAGGGGAGAGTGCCCTCTCTAAAAAACTCCATGCTTAGTCTGAAGCTATCCTAAGCATAGACGGGATGAGCACCCCACCCTAATTCTCTCCATGTTTAGTCTGAAATTATCCTAACATGGACGGGATGAGCACCCCACTCTAATTAGCTCCTTGTTTAGTCTGAAATTATCCTAACATAGACCAAGAGCAACCCACACTAATCCGCTCTGAGACGCACTCGAAATATGCAAACACATGGTAGCCGTTAACATGTCCGGACCACATTTAAGCAATTTATTTTCTTAAACAGTTGTGTATATAGACGAAGGACGCTTCTAAAATATAACATCACATGCAAAGAAAGTAAAATAAAACTGAATGAAAGCAAAGGCCTACGGCCTACATTCACCCACAGTTATATTAATTGATTACGACCTCAGGCCCAAAATGCATGGTTCACAAAACAATACAACTTCAAGAAACAAGGCCTACAACCAAAACTACAACATAACCAACAACACTTATACTTGATCTTCCGGAGCAGAAGCATGAGTAATGGCTCTGAGATCTTCGACTGAAGGACGATAATTATCACCTAGCGCCTCCAAGTAGCGAAATGAGACAAGTGACAATTCCGCCATTGCTTCATCAAGCTTCTGATCAGCCATGGGGTCATAACCAGGGACCAATATCATTGGGGTGTTAGCTTTGTGGTAACGATACCCGTTACGAACACCATCCCCATATCTGGAGAAGGTAGCACGGGCTCGGACCATACCGTAAGGCTTGTTAAACTCAACACTGGAATGAATTTTTCCCACAAACTCCTTCATACCATCATTCAGCACCCAGTCGAGTTTTTGAGTTAAAACGTCATTTTCGGTTGTCAGATAAGCGTTCTCCTTTTTTAAAGCCTCCATGGCTGCATGTTAACTCACCTCCCTAGACCTTAGTCACTCTAGCTAATCCACCATCCTGTCCCACTCCTCAAGCGAGATAACCTTTCCCCTGGAAACCTGCCCTGCAACTTGTTCTCTTAGAGCATCTTGTTCCTGTTCAACCACAAGCATCTCAGCGGTAAGAGGGTTGATGACATTGCTGCTTTTCCCAAGTTTGGTCTTAAGCTTGGCCACCCTCTTGGTAAGGTTTTCATTATTGATCCGACCAATCTCCCAGCGACCACGCAACTCTCTCCCACTAACAACCATTTGGGACAGTAGCACATTGTACTGGTGGCTGAGTTTGATATCGTCCATCTCCCTCCATCGCTTCACCTCAACAGGAGTCTCGAAATTCTCCAACATGTTACGACTGATAACAAGATCTCTCTTGTCACTTTCATTCAGAGCGATCCTCCTTGGGAAATACCTGTTTCTAGCCACCTCCAGCCTCCGACTCGGAGTCATTTGCTCCTCTGAAGGGGATTTCCCTTTATCGGTCCCAGATGGACCAACCCCTTCACCAACAACCTTCACAGACACTTCCGGAGCGCTAACACCATCACTCACATTGACTTGATCTTCTCCCATCGGAATAGCTTCTGTGTGCAACAACTTCAGGGAATCACCGCCACCAGCATGCTCAGGTACGTCCACGACCATAGTGTCCCTGCCAAGAGCATATCACCTCCTTCCTCCAGAGGCACCCTCGTGGTCTTGACCGGAGCAGGCGACGCATCGTGGGATACCTCTGTTTCAGAGATAGGGAGGGGAGAATCGTGGGAAGTCGTGGCATAACCAGTAGTACTCGTCGAGCCTGTAGCAGAAATATACCCATCAAAATCTTTCAAAGGATCATTTCCATAAGAGGATATAGAAACAGGGGGAGAAAGGGAGGATGACGATGCAGTAAATAACGGGTGACCCAATCGCTCTGACCCGGACCACCCCTCCTCTTCCTCTGAAGATAAATCAATAAGGGTACCTTTCTTGGCTGAATGTTTCTGGCGTTAGGAAGAACCACCAGCGGAGTGATCTAGTTCCCTCTTTTTCTTTTTATTCTCTTTCTTGTGAGACTCGTACGCCTCAGCAGCAGCAGCCATGGTAACAAAACCTTCAGGGGTCAAGCTGCGGATATCCGGAGAAGGATCCACATACCTCCCCTCTATTTGGTCCAGAATGAAAAGCTCATTCGGACCCAACTGCACCAATAGATACTCCACCCCATCCAAATTATCCAGCTTCAGATACTCCAAGAGTCCAATAGCTGCGGATAAACCATGAAAAACAAAACACATTAGACACAAGCATTTCTACATAAGTAAGGGAAAAAAACCAGATAAACCTACTTTGACCATTCCTCGTGATGGTAGGTTTCATGAAGAGAGAAACCTAGTTCTTGCACACACCAGCCAGAATCAACACATGTGTCGGATAGCTTCTCGTAATCTTGTTTGCCAACATCAATTGGATCTGAGCCGGTTCCTGCTCCATAGGAGGTGGCACAATTTTCCGATACCCTCTGGCAGGCACATCACGCCAGGCGAGGGGTAGTGGGGCCAAACTGCTAACCCAAAAGAAGGGCTCCTTCCACTTCTTTAAGCACCAGGGTACAGCAACAAAGCACTCCATCTCTACCTCCCCACTTTTAGGTTGTTTCTCTGCGGTAAACCAGTCGCCACTACGAGGTAGCGGCGCCATAAACCAAGAGAATGATGAAAGCCCAAAGCGCGACACAAGATCTCAAACTTCGTGATCCTAATGACTCCAATGGGGATCATCTAGGAAAGAATAAGGAGGGCTCATCTAGGCAAGAATAAGGAGGTAATACTCAATGACAGACAAGAAAAACTCGGTGAAAGTAAGACGAAGGTTGGCAAAGTCAAACCACCGGGCATACACATCGATAGAATCAGCAGGGCAGTTCAAGGCATTTTCGCTGCTCAAGGGATGATGGACACGCCATTCTACTTGAAAGATGTGTTCAGGGCGCATCTTTTTGAACTCGGTATGCTTCAAAGTACAAAAGAAGGAAACTAGGTCATCCTTGCCCATGGAGGCCGGTGGAAAGTAGGCAAAGCATTGAGCACTGAGCTAAGGAATTTCAGTCGCCGGCTGGTTCTTCAGATTTTTACCAATCTTGCTCGTTTGTATCCGTTCTTCAGCTCCTTTTCGCTCCATGATCTAAATTCAACTCTAATCTGCAATTATAACTAAAAATATACCATATCATAACAAAAGTTGCAGAAAACTAGAGTAAAAATGAGAAATATGATTACAAAATATCGATTATTTTAAGCATATCAAATAGAATAAAATCGAAATACGACTAAATAGTTTTTGGAATACAGGGGAACTAATACAAAATAAGCGAAACAAGTTCCATATAGCATCCAAAAAGTCACATAGCATAAGCATCAAACTTGTAACCTCAAATCCCTTAATAACGTTAAAAATATAATACGTCAGCATAAAGTTGGTGGGTTATTCGCACAATCATTAAATATAAGTAAGAAAAAGTTTTCAATAATTTTTGACCCATAAATAAGTATGTAAATCATTTTTAAATCATAAGTGAATCATATAAAACCTTTTATGAAATATATTTCAATAGCATACGCCACAAATACATACATGAGTCTTAGATATAATATAACACCTGAACCATAACATACTCCGTTTAGTGGTGAGGGATACGCCACAAATACATACTAAGGTTATACTACGAATAAAGCGGTCATAACATCCACCTAACTTGACAGAGCGACAACATCATCATATAGTTAGTGGTGAGGGTTTGTTAACCCATATAGATCTATATATATATATATGTACCGTCGGCTCATACGAGTTGACAAGTGTGCATACGGGGCCTCATATTACCACAAAGGCCATACAAGTATAGGGAACGCTAATCTAAAGGCATCATAATCCAATATCTCATAATAATACATACTTGCATAATACAATACAACATACATACTTTAAAATATAACGCTTAACATGCCAAAAAATAGTATAAAGCGGTAAAAAGGGCACGAATAACTCACAAAAATAGCAAAGCAAACGTAATACGATACGTCGGGTAATAATCAACCAAAAGCAACTCCTTCGCCTAAGTGCCCTAGCAATACATACAACAAACCGTCTAAGCACCTCTAAGTCTAGTAGGGTTTGCCTTATACATTAACGTTATATGTTATAATATTAATAATGTTCGAAAAGGATAATATTTCACGTTAATAATAATAATGTAATATACTTGTGTCATAAGACAACCTCATACTAATATTACAAGTGTTTATGATTACGATCGATCATTCGATATTATATATGTTTACCAAAAAAATAATACTTTCGCAGTAGGAAGCTACTGCGGTGCAGCGTCCTTGTTACACAATCTTGTTTCGCAAGTTTTGTTACGTAAAAGGTTGTTATGGAACAAAAGTGTTTCGTGGCATGTTCTTCTTACGGCCATTAGGGTGTTACGCAGGTCTTTGTTATGCAAGAATAGGTGTTATGTTGCTAGTTGTTACGTAAAATGTTTGTTTCGGTAAAAAGGGCCTACCGCGGTGCAACAAAGAAGTGTTGCGGCGCAGCGGCTATTGTTTCGTTACGGGAACCTGTTTTTATGGTATCTTGTTACGGGGTTGTTACGGTACATAATCTTGGTTGATGAAACAAGGGACTGCGGTGCAACGGTAGGGTGTTGCGTCGCATCGGGCTTATTTTGCAACATATTTTTGATAACTGGCATCTCGTTGCGGCGTAGCAGGCTGTTGTTGCGTCGCAGTGAGCTACGGAACATAGATTTTCATGTTTTCTTTGAGTGCTTTAACGATTTTTTTTCACTATGTATCATGTCCATAGGTCCAATACAAGGTTCATAACACCATAGTTTCGCCATGAAATACGGATATATAGATGTTGAATGTCATTTTATTCATATATGTGTTCTAGGTGATAATGATAGATAACTTTTAAGATAATACTTCTTGTAAAACCATATTTACTTTCATTTTGACAAAGGTTTATGGATCTAATCCGAGATTAAAGAAAACTTAAGATTTACATAAGAAGGCTTACCAAAAGAGAATGATAAGGAGGTATGAATACTTCGATTAGTGTTGAAAACCTTCTTGGAAATGGGGTTTCTTTGTTGGTAAAATCACTAGAAATCGGTAGAGAATCAAAGCGAGAAAACTTGTGTGTGTTTTTGAGAGAGAAAAGATGTTTTGGTAAATGAGAAATGACAAGAGAGAGTGGGGAGACAATTGGGACAGCTCCCAACTACTCCAAAGCAGTAAATGGGTGGTTGTCTCGGTTAGTGGGAAAATAACCCGAGAAAAGAGATAGTGGGAATCTACAAAACCAAGAAAATAAGGTCACTGCGTCGCACCTCATAGGTGGTGCAGCGCAGTGCCTTCAGACGGGGAAAGTTAACTTTTTGGTTAAAATGACAGATTTTGTAATACTTTTAACGTTAAGTATGTTAGGGACCAATTTTGTAACAGATTTGCAGTTAGAGGACTAGCTTTGGAATATATTTTAACGTTAACTTTAATCGTATAAATAAAAGCAATAATAACCCTAGCTAACTTACGAGCATACTTATATCTACCATGCACTTAGGTTTTAATACGGTTTCCGTCATAAAGGTCGAGAAAGCCAAACGATACTAACCCGACAAAACATAAACATAAATAATACCACGATAAATAATATAAATCCAATAAAATCGATAAATACAATAAACTCATAAACTCATACGCGCATAAAGCGCAAATACCGAAGTAAATACACAATAGGTCAAAACGAAACATAAGTACATAAAACGATACACGAAATATGACGGAATAATACCTCGAAAGGCGTGGTTGTCACAACCGTTAGTACTAAACGGTTAATACTGCATGGTTAGTACTGCACATTTACTACTGATATTCTGGTTAGTACTGCACGATGTTTAGTTAATACTGCAAGGGCCAGTTATTACTGCACGATGGAGTTACTACTACAAGGTTATCTGGTTAAGCCTGCAAGGGCCAATTACTATTGCACGATGAAGTTACTACTGCAACTCAGTTACTACTGCGGCTAGGGTTATGGAAGACTTTCTTTTCAAGATAAAGATCTAAAGAATCACTCTCCTATTATAACTAGGTTTCCTTATGTAAGTCTTAGGGGACTCTATATATAAAGAGATCCCTAGGCATTGTAAAGGTGTGGTTTTCATCATGTTTATTCTTTAGGAAAACACCAAACGATCTCACCACTTGAGATCGTTCCCCTTTGTTCAGCCTCGAGGTCAAGATTAATTTTTGTAAAGAGAAGAAACACGTATATTCTGATCAAATAGATTGAAGCTGGTGTTGTTAGATGTTTTGTAGAAAAGCTAGGTTTAGCCTCAAGGTCTTTTATAGATCTATGTATTATGAAAAACAGGTGTATTAATCATTCCTTCAAGGTTAATACATTGAGGCTTAATGGTAATCGTTATTGTGTTATTGTTCTTATTATTTTTATATATACAATATTCGATTTTCATAAACTTGTGATAATCAAAGTGTTTATCCGCTGCAACTTCTTTGATAAATCTTGATCTACATAAGTGTGGTTGTGTTTACATAAACCCTAATCGATCTTGAAAAAACCGTCATGGCAATAGTTATAGGGGTAAGAAGGAGCACGTTAAGGGACGTAGTGCACGATAAAAACGCTTCCCGAAAGATCCGTGTTGATAAGCCCAAAAGCCAGACCCTACTTGCAGAACACGTGCTGAAAAGACGCCTATCATGGACATTCAACCGGCGGCATTTAATGTTGCCAATGATGCCCAATAAAATAGGGAGCCTTGACCGGTAGTGGGGTCCGACCAGCCAATCCAAGAGTAACCAGATAGTCACGAACGAACTAGAATAACTTCTCCATGTGAAATGGGCTCCGACAGAAAGAAAGTCTAGCATATTTCGACTTAAGGTCTCATAAATCACCCTAACTTATCTTACGAGCATACTTATATCTACGAGGCACTTAGGTACGTAGGCGGTTGAGTCGTGATTCTTCCATTAAGAGCATGGACCTAACCTCGAGGAATGTAGGCAATGGCCTTTGACGCCGGATAATACCTGAAACTTGATCATATGAGTCCGATAAGTCTTTGACCACACTCATTACAAGAGTCCTTTGACTCAGAGGTTCATTGATGTTGGCGAGGAGATCGGTTATCACCTTAATCCTGTAATAATACTCGTTGATCGTTATCTCAACGAGTTCCATGGATAGGAGTTCCATCTTGAGTTCATATCAAAGTTTACTAAAATTATAATTAATGAATTAGACCATTTGTCTTACCGAATTTACCATGATCTAAAAAGCAGACTAGTTGACGGTTGTTAGTCCGCGATTACCAAAGTTAAGCATATTAATGTTATTGTACCCAAGTCACGTTTATCACATGTTTAAGTTTATTGAACTATAAAAGCAAAAGATTTGATTATATTATGATTTGTTTATTGACTATAATATTAAGTAAAGATATACCGGCCATAAATATGATTCATTTTGCATGTGACATCATAATAGAGATGAAAATTGAAAATTATGAGGCTAAGCATTAGTCAAGGTGGCCGACCATGAATGATTAAAGACTTCTTCCTATATTATGTAAACTATTTTAGCTAGTTTTCATTTCAATTAAATAAATAGGCACTTGCTTTTTTTTAATTGTTTTAGAATAATAATTTGATAATTATAAGTCCTCTGTTGATTTGATAGTATTTATTATAGAAAAAATTGCATTAAAAGGGAAGGAACTATAGCCAAATTTAATCTAGAAAGGTAATTAGTTATATTTATGTTTTGTTTTTGCCAATCTTTATTTTTAAAGTAATTCATAAAATTAGATTATTCTAATACTAATAATAAATATGTATATAATAAAAGACAATATCAACAAAACATTCATTTTATTTTAGCAAGATATTCATATAAATTGGTTAACAAAGACAAAAGTAAAATACATGTCCGATGCCCCTAATGACATTTGATATCGTCAAATGGATTATTATATATATCGATGTCCCTATCATACTATTTTTATACATTCTATTTATAATTTACTCACACCACCATCATGTTAAAATAAATAAAGGTAAAAAATAAAATATGACAGGAAAAGAGAAAGATGTCAAAAAAAAACCATGACGATCATCACATGTCGCTAGGGAGGGACGTTGCACATACCACGTCTTGGTAACCCCTAATAAACATTGACTTATAATCCATAATAAATTAAATATTATATATAACTTTCTCTATATCATTTTGTTTTTGTTAAATTGACAAATCTTTATTCGGTAGCAAAATTTTAACCAAAACTTCTTAACCTTTTCACGTAAATAGAAAGAAGAAAAATGAATGTGTAGATTGCTCTATTAGGATTTGGAAACAAACAAGTTTTCTTCGTGCTTGAAGACCAAAACCCAACAAATGAACTGAAAAAAGTTCATATTGCCTACTCACTAATGCATCAACCAAATAATTAGGTATTACTGTAACTACCCATGTTGTATTATTAAGGATATTTAGTTTGATTTACTTCGCTTTGGTCACGGAAATGAATGATCAAAGAAAAGGTTCATATGAGGGTGGGAATGTCTAATCTCGAAGTCGAAAGGGGTTTAAGGCGACAATCCCCTTTTTTAGATGTGCCTTAAATTATTACATTCTATATAAAAATTTATATCCACATTATTATCTTGCAATTATTGAGCTTAACATGTCACGAAAAGGGTGATTCGGTTCCCATTATAATTTGTTTAAATTTATGAAAGTATTACTTATTACTTTTCAAAAGTATGAATGAGTAACATTGTATGTTGCATGATTAGAACATTATCTTTTAATGTAAATCCATTGATTAAAATAATTATTTTGAAAGATTATTAAATTGTAAAGTCGTATGTTTGCATTTGCATCGTCATATAAGGATTGGATTTCACACACAAAACAATGTATGACAATTCAACCATTTCCTTATTGTTTAAGTGAGAATATTGTTGGACATATCTGATAAAGATTGTTTTGAACGGAAAAAAAATCTATTAATAAAACTAATAAAAAACTAATAAGAAACTAGAATTAACAACAAAAAACCAAACCAACAACCTAAAAACTCCTATCAAATATCCAAAGAGATTCCGAAAATAACTCACCAAAACATATATCAAGCACCTACGTCAAATAATACCGAAAAACCTCGAAGAGATCCTAGAGTATTCTACCTAAATGCCTTTGAGATCAAATTATATTTGAATCAAATTCCTTACCATCTTCGCATGAAAACTCCAAGTACTCAAAAAATCATCGATAGGCACTCGATGATAATGGTTTTGTTTTAGTTCCATATCCTTTCGTTGAATTTTAGACCATACTTTTTTTCTTTTTCCATTCGGCTAGACCGAATCCTAGAACCCAATGTGTGAGAATCGATCCCAATTAAGTTTACTCTTTTCTTGATGTTGTACTTTTAGTTTTTCCTTGGTTGGCCAAGACCCATTATGGAATACGCCTTGAGTCCGACTAGACTAGATCCACTTTCGTCATTTCCATCGGGACTATGAACATCACAATCACCTTGATAAAGATAGTTGTAGGCGTGCAAAGGTTTCCTCGGGCCGGACGGAGATTGGCCCTCGAGTGCAAAGGCAGAAGGGAGCTTCCATTTCTCCTTTATCTTTATTTAAATCTAGTGAGTATGTGGGAACAACAGTGAGCAAAATTATCAAAATACTAGTACCGTATTGGTATCGATCGAATATAAATAGTACGGTACTCGGTATCGTATTTTCCAAAACTTTGGTATTAGGTACAATTGGTACCGATATTATATACTTTTTTGATATTTTATATGATACCGAATCGGTTTATCTTGGTTCCAGAAAATGACTGAAAAAAACTGGTACTAATCGGTTCGGTATGATACTAGTACAACGGTCACCCTTATTCGTGAGTTTGATGATCTTTGGTCAAATGGCGTATGGTTATGGTGATCGGTATTTTCTGGAATCTCTAGTCCATTAAGTGTTTCAAAATGGCGAGGCTTGTAGAGATAATTGTTAGGAACATACTGTTGAAAATAAACTAAGTATGGGTACTACTGCAAATCTACTACTACTTGGTTACTACTACAAATATACCTAGTTACTACTGCAAGAGCCCATTACTACTTCCCGTAAAGCATTACTACTGCAAGAAGATTTTGAAGAAAAATATAATTTTGAAATATATTTGTAATTATATTTTCCTTAGTTTAGTTGTTTTACAACTGTAATTGTTTAGTCATTTCCTACAAAAGTTAGGTTTAGCCTCAAGGCCTATATATATACATAGATCATTGAATTAAGAAAAACACGTGTATTGATCATTCATTCTACGATTAATACATTGAGGCTTGGTGGTGATATTCGTTATTGTTCTTACTGTTATATATATACAATATTCGTTTAATCACTAAACTTGTAATATCAAAGTGTTTAAATCCGCTGCTAAACTTTTTTGATAGATCTTGATCTATACGTTCAAAGTGTGGTTGTGTTTACATAATCATATAACCTTAATCGATTCTGACAAGTGGTAGCACAGCACATGAGGTGCTCTAGATCTACAGATCTACAAGTTTTTCATTAAGAATCTCAATCAAAAAGCTTACAATTACCAATCATGTCTGATGTGGTAGTTAACAAGGTCCCGGTCTTGAGCAGCAACGATTTTGATCTTTGGAAACTTAGAATCAAGCAACACATACTGCTTTCAGACTACACAACATGGGATGTGATAGTCAATGGAAACAACAAGTCATTACTTTGGTTGCTGATGGTACATCTGGAGGTCTTCAACCTCCAACTACATACCAAGAGAGGAAAAAGAAACAAACATAGATCAAAGCTCTTAGTACCTTACTAATTTCAATTCCTAATGAATATCAATCTCAGTTCTAAACTTTGTTCTCCTGAATGTCAAGAAGTCATGGTTAAATACAGAGATCATAATCAGGTTATCTGTGATACTTTTAAAACACTAGAAGAACAAAGAAGATCTGCATCTAGGGGAATTGAAAACCTAAAAACTCAGATAAAATCTTATAAATCAAATGAGTTAAGTTATCAAGAAAATATTAAATTTGTAGAATGGCAAAGAGATGATTTGTTGACTAAATTAAAAGATGATAGGGAAGAAATTAAAAGGATTAGTGAGGAAAAGGAGAAAGTTGAATTGAATGTAGGAGAGCTAGAATATGCTTCACAATAAGTAAATAACCTAATAAAACATCAAATTCATGGAAAAGTACAATCATTATTAGGTTATAAAGAAGTAGCTCCAACATTCAATCAAAATTACGTTCCTCCATTTTTAGATGAACCTAGAATACCAATCTCTCATACACATCCAACAAAATCATTCAAAATTGATCCAGTCAATTCTGAAGAAGTTTTGATTGAGGACTTAGTTGAAGAGAGTAAACTGAGCATTGTGAAAAATGATGACATTCCACTTGAAAATCACATTAGCACAACTGAAGGTGTAACTCAAAGAAATTCACAAAGTCCGGTGTCAATCATGCATGTTCAACAAGTAAAAAATTCTATCCAGTGTGCTTGTGAATGTTGTCAAAAGTACAAAGACCAAGAAGCTAAATCCTGGAATCATTTAGACACTAGAGGAAATAAATGAAACAAAAATCAGTTAAAATCACAGAAACAATATGATCAACCAATTAAGAAACCTGTAAAAGCTTGCTACATTTTTGGAAAAGCAAATAATTATGCTAAAATTTGTTTTTAAAACCCTATAAATCAACAGAAAAATCATAGAGGCCTAGGGTTTAAAAGCAAAGCTGAAGCAACACAAAATTTTGGAAGAACTACTGGAAAATTTATCCCAAACAAGCATTCATCATCTTCTGTGTCCAAACTTAGTCAAAAGTCAAAAACTGTTCTTAAAAACAATAAAAAAAAAAATTAGCAGTACTAATAGAGCTAATATTGCAAAGCATAACTCTGTTGATACCGCACCTGTTAATATTGCACAACAGAAAAAGGAAATAAAAACAGAAAAGGCTGGAGACCAAAACGCAAAATAACTTAACCTAAAAAACAAAATGGTTTTGAAAATCTAATCTAGAAAAAGGTGAGTTATTTTGATGATAAGGGTAAAACCAAGACTACAATGGTTTGGGTTCCCAAAAGAAACTAATCTTATCATTTCCTGTCCAGGAACAACGAACAAACAAGGAAGAGAGCAGTTGGCATGTCGATAGTGGTTGTTCCAGGCACATGACATGCAACATAGCTTGTCTCCAAAATTTTGAAAAATATAATGGAGACTATGTTGCTTTTGGTGGAAATCCTAAAGGAGGAAAGATTACTGGGAAATGAACAGTAAGTAATGAAAAAGTGAGATTTGAATATGTATTCTATGTTCAACAGTTGAAGTACAATCTACTAGGTGTGTCACAAGTCTGTAACAAAAAGAATTCAACCATCTTTACAGATACCGAGTGTTTGATCATGGCTCCTAGTTATATAGTAGATGAAAGCAAGGTACTGTTGAGAACTCCAAGAAAAGATAATGTGTATTGTTTTGACTTATCAAAGGCAGTTTCCAACAGGAGAAGTAACTGCTTTGTCTCAAAAGTAAAAGTTGATGAATTTTCACTTTGGCATAGAAGAATGTGTCATATGAATTTCAAGAACATTAATCAACTTGTTAAATCAAAGCTGGTGAGAGGAATTTCCATCAAACAATACTAATATGAAGATAAATGTGTGGCTTGTTTGAAGGGAAAACAACATAAGACTTCACATAAGTCAAAGAAAGTAAATTCCATTGATACTCCATTGTTTCTACTGCATATGGATTTATTTGGTCCTACCAATGTAATAAGTATAGCAAAGAAGTCTTATTGTCTAGTAATCACTGATGATGATACTAGATATACATAGGTGTATTTCTTAGCAACCAAGGATGAGACAAGTCAAATTCTCATCTTTTTCATCACCAATGTTGAAAACCAGACAAACCTGAAGGTGAAGAAAATTCATTGTAAATGGTACTGAATTCAAAAATAATGTAATGAATAAATTATGTGAATCAAAAGGCACTAAAAGACAATTTAGTGCTGCAAGGACTCCTCAAAAAAATGTTGGAAGCTGAAAGAAGAAACATGACACTAATTGAAGCTACTAAGAGTATGTTATCTGACTCAAACTTGCCCATCTTCTTCTGGACAGAAGCTGTTAATACTGGATGTTATGTGCAAAATAGAGTACTTATTGTCAAATCCAAGAACAAGTATCCCAAAGAATTTTTGCACAAAAGGCAACCATTAATCATCTTCCTAAAGTCATTTGGTTGTTCATGTACTGTTCTCAACTCAAAAGACTATCTTGGAAAGTTTGAAAGCAAAGCAGATGTTGGATATTTTGTAGGATATTCTTCACAGAGTAAAGCCTACAAAGTGTACAATCACAGAACAAGCATCATTAAAGAAAGTGCAAATGTGACTTTCAATGAAAACACTTCAAATTCTCAAGGCAAATGGCCAAATTGGCTATTTGACATTGATGCATTGACAAGATCTTTGGACTTTGGATATGAGTTCAAGCAAAATTCAAACTCTGGAGATCACAGTGGTCCTTCTTCAAACCTAAAAATAATAGAGATAACTGGAACTGATAAGTTGGATCCAATGGAGTATGGATATTTTCCTATGTTTACAGCTAATCCTCTTGATGTTCTTGATGAATTAGAGAAGGAGATAGAAGAAGAAATTGTACATGAAGCCAACAAAGAGATTTGCAATACTAATGGTGGTACTATTGCTTCATCAAGCAAGATCAGTAGTAACGAGGTTCAGACAGAATAAAATCAGTATGACACAAACTTAAAACCTCAACATTTGGAATTCAGACCAAATGGAGTGCCTCACATGGCTGAAATGGGTTCAGATGGTGAAGAGAAGATTGTGTCTGATGAAGATACTGATATTGAAGTACTAACTCCAATTCCAAAACTTGGACTTGATTTACCTGAACCGAATGAGACAAATCTAGAATAAAAAATATGAATGGAGAAAATTCCAACTTCAAGAGTTCATAAGAATCATCCAACCACTCAAATTATTGGAAATTTAGATGTTTCAATGCACACAAGAAGTCAAGCTAACGTGAATAAAGATCTTCATACAGATTTCAATACATGTTCGTTTGCATGTTCCTTGTCTCAAGCAGTACCAAAAAAGATTCAAGAAGCTCTCCTTGATCTAAGTTGGATAGAAGCAATGCAAGAAGAACTACTACAGTTCAAGCTGCAAGCTATTTGGACTTTGGTGGTTCTACCATATGGAGAGTACTTGGTACAAAATGGATCTTCAGAAACAAGAAAGATGAAAGAGGTATTTCCATCAAGAACAAAGCAAGGTTAGTGGCTCAAGGATACACACATGAAGAAGGTATTTTTTGGGCCAAGAAATTGACTGGATGAAGCTATGGAGTCTTCTGTGTGTAGGAATAAAGATGATTTCAGTTCGGGGAGGGTCCGAACTGAAATCAGGAATAATCCGAAGTGAAATTTCAGTTCGGGGAACAAGTTAGTTCAGATACTCTGAACTAAATGAAGTTCCTCCGAATTGAAAATAAACTGAAGTTTAACTTAACTCAACAAGTCAACATTGAAGATATCAACTAAGAGGCTGAAGACTTTGATTCCGAATTGAGGTGAACTCCCCGAGATGAAATTAAGATGATGACATGTTGTAATAATTAGTTCTTAGTGTTTTAGATTTTTTCTACAAATAGTGTGATAGGTTGTTAGAGTTTGTTGTCTTTGAACCCGGAGCTCAAGTTTGAGTTCCGTTGAGGTTGAATGTCGGTTGTAACAAGCTCGATCCAAAACCTGTAACCACTATCAATGAAATCTTAAACAGTTGCGCCTATTTTTGTCTCAATTTCAGTTTCAGTTTCGAAAATATGTTTCTCCTTTTGATTCCAACTCAGGTCATGAGATTCCCCATCATGACCTGTTTCATTTTGATTCGCTGAGTGATAGAGAGTCAAATTCAGGACCTGTCAGTATTGATTATGAAGATGCATTTGCACCAGTAGCAAGAATGGAATCTATAAGAATTTTTCTTGCATTTGCATCTTACAAAGGTTTTAAGGTGTATCAGATGGATGTGAAAAGTGCATTTTTATATGGACACATCGAAGAAGAAGTCTATGTCAGACATCCCCCTGGATTTTAAGATCCAAAATTTCGTCACTTGGTGTATAGATTGGACAATGGGTTATATGGTTTACCTCAAGCTCCTAACATTGTCTGAGTATATGTTGAAGAAAAACTTTCAGAGAGGAACAATTGACAACTCTTTTCATCAAGAAAGTCAAAACTGACATCTTGTTAGTACATATATATGTTTATGACATCATTTTTGGTTCAACCAAAGACATCTTGGGCAAAGAATTTGAGAAACTGATGCACAACAAGTTCAAGATGAGCTCAATGGGAGAGTTAACTTTCTTTCTTGGACTACAAGCAAGCAGAAGACTAATGGTATGTTCATAAATCAATCTAAATATGTGAAGGATATACTGGATAAGTTTGGATTCTCAGAATAAAATCTTGCTAGTACTCCAGTAGAAAGACATAAACAGTTAACTGCATATCTTGAGGGGGAGGATGTGGATGTACATCACTATAGGTCAATGATTGGGTCTCTCATGTATTTATCTGTATCTAGACCTAACATCATGTTTGGAGTTTATGTGTTTGCTAGGTATCAAACAAAGCCTAAGATGTCTCATCTTTATGCAGTCAAGAGAATATTTAGATACTTAAAGGGCAAACCTACTTTAGGTCTTTGGTACTCTAAGGATTCTTCATTTTAATTAATAGCTTATACTAACAGTGATTATGGAGGTGAAACTTTGGACATAAAGTCAACATCAGGAGGATGTCAATTTATGGGTTCAAGATTAGTGTCATGGCGGTGCAATAAACAAACAACTGTGTCAACATTATCAACAGAAGCAGAGTGTGTAGCAGCATCCAGTTTTTGTGCACAAGTTCTATGGATATAAAATCAGATGATGGATTATGCATATGCTTTTCTCAACACTCCTAACTATATTGAAAACAAAAGTACAATAAGCATCATCAACAATCTAGTAAAGCACTCCAAGACAAAGCACATACAAAATCCAGTTCCATTTTATCAGAGATTGCAATGAAAAGAAGCTAATTCATGTTGAGAAAGTTCATACTGATAATCAGTTTGCAGATCTTTTCAAAAAAGCTTTTAATGTGGGAAGATTTACATTCTTGATTAGCTGTATTGGAATGCTCAATCTTGAATAAATTTGAATTTAGTAACTGAAAATTGTCAAAAACCAAATTTTATAAGGCAATTTTTAGTACTGCATTAGTAATCTTAAGTATTATTCGTATTTTACTCTTTAGTATTGCACTATATTACTACTACAACATTAATAGTATTTTTATATTTTGCAGTATAAATTAGTACTATATGTAGTTTTGTTACTACAGTTGGTTTGGTTAATACTGCTCGATATGTTAATACTGCAACCATTAGTACTGCAGGGTAATTTTTTAAATTATATTACTCTGTTACTAATGCGTTGACAAGTCAAAATTCAACATGCAATTCACTTTTATACGTGGTTGTCTATGATTGGACCTAATTTAAAAGCTACAACACACGTCAACTCTCTATATGTCCAACTTTTTTGTTTAATTGGCCTATAAAACTCTTTCGAACCAGAATTCAAAAGTTTAAAAGAATCCCCAAATCTTCCGAAAAACCCTAATTTTCTAATTCGATTTGATTACATCTAAAATCAAGTTTTTCTTTCTTATTCATCGATCAAGATTTCTTCAAATCATCAATGGAAAACTTACAATTATGTGATGGTCACAATGTGTGTGCTTATCTTGTTAAGCTATATAACAATCGGTAATTTCACCCCATTATTGATTTCTTGTTACAATCTCACATTCACTTTGCATTGACTGTTCATCCAGAGATTTAAGAAGATTATATACGTAGCTTATGGGTTACTGTTGCTTCTTCTATTTAGAATGAGGTACCTGGGTTAAAGCTATTGTGGAAAGCAAGTTACAATAACATAGGCAAGTCTAAGAACTCATCTTCAACTTCAAGATTAAGGAGGTATAAAAACTCCTCCTACTCAAATCTTATTTGAAAACTTTCAAAGGATGGGATATGAGGGACAATTAACTACTACATCTTTTCAAAAAGGGATGTTGTCTCCTCAATGAAAATTTATTATACATACTTTACAACAATGTCTATCCCAGAAAAAAACTGGTTGGAATGAAGTAGGGAGTACTTTGGCATCAGTCATGGTATGTCTTGCTACAAACAAACATATTATGTTGATGCAGATATTCGATGACTAGTTGTTCTATTAATTTGTCTTTATGTATACGTAAATTACTTCGATTATTGTAGGATTTTGTAGTCCCACGAACTTGTATGTTCGTGGGCATAGAATCTGTTTGGGCTGCTCACCAACTTGCATGTTCGTGAGGCCCATAGTAACTCATTGTAAACGAACTTGTCTCTCTATATAAAGAGATATCTAGTTCTGGTTTAGGGTTAGTTTTTACAGAGAGAATTCGTGGAATACGTATATTGTAATTGAGTGGTTCACCTGGCTCTGATACCAATTGTAGGTCCCAGTGTTCCTGTCAAAAAGGTTAATCCAATCGATCACAAGGCGGAAACTCAAGAGGTTTTTTGATGGTATGTTGTGGAACTTGGCTCATCTTGATCAAATGTATCCAAGATTCTTACAACATCTGTTCAATTTTAAGTTGACTGATCATTCAAAATCAAATAATGTTTTTGCATCAAAGTCTCATGGAAAAAAGTATTTGCAAATATGAGAAGAATAAATAAAGATTTTACTGGGCATGTTACTCCATTGTTCTCTACAATGGTGGTAGTAACTCAATCCATAGGTGCGGGACCAAGTACTCAAATTGTGTCTCAACCCACACCTTCTATTGCTTCACCTTCTTTACCTCCTGTTTCTACTGCACCATCTGTTTCTAATGTTTCAACATTGATCCCTTTTCACAGAAAAAGAAAGACAAAGAGAACTCTTCCTTCTCTTGTGTCTCAACCTACCTTAAACCTGTCATTAACTTCTAGTCCTCGACCAGACACTCTGTTTGTTGAGACACAAATAAGGGAAACCAATGAGTTGTCCCCCAGGATCAGGGAGGTGGTCTATAAGGAGTGGGATGACCATGTTGTAAAGGCTCAAACTAATGTTGTATCACCTAGTGGTGCACATGGCAGTTTGACAGGCAATAAGACCCAACCAATGACAACACTTGATGATGATGATACTTCTTTTGAAGCAGCATAGGAGGGTGAACCCAGGTGCCAAGAAACCAAGGGGGAGGGAAGTAATCATGCTAGGCAAGAGACTCACTCTAAACCAATTTCCAATGATCCTCAAACTGTTGGTACTCAACAGGGACGGGGTAAGGATAGAGATGACCATACAAACCTGGAATTGATGGAAATGTGCCTCAAATATACTGAAAAGGTGGATAAACAGTCTGAGGAACCTGCCCTGTTAAAGAATTTAGTTCTCAAGTTGGTGCAAAAGAAGAAACACATAAAGTTTCAAATGAAGAAGAAGAAGCATGTGATGAAAGATGTTGCAACTTTTCCTATGCCCTCTAGTTCCTCCAGTTCCTCTTCTGATGAGGATGATTACAAAAAGGGGGATGAAATGGACATTGATGAGATGGGGTCTGGTACTGAAAAGAAAAGTTCAGATGAAGTTATTACTGCAACTTCAGAATTGTTGAAAAAAGTGATGTGTCTGAAATAAACCATATTTTGTAGCCACATTTATCGTATTTAAGCATCATTATCTGCAACTTTTGTTATGATTTGGTATATTTTTAGTGAGAATTGCAGATTAAAGTTATATTTGGGCTATGGAGCGAAAAGGAGCTGAAACCGGCTTGAAACGGAGACAAACGAGCAAGAAACATGAAAGTTGAGAAACAGCCGACGGCTGAGGATATTTAGCCGGCGGCTAAATTGAAGTTTTCGCATAATTGTTCGTTACGTGCCGCGGAAGCAACTTTTTGACCCGCGTGTTTCAGCCGACGGCTGAAGTGAGCCAGCCGACGGCTAAAAGGCCGTTTTCAGAATTTATAAATAGGGCTGCTAGGGTTCGGGTTTAACACACTTTATTCCTTATTTTCAACCTGCATTAATCCTGGAAAGCTGCAAGAAGAGTCCTAGAAGCCTTTGATCACGTGGAAGCTTTTGGTTAATCTCTTTTAACCAATTTCTAAGTTAACAATTGTTTGATTCAACGTTTATGCATTATTTTCTTAACACAATGTTTTGTTTTAAGACCTATTATGTTATTTGCTTACAATCCAACATGAGCTAAACTCTTTAAGCGATTGCTTGGATTGTTGAACCTGGATTTATGTTTTAATCAAGTTTATGTTTGAACTTATTGATTTTTCCATTATTATTTACGTTTAATCGCGATCCATGTTTATTCAAAGTTATTAAATCTACTACTTAGCGTGATTGATAGATCTATAACATAACTAGCGTTCTTATAAATTTATCAGTTATTTACGATTATATAATTTATTAAATAATTGTAGCTTGATACTTAATTGAGATAGGCTAAGAGATTAGTAATTTAATGAATTGAATGGACATGACAATTATATCTAATCTGAATAATTGAGACTTTTGTTAATTCGTAGTCGACAGATTAAATTGTAAATAATAGTGAACTTAAAGCACAATTTAGAGTGGATAAATCTAAGATAGCTCTTGATGTACGAATAGTCGTATGATCTTTCTCTAAAATTGTAGGATTAGATAACTTTAGCGGGAAATCTAGTTATCATAAAAATCACAGTTAAATCAATCAAACATATTCTTGTTAATCATGATCCAGGTGAAACGTAATTCCAAGTAATCGTTGCTTTTAAATCTGATTAATTCTCAAAGACTTTTCGAAACAGTTTTTCATCCGCAATCCATTTAGTTAATTAAATTGTTATTTAATTTAGTTATTTGTTTTCTGCATTATGTTCTCTCAGAACTAAAACGTCCCCCATATTTAATTGCTTTAATTAGTTTAATTATATAATTTGAGATAACGGATATAAATACACGTTCCCTGAGTTCGATCCGGACTTACTGATTCTATATTTACGTACGATCAGGTACACTGCCTGTATTGTGTGTTAATATACATTGGTATAATCCTTTTCTAAACTTTAATTAATTTTATGTTATAAAATACACATCAAAAAGCTTCTGATGAGATTCACACAGATTCTACAGAGTTGTTGCAACATAAAAGTTCCGATGAGGTTAATACTGCTACCACAGAGCAGATGTATATAGAAGAGTATATGGTTAGCACTGCAGTACTAACAGAAATAGTTTCTGTTGCAGCATTAACAACAGTCAATGAAGAGGAAGAAGGACATATTGATATGGTATTGTAACACTATGATGGATCTTTTGATAAACTTGATGCTAAAAACCAAGAAGAACCTACTCCAGTTGTTGTTGCAATAGAAGCTTCCTCGGACAAGAAGACTGGTGTAGTCAAGGGGGAGAAAGAGGCAAAAGTGGTAAACTGGAAAGATGACAGTGGCTTTTCTCCAAGTTCAACTGATGAAGGTTATGATGATACAACAGCGGTAACTTAAAAAGGTGCCAATACTGATTGGGCAAATAAAATGTTACCTCAATTTGATGAAATAAAGAAAGAAAGTTTACAAGAAGGAAGACAAGCTGAAAATGATGTAGTAAATGAACCTGTTACTACTGCATCAACTCAACAAGAAACTGGTACTAATGTACCAGTTACTACTGTGTCTGAAGAACCAACAAGTGAAGAAAGGACTTTGGCTGAAGAATTGTAAAAATCAAGAGTGAAGTAATCCAAAAGAGAAAGCAAGAATAAGCCAAAATACCCAAACAAAAGGGAGTATTCGTTCCTACTGAATTAAAAGTTCAAATATGTGAGGGTGAAGATTATGTTCTTGATCCTACTGCTCCTCATGGAATTACATCAATTATTCCTCCTGATACAAGACTTTCTCCAGTCTCTCTTACTCAATACATTGGAGGTCAAAGAATTGATCCAGAGGATCTTCAAGTTAAAGGTAACGGTAAGAAGGTGGTGGGTGAAGAAGAACCAGTCAAGAAAACATATGAAACAAGGAAAGTGAAGATAGATAAGCTTGTGGCTAAACAAAAGGGAGTATTCGTTCCTACTGAATTAAAAGTTCAAATATGTGAAGGTGAAGATTATGTTCTTGATCCTACTGCTCCTCATGGAATTACATCAATTATTCCTCCTGATACAAGACTTTCTCCAGTCTCTCTTACTCAATACATTGGAGGTCAAAGAATTGATCCATAGGATCTTCAAGTTAAAGGTAACGGTAAGAAGGTGGTGGGTGAAGAAGAACCAGTCAAGAAAACATAGGAAACAAGGAAAGTGAAGATAGATGAGCTTGTGGCTTCTGAAACATTTGATGTGTCACATGATCCTGCAGTATCTAGAAAGGTTCATGATGAACTTCAAAGAAGAGAACTTGAAAGAATTGAAAGAGAAGAAAGTGAAAGAGCTGTTAAAAATTCAGAAAGCAGAAGCAGCCAAGAAAGCTAAAAAGGACAAAATGGATAATGACAAACATAAGTTTGTAAAGTATCTGAAAGACAGAGGTTATACTGGCAAGTCACTTGGTCCTATGAGCTTTGTAAATGTTCTTGGTATGTATGAAGTGGAAAGAAAGAAAGATAAAGATGATGTTGTTATGTTGATTAGGTCGTAGGAGAAGGAAAGGTATGAGTTGGAGAGATTGATCAAAAGAGCTCATGATTTGGGAGCTAGGGTGTTGAATGAACAAGGTAAGGTAGTTTCAAATCCTTTCAAGCCTCAACCTTCTGTTATTGATCTTGAAAGAAGAAAAGAAAGAAGTCTTTGTCCACAAGACAAGTTCCAAAGAGGCAGAAGGTTGTGATGGAATCTAGTACAGGAGAAGAACATATTGTGGTAGATAAGGAACAAACTGAACTTCCACAGACTTAGGAACCTACTGCAACTACTCAATTTGTTCTTGATGATCCTTCTTCTATAGTGGAAATAGAAGGAGATATAGAAATCTCTCCAGATGATTTCTCAGCATTGATTATTCCTAAAGATGTTCTTTATGTGCAACCAGAGATCATAGATTGGGAGTTTATTGGGGGTGAAAACAAAACAACTAATCAGGTGACTAGAGATGGCAACAAGAAGTACAAGATGCTTACTTTTTACAGAATGGTCAAGGAGTTCACAAGACAGGATTTGGTTAAAATGCATCAAAATGGAGTAAGAAAATACTCACATAACATAGGATCTTGTTCTGGTACTGACTTGGAACTAGATTGGTTGAATGGCTTGTTCACACCTTAAGTAAAGATGTTCAGTAGTATATTTCACAGAGGTGGATATGGTCCAGTCATTGAATGGATTTTGTATGAGAGAAGTGGAGTCTACTCTACCATTAGGGAGCAAGGTGCCATCAAATTCTTTTTAACTTGGCACGGATAATGGTGGCCTCAGAAAATTACAAGAAGAAATGCCAAAGAAGAAGAGGGACAGTAGAAAGTAGTTTTGTAAATTATCTTCCTATGTTAAAATGCATAATCATAAACTTACAACTTTGATTGTAATAAAACATAATTTTTTTTTGGGATGGGGGGGGGGGGGGGGGGGGGATTGTTGGGAATATACTAGTTGAAAATAAACTAAGTATGATTACTACTGCAAATCTACTACTGCTTGGTTACTACTGCAAGTATACCTGGTTACTACTGCAAGAGCCCATTACTACTACCTGAAAAGCATTACTACTGCAAGAAGATTTTGAAGAAAAGGATAATTCTAGAATAGATTTGTAATTATTTTTTCCTTAGTTGTAGTTTTTTACAATTGTAAATGTTTAGTAGTTTCATAGAAAAAATAGGTTTAGCCTCAAGGTCTATATATACATAGATCCTTGTATTAAGAAAAACACGTGTATTGATCATTCATTCTACGAGTAATACATTGAGGCTTGGTGGTGATATTCGCTATTGGTCGAGAGATAGTGGGGTGTATTTCAGGTTGTGATTTGGTTGGTGGGTTGTATTTCAGGTCGTGAGTTGGTTGGTGGTTTTATTCATGCCGGGAGATTATTTTATGAGTAGTTCATGTCAAGTGAGGTCCACTTGAGGCCGATCGGGGGGCTTGTAGAGATTGTGGTAACAAATTCTTTAATCCATGTGTTTTGTGGGGTCGTGGTGCAAGTGATTTACAATTGAGGTCGCAGTTTCAGATGGTTTGTAGGTAGTTGGTTCATATTAGTTGTCTTGGGTTTCGATTAGGCTGTGTTTTGGTTATCTCAACAAGGGTCGAGTTGGTCAAGTTCTAGGTTGTCTATTGAGGTGGTCTTACAATCTATGTTTTTTCTTCGTTAACCGATTCTACATATCATTGTACGACCACTTCATTTATTAGGTTGGTCGGAACTATTTGGTTTGAGGTTTCGATGGGTTTGTTGGTGTTTTAGTGTCAGTTGTGGTCAACTTCCTACCCATTCACATCATGTCGTTTGATGCCCTTAAGTGGTTTGGTGTAGAGTTGGGGTTGGTTAAGAGAGAGTTTCAATTTCATTGTTTGAATCTTCCAAAGTCTCAATGTAAGAGTCATTTGTTTAAGTATTAGGTTTTAGGGGTCGATTTGGTAGAAATTGTTGTTTACGGTCGTTGCAATTTTCTAGCATCTTACTGCTTTAAAGAAAACATATTACACAAATAGATAAATCCGAAACTTATATATATAAAATGACCAAAACATACAAAGGTTAGTATTTTAGTAAATACAAAGAATATTTAGGTTTTGTCCTTTTTATTTTGCTAAGATATCCTTTATGATTATTTTAGCAAGTGTCTATTTTTTTGGATAATTTCCATTAATTAATTACATTTTCGATACAACAATATATTACATGTTTTTGTAATTATTATTTAAAGTCTTAATGTTTATTAAAAACATATATATATATATATATATATATATATATATCTATATAGAGGTGGGTTCATTTAGGAACCACTAAATATTTAGGAACCATTAGGAACCAATATTCACCAGTGTATATATATGATATTCACCAGTGTATATAAAGCATATGTATATATATATATATATATACACTGGTGAATATTATATGTATATACACTGGTGAATATTATATGTATATACACTGGTGAATATCATATTAAATATACACTGGTGAATATCATATATATACACTGGTGAATATTGGTTCCTAATGGTTCCTAAATATTTACATGGTTCTTAAATGAAACCAACTCTATATATATATATATATATATATATTGTGGATCATATAAAAATAAGATAAAAAATAAAAATGGTAAAAACAAACCCAAAATCCATCTAATAAACAACTTAAACTTTAAATTAAAATATATATGGTATAAATAACTTTTAGAAAAAACTAATTATATTATTATAACAAACATTTAATTATCTTTTCAACGAGAACCCACTTTATATAATTTTGACGACTTTTTTTTTGGTAAAAAAGTGCATCTAATATAGATTAAAAATGTATCTAACGTTTTTTGAACTTTTTGACAATAATATTATCGTAAATGTATTATATATCTCTTTTATGATTAAAATACATCTAAATAAGGTAAAATACATCACTTTTATGAAAAATACAATTATAAAAAAAATGCATTTAATTCTAAAAAATGTATCTAACTTTTTCTTAACATTTTGAATATAATATTATCTTAAATGTATTATATATCTTTTTTATGATAAAATTACATTTAAATTGGGTGAAATACATCATTTTTACAAAAACAAAATGTATTTGTTTAAAAATAATGCATCTAAGTTCGAAAAGAAAAATCATGAAAAGTTAGTAAAAGTTATTTATTTAGGATTCTTCCAAAAATAATCTAAAAAATATATATTTTGATGATTTATCCGTTTATTTTATTATGTTTTTCATGTTTTTATCATTTTTATAATTGATGAACCTCACCCTATATATATATATATATATATATATATATATATATATATATATATATAGGGGGAAGTGAATATGGGGCTGTTACACATGTAAGGTTACATGCGAAACTCATTAAAAACTATGGCGTTTTGTGGTTTAAATGCTTTTCAACCCTTGATTTGTCCTATATTCATCACGGGAGAGGTGATCCCCAAAATGCAGGGGGCATTGTTTATTATGAAGAAGTTATAAAAAGTGACTTCGATAGATGCCCAGTGATGACAAAAAATCTTATATTTTTGAAAGACTCGATTAATAAAGAAAAATATGTGAATAGATAAAAATTTGTAAAGTTAGTTTAATAAATATGATTAAAATTATATATAATTGAAGAATTTTTAACAAAACGACATATCTTTTGATGAGTTTTGCATGTAAGCTTACATGTGTAACAACCTCATATTCATTTTTCCCATATATATATATATATATATATATATATATATATATATATATATATATATATATATATATATATATATATAACTTTTCTTTTAGAAATATTTAAGGTTTATATTTTAAAGGAGTTCCTATCTATGTATATCTATAATTTGATTTTTAACTAAAACGTGGTTTTCATTGCTAGATGTTGCCCCTTCCTCACTAATAGAGTATATTTTTGTTAAAAGTATTTTCACTTTAATCATTTGTATATTGATAAATACGTTACTTATTTTTATTACCTATTTTGATAAACTCTTGATAAATTGATTTTGGACACTCATTCTTTGCTAAATTATTTTAATATAAGTTAGAAGACAATTTATTATTAGATTGATAATTGATAATTGATAATAAATACGTAACTTTATATTTTCTATTATTAATTTTAGTCAAAACTTCAATCTATAATAAAAATATTACTTGTATATTAAAGATAAAAAATTGAATCAGCTTATGTTATAACTAGGGTTACCAACCTAGTTGTAAATGAAAGAAGACTTCTTGGCAATATTACGATTTATTGCAACTAGCCTATTTTAAAAATATTATTTTAAAATAATTATCTTAGGTTTTTAGACATTTCAAAAAAATTAAGGTTTTTTTTTATTAAAACAATAAGTTAATCATATACCACAATTGTCATTAGTCTAATTAAGCTCAAATTTCATTATCTATATCTATACTATCTATAAAGCATTTGGTCCTAAATTTTTGAAATTGAAATATAAGAAGAAAGAGACTAAAATGACCCTTATTTACAATCTAAATACAATTTAATTTTTGAACTTACTTTCCTTTCTTTTTAACTCACTTTCTTTACTTTTCATTATTTATCCTCTACTAAATTAAATTACAATTAATTTAACTAATATTTTTTACAAAGTATTTCAATACAATTTTTTTTTTACATTATTGTCATATATAAAATGTGAATTAAATTTTTAGTTATTAAGTTTCGCATATAATAACTTGTTATATTCAAATATCTCGATTTGCAATCGCAACCGAATAATTGTTTTTATAGTCCGAAAATGATGGATGACCTAAAGCTTTTACTATGCAGATGATATATGAGTCAAAATGCCACTAAAAAACTATTAAACTTAAAATATAGTCGCAACATTATAGTTGGAAACTATTAAATACAAATATGATTATTGTCATTCGGCTATATATTACCATTCATTTTTAACGGGAAGTTCGAGTTTGGACCGAAATCAATGCTTTCTTTAATAGAACACGGTTCAAACCAGAAACTATTAGACACAACATATAAATAATATTTTATAGTTCGAACGATCAAACGAGAAAATTATGTATGTGAAATATATGGAGATAATGAGGTTGAAGATCGATTGACCAAATCATAAACTATTACACTCTATTATTTATCTTGAAACGAATGAGAAACTACCATAAACCGTTACCTTATTTTTTCCGAATATAATTTTTCTTTCCCGTTGTATCGCGCGGGTTTCATACTAGTTATAGTAAATATATAAATGTAAAGTCACCTTCCTATTGTTTAGTAATTGTATTGAAATAGTATAGGATTTTCATGCATAAGTTTTATTATTATAGTATTATAAAACAGTTAAAATAAACGAGTGAATTTGTTGTGATTAAGTTTAAGCTATAAGTTGACATAAAAATTGTAAAAAAGAAATAATATTAAAGATTAGAAAGAAGTTAGAGCATGATGTGTGATAGACAGAAGGGATTGCTAGGGTGTTCTTCTTTGCTTAGTTGGAAAGTTGCAATTACAACTTTGTTATTATCACCAACTCTCTATCTTATCTCCTCAATTAATTATCTAATTACTCATAAAACACATCACATATAATACAATCCTTTTTATAAAAACCAAGTATATACTTACTAATTTCAGTTTAATAAAAGGGTATTTATGTAAATCCGAATACATTAGAAACTTGTCCCCCTCTTCTTACACACAAGGACACCTATGGTGGTTTTTCCTAATTACTTGTTTTGGGCACATGCTAGCCAATTAAGTATCCAACATGGACCTAAACCCAACATCAATATGTGGAAACCATGGTGCCACTAGGAATTAGTATATTTAATTCCTCTAAAACTTTTGTACATGTAAAGAGACATTTAAAAGTTTGATTTTGAACAAACTAGCAGAAAAGTATAATATAATTATATGACTTCTCTAGTTAGAAAAATTATATATGATTTTAAACAAAATAAAGATTATAAGTTTAATTTTCCAACGTATTTGTGACCTTTTTCTAGGAGTTTAAACAAGTCGAGCCCGAGCTTGACCAGCTTGGTCGTTTAAATTTTACAGAACACGAGCTCGAGCTCGGCTCGTTTCGAGCTTTGTATGTGAAACTCGAACTCAGCTCGTAAGACGTATCCCAAGCTCGAGCTCGGCTCAGGTTCGACTCGTTTAAGTAAAATATATATCATTTTATTAGTTTATTCCTCGTTTAAGTAAATATTTATAGATTATTTATATAATATTATATTTATATAAACAAAAACTCGTTTAAGCTTATTTAGACTCGCGAGCCTGATATACGAAGCTCTGGTTCGAGCTCGTTTAATAAACGGAGCTTTATATAATGTTTAAGTTCGGCTCGAGCTTATTTAGGCTCGACTCAAATCGAGCTTTTTACGAACCAAGCTCGAGTAGCACACGTTACACCATTACCTTTTTCTATGTAAAATTGAACTTATAATGCATATAGAGAGTACTATTCGTAAGCGTGTATCTTGAATTATTTGGTAAGTATACCGTAAAGTATGATGATGATGTCTGATAATATTGTGAATTGTCTAGTCGTCAAAGTTTCAAGTTTTAGGTGTAGAAAAGATGGTTTAGCAAGAATGTTGAAGAGGTGAATAACTTTTGAGGACAATAATAATTATCGTTTATTATCGTATTTATCAGGTATTATTAAATCCTTCACGTAGATTAAAGGTAATAGGCTCGTGATGATTAACGTTGTTTAATAGCTAAGATCGTGACTATTCGTAAAATAGTAGGGATAATATCATTTTCTCATTTACAAATCAAGAATATATATAAACCTAAATAATCAATATTTATATTCCTTATAAAATCATTTCACATATATATCATTATAAAAAATTTAAGTTTAAGTAAGTATAATCTTTATCTTACATTTTTTTTTAAATTCAAGTCTAACCATCACATATTTGATTAAGATAAATTAATAAATGAATTTTATAATTTATTAATAGAAGTATTTAAAATATAACTAATGCATAAGTATTAAAAAATATTTCCCCTTATAGTCATTTCCGAAGGGAGAGATTGTCGCTTTTTCTTTTGTCTAATATCGTTTTGGGTTCTTTTATATAGTGTGCTCCCACTCTTATCACCCTCCTCTTTGTATTGTTTTCCTCATACCGACTACAATATAAGTGATAGCACAATTTAATAAAAAAATAATTATATTAAAGGTTAGAATAATAAGAATAAATGATCTATTGTTATATTTAAATAAATAAAATAGAAATTAGTAAATGCTAAGAAAATAAAATTCTAGAAAAAGAAACAAATATGAAATTATAACAATAAATTTTGAAAATGTTTAATATATAATCATTCTTGTCCCGTTTTTGTGTTTATAGTATAATACCCGCACAGTGTAGCGGGGATAATAAACTATATTTGATATAATTATATTACGAATATTTAACTACGGAAATTAAATACGCAAAACGATAAAAACATAAAATGTATTTAAACTCCAATCATAATGTAAAACGTGAAGATACGTATAGTTACGAACTTTTAAAAGATAGAAAATATAGTTTGTTGCAATTCTTGTTGTTCTTGTACTTGTTAAATATTTGCCCATCAATAGTCGTTTTTTCTATTTCTTGATTGGTTCAAACTCACTTTACACTTTTTTTTTTCTTTAATTGAGTTCTTTAATAGTTTTATATCTCGTTATCGGTTCTTCTTGGTAAGCTTCTTGCAATTGTTGACCATCTAAAACATAACATTGTAATGACAAATAAACCTACCTATAAGTAAAAGCTTTTAAAAGATAAATATAGTATAAAATGGTCTCATATTTTTTGTTAAAGAAAATGAGTAAATACATATTTGAGCATTTATATCCATAATGATGGTTTCTTATTGAGAGGATACCCAACCTTTCTTAAGGTCTCATCTCAGATAGTTCATTTATTCTTTTCAGCCCTAAACTTAAACATAAACAAATAAACATTTTTAGCATATGAGACCTCATCAAGTACAATTAGGACCAACATGTGTGAGATAAGTGTGTATGTGTTGACCAGACTTCTCATTCTCCATCAAACAAATTACAAAACAAACTTATGGATCATTTTTAAGATGAACCTCTTTCGACTTCCTATTCTCCATCAATTTTTGCATGGTTTGTAATCGAACTTTTTTATGAATTTGACCCATTTGTTAACAAATATAGTTTTGGTTTCCAGTCATAAATTCTTTAATCAATATAAACAAAATTGGTTATTGTTATTATGGTAAATAAACACTTCTAAGTCTACATGTTTAAAGTATCTTTCCGTTCATTTACTCTACAAGGCTAAAACTTTATTAACCAACATTATTTAATTATAAGTTATTTTGAATAATGATACGTGATGAGAGATATAAAAACGGTAGTTAAGTAATTTCAATTACTAAGGTTTTAGATAATTAAGACTATGTGGGAAATGTTTTATAATATAGTAGAAATAGATTATATTATAGTGTAGATTTAGTATACGTATTTTAGTAAAAAAAAATGTATAATATTTTAATTATTTTAAGTTTATGGGGTTATAAAATAAATTTATAATTTTGAAAGTTTTTAAATTAAATAGAAAGTATTTTAATTTTTTTTTAATTACATAGGAATTATAAGTTACTTTGTTAGATGTTAAATTTTTTTAAATTAATTAGGAAAGAGAGTGTTGTTTGACTTAAATAATAATAAATATAGATTAAGGGTATAAGGGTAATTTTAATTACTTAAAATTAAGACATTAAGATGGTGGAAGAAACTCTTTATAATGTAGTAAAGATAATTAGGAAAAAGAGTGTTGTTTGACTTGAATAATAATAAATATAGAATAAAGGTAAAATGGTAATTTTAATTACTTAAAATTAAGATATTAAGATTATAATGTAGTAAAGATGTGACAAGCTTAATTTTCTTGTTTGCTGATCTTTTGGGGTGATTTCTTACATCTCGTGGGACCTACTTTCAAGTAATGTGGCGAATTCTTTTATTCTGTATAGTTGTTTTACTGTTGTTTAAAAAACAAAATATAATTATTATTTTAAAAAAAAATCATTCTCAAAATGTTTAAATAAAAATATGTAAAAATAATATCTTACAAAAATGGTAACCAGAGCCCTAACGAATATTGTTAACATGCTTTATAGACTTATAAAATAATATATAATCTCGTGTATTTTGAGAATCATCTCTATATTTATAGCGAACCAAAATTTCATTATTAAACATTGTAGAGCCTGTAGGAACGATACTGTTTATAAATTAAATATAATCAAATAAAATGAAATACAAATACAATTTGCATAACATAAACGGAAATGTAAACAAAATTTCGGCCAAAGCTCGTGATAAACACGATTCCCTTAAAACAAATTTCGCGTATTATCACACGGTTTGTTTCCCATGGTACAATGGCTTAAACAGTTTATATCGAAACTGTTGGAGCAACTACTTGCCTGAAAATTCAATCGAATATCGTTGTTACAGTAACAATTGATCGGAAAAATGGTGTCTGTGATTGAGCCGAGAAGTTCCATATTATAGCCAAAAAGGAAACGTTCGTGATTAATTCAGTTTTAATGGCATTAACGAGCCATTAAAACGAAAATGTAACAGTTTCAGTTAGCGTAACTGTTAGTTACGTTCGCGTAACAGTTTCAGTTACGTTGTTGTTAGTTACGTTATTGTGACAGTTTCAGCGTAACAGTTTCAGTTACGTTAGGGTAACTGTTAGTTACGTTAGCGTAACTGTTCCGAATTAAAGCCAAAAACACCAATCTTTAGGTGTCGATATCTCATTCACCTTAACTCCGTTTTAGACGTATAATATATCATTGCAAAGCCCTTTCTAAAGGCTACACATTCATATTAAATATTCTTCGTAAATATTAAATGTGTATCACTTTATATACGTCCAAAGTTGATGAAAAAATCATGTTTTTATCAACATTTTTCCAACAATCCCCCACATAAATGGAGATCGATCAAAACAACACTTATTCCCGATGAAACTTCGGCGGTTGAATCCTACATAGGATAAGTAGGTGTTACCCTTTGAACCTTCCCTCATGAAATGCACTTAGTCTCCTAACTGTCAGTAGATCTTGATGTCTTTGAACTGAGTTGTTATTCGCGTAGACGACAATACATATCACACATGACTCTTCCTAATAATATCAATTCCTCATAGTCGTTCGTTATGGTCATGAACACTATCCTGGTTCTGCGAGAGCTTTTAGGAATTACGCCCTTATAATTCCCTTCGAAGCGACCGCACTCTTCTCTAACATAGGTGATTCGTTAGAAATCATTATACCACATATGGTTATTTCTTAGAATCATTAAAAGTCGTATGCTTATCCTTCACCTTGTCACTGATCTTAAGAATGGACTAGGAAGTTTGTGAATTTGTGAACTCCCTTAGATAGTTTAGTATGTAGATAAACTACCCCCTACAGTGACCCCCCTTCATTCATACAACTAGGTTGTCCTATTGAACCCAGATCTTGGGATCTCCAATCAACTGGGTTAGGTTTCCTTTGCATAAACTTATCCATTCATGGCTTTAGTCCCATTCCTTTTGACGACTTACTAACTAACTCTCTGCTTAAGCATTTCGTAAGCGGATCCGCTATGTTATCCTTTGACTTCACATAGTCAATTGAGATAACTCTTGTTGAGAGTAGTTGTCGTATCGTGTTATGTCTACGTCGAATATGTCTTGACTTACCGTTATGGATTATGCTATGAGCTCTGCCAATTGCCCATTGACTATCAGAATGTATACATACGACCGTTACCGGTTTATGCCATCTTGGTATGTCTTCTACAAATTGACGCAACCATTCTGCCTCTTCTCCACATTTATCGAGGGCAATGAATTTAGATTCCATCATTGATCTTGCTATAACCGTTTGTTTGCAAGATTTCCATGCTACAACGGCACCTCCAAGTGTAAACACGTATCCACTTGTTGATCGAGAATCTTTTATATCAGAAATCCAGTTTGCATCACTGTATCCTTCGATAACAGCTGGATGTCTATTATAGTGTAGTCCATAATCTCGCGTGTATCTTACATACCGAAGTAATCTTGTCATACTCTTCCAACGATCAGAACTTGGATTGCTTGTGTACCTACTTAGCCTACTAACAACGTATGCTAAGTCGGGTTTGGTACAACTCATCAGATACATTAGACCACCAATGATTCTTGAGTACTCTAGTTGGGAAACACTTTCACCTCTATTCTTAGATAGATGTTGACTGGTGTCTATTGGAGTTCTAGCTAGGCCGGAATCCCACACATTGAATCGCTCTAGAATCTTGTCCACGTAATGTGTTTGATTTAACACAAGACCATTTTGGGATCGTGTGATCTTGATTCCAAGAATCACATCCGCTAGGCCCATGTCTTTCATGTCAAATTTTGATTTCAACATATCCTTTGTTGATGTTATTATCTTATCATCACTACCCATGATAAGCATATCATCTACATAGAGACATAATATAACATAACCATTAGGTGTGTCTTTCACATAAACACACTTGTTACATTCATTTATTTGAAACCATATTCTAACATGACGTGATCAAACTTTTGATGCCATTGTTTGGGAGCTTGCTTTAGGCCATATAATGACTTAGCCAACATGCAAACTTTGTTCTCTTGTCCAGGGGCAATAAAACCCTCAGGTTGTTTCATGTAAATTTCTTCCTCTAAATCGCCGTTTAGGAAAGCAGTTTTTACATCCATTTGGTGAACTTCCAAATTTCTTATGGCGGCAATAGCAAGTACCATCCTGATGGAGGTGATTCTCGTTACAAGAGAATACGTATCAAAATAATCTGGACCTTCTCGTTGTCTATAACCTTTGATCACTAATATTTCTTTGTATTTATCAATACTTCCATCCGCCCTCATTTTCTTTTTAAAGAGCCATATATAGTATAGTGCATTGCAACCCTGAGGAAGGTCCACTATTTCCCACCTATGGTTTTGTAAAATAGATTCTATTTCACTTTTGATGTCTTCTTTCCATTGAAGTGCTTACGAAGAGGTAACCGCTTCGCGGTAGGTTCTAGGTTCATGTTCTACCATGAATGTGAGGAAGTCGGAACCAAACGATTTCTCAACCCTAGCCCTTTTACTTCTTCTAGGCTCAACATCTTCTTCCACAAGTTGTTCTTGTCTCTCACTTTGGACAAACTCATCAACGAGTGTAGAAGAACTTCCAATTTCCGTGTTTAGACAGGGAAATATATATTTTCAAAGAATCTAGCACTCCTTGATTCCATTATCGTGTTCTTGTGTATATCGGGATTCTTAGAATCATGCACAAGAAATCGATAGGCACTACTGTTGTGAGCATATCCAATGAATATGCAATCCACAGTTTTAGGCCCTATCTTTAAGACCTTAGGTGCCGGCACTAATACTTTGGCTCGGCACCCCCACACCGGTAGGTATTTATATGACAGTTTTCTTCCCATCCAAATTTCATATGGGGGTTTCTTATTTATTCTTTCGAGGTAGTTTATTTAAAAGATAAGAAGCTGACAAGATAGTTCCCCCCCCCCCCCCCCCACATGTTTGGACTAAGTTCAGAACTTATCAACATGACATTAACCTTTTCTTTCAAGGTACGGTTCTTTCTTTCGGCGATACCGTTTTATTAAGGTGAATAGGGGGCGGTGAGTTCATGTCTAATACCATGTTGCTCACAAAAGTTAGCAAATGGTGACACATATTCACCTCCTCTATCACTTCTAATGACCTTGATTTTCTTATTAAGTTGATTCTCAACTTCATTCTTGTAAAGAATGAACTTATCGATGGCTTCATCCTTACTTTTAAGTAAGTATACATAGCAATATTTCGTGCTATCATCGATAAAGGTGATGAAGTATTTGTTTTCACCTCTTGTGGGAACCGATTTTAAGTCACATACATCGGTGTGGATCATATCAAGGGGTTCGGTTATTCTTTCAACCGATTTAAACGATGAGCTTGTTTGTTTGGCCTCAACACATGTTTGACATTTATAGTTTGAATCAATGTGGAAAGATGATATGAATTTAAATTTAATTAACCGACGAATGATATTAAAATTAACATGACCAAGACGTGTTTGTCAAATATTAGAAGACTCAAGAAAGTAAGCGGAAGTAGTACCAATTTTATTAATATCACGCTTAATTACCATTACATTCAATTTGAACATGTCATTAAGGGCATATCCCCTACCAACATACATACCACTTTTGGTCAACACGACCTTATCTGATTCAAAAACCAAACGAAAACCAAACTTGTTGAGAAGCCAACCCGACACAAGATTCTTACGAATCTCCGGAACATAGAGCACGTTGTTCAAAGTGAGCTCCTTCTCCGAGGTCATCTTGAGTACCACGGTACCTTCCCCTTTGATATCGGTCGTAGCCGAAATTCCCATGAACAACTTCTCACCAGTCTCAACATCCTTGAAGGTGGTAAACATGTTCTTGTCCGAGCAAACATGACTTGTAGCACCGTATCAATCCACCATTCCTTTGAGTTTGATCCCACCAAGTTAACTTCGGAGGTCATATTAGTGACATCAGTCACCATGGCAGCAAGATCCACGTAACTAACTAACGTAACTAACAGTTACGCTACGTGAGTAACAGTTACGCTACGTAACTAACTAACGTAACTAACAGTTACGCTAACGTAATTAACAGTTACATTGAATAAAAACAACCGTTCAAAAAAAATCTCGTTTGTGATGAACGGAGGTTGTTTTTTGCAGAAAACGAGTCGAAACAAAACTAGTTTGAGTCCAATTTTCTTCTGATTATAAACGGTATTATAAGAAGAAAATTTGTTTTAAGATTGTAGGAACGATACCGTTTATAAATTAAATATAATCAAATAAAATGAAATACAAATACAATTTGCATAACATAAACGGAAATGTAAACAAAATTTCGGCCAAGGCTCGTGATAAACACAATTCCCTTAAAACAAATTCTGCGTATTATCACATGGTTTGTTTCCCACGGTACAATGGCTTAAATAGTTTATATCGAAACTGCCAGAGCTACTACTTGCCTAAAAATTCAATCGAATATCGTTATTACAGTAAAAATTGATCGGAAAAATGGTGTATGTGATTGAGCCGAGAAGTTCCATTTTATAGCCAAAAAGGAAACGTCCGTGATTAATTCAGTTTTAATTGCATTAACGAGCCATTAAAACGAAACTGTAACAGTTCCAGTTAGCGTAACAGTTTCAGTTACGTTAGCGTAACAGTTAGTTACGCTAGCGTAACTGTTAGTTACGTTAGTGTAACTGTTCCGAATTAAAGCCAAAAACACCCATCTTTAGGTGTCAATATCTCATTCACCTTAACTCTGTTTTGGACGTATAATAAATCGTTGCAATGCCCTTTCTAAGGGCTACACATTCATATTAAATATTCTTCGTAAATATTAAATGTGCATCACTTTATATACGTCCAAAGTTGATGAAAAATCATGTTTTTATCAACATTTTTTCCAACGAAACACATAAAAAATCATGTTTTGAAATCCCTCTAACTTTCTTTTCCTGGATATTTTAACGGTTTTTTGAATATACATCATATATTGTATCTATGTTTTGAAATTTATATTTAATGTTAATATTAAATGTGATTTTATCCTACAAATTTCAACATTTTTTCAAAACAAAAATTTCAACATTTTTTCAAAACAAAAAAATCAAAAGTTGTCATTTTCCATTTCTTTCGAGTCCAAATAGATTATATATCATATAATGTTATTGTGTTTTAAAACTCACATATAGGGTTAAAAGCATACGTATTATTTTTTAGGATATTTGAAATTATGTATACTTTATAAAATCATATATAATTTATAATAAAATCACATATAATTTTAGTATGATCACATGTAATATTGAGGAATTTTGTGTAGATCTAGTTGCCTGATGGTATAATGTTTATAAGTATTTAAATTCATATTTAATGTTAAAATCATATCTAATATTACCTTACTTTTAACATTTGCCAAAAAACATTAAATAATTCTTTTTTGCCCAAAAAATTCAATCTTTTCTAATTCTACATAACTTATACATTTTACATTTTTTTTTATATAATATCGTTCTTCTAGTTAATATGGGTATAAATAATTTGATTAATAGCAAATCAAATGTTATATTTTTATCTCTAAAAATGAATGGTATAAATATTTAATATGCAAATATTTCTATTTGTTTCCCTTTTGAACATATTTTAATACTAAAAATTGTAAAAAAAAAGAAAAGATTAAAAGGTTTGCAGGTAAATAAATAGAGCTTCCTTTTGTTTTTGCTTGGTATCCCATCCCAACCCTCTCTCTCTCTCTCTCTCTCTCTCACACACACACATAAACACATTCTATATTTTCTTTCTTTTCTAATTTCAACATTTTTTCAAAACAAAAATTTCAACATTTTTTCAAAACAAAAAAATCAAAAGTTGTCATTTTCCATTTCTTTCGAGTCCAAATAGATTATATATCATATAATGTTATTGTGTTTTAAAACTCACATATAGGGTTAAAAGCATACGTATTATTTTTTAGGATATTTGAAATTATGTATACTTTATAAAATCATATATAATTTATAATAAAATCACATATAATTTTAGTATGATCACATGTAATATTGAGGAATTTTGTGTAGATCTAGTTGCCTGATGGTATAATGTTTATAAGTATTTAAATTCATATTTAATGTTAAAATCATATCTAATATTACCTTACTTTTAACATTTGCCAAAAAACATTAAATAATTCTTTTTTGCCCAAAAAATTCAATCTTTTCTAATTCTACATAACTTATACATTTTACATTTTTTTTTATATAATATCGTTCTTCTAGTTAATATGGGTATAAATAATTTGATTAATAGCAAATCAAATGTTATATTTTTATCTCTAAAAATGAATGGTATAAATATTTAATATGCAAATATTTCTATTTGTTTCCCTTTTGAACATATTTTAATACTAAAAATTGTAAAAAAAAAGAAAAGATTAAAAGGTTTGCAGGTAAATAAATAGAGCTTCCTTTTGTTTTTGCTTGGTATCCCATCCCAACCCTCTCTCTCTCTCTCTCTCACACACACACATAAACACATTCTATATTTTCTTTCTTTTCTTATTTGTTCACAACAATTTTTTCCATTCACTAACAATTAAATGTAATTAGACTATTTTGTCCTTTTATTAATTTAACATTTAACCCTTATATAATTCCAACTACTTAATTAATTTTAACATTTATGCTTCATATTTTTCCTACTTGTTAAATACCTTTTTAATTTCTAAACAATTTTATACGTTTTGGTCTTTTTGTCCCTAGGATTTTTTTTTTCTTCTTTTTCTAAAGTACACATATTTTAATAATTCCACAATAAAATTTAAACCCACTATACAGTTGATTACAAATGGTACCAACATGAGACTTTATTAACTTTTGAAGAAGAAAAATCTAAATAATTCATACACATCTGAAATACAAACTATTAACATTTTATACAAAATAATAACACTTATTCCTCTATCACTTATTTTAACATGGATTAGGGAGTATATGATATAACTAAATAGTAAAACCAAATCATAATCTACATCCCACACTCCACAACATAGTATATACATCTAAAGAGGACAAACAAAACACCAATCAAAATTGAAAATTAAAACAAAACATGACATAGATAAAACACGAAATTAAAAACTTCGATTAACAATTGTAGCAAATCAAATCTCACAAAATTACAGTATTTTATCTAGAGTTTGAATAATCAAGCAATTTAATTACATGTTTATCCATTACTAAGGTCGATGTGGTGGGAGATTAAGTTGGGACGATAAAATTAATTTGATCTACGTTGAAAGCAAACTTTACATATTGTACATATTGATAAAAAAAAATATGGAGTTTCTTTTTTGTGAAAAACAATAAAAATATGAAGTTTCTTTTTTATGAAAAATAATAAAATTATGGAGTTTTTTTTCCGTGAAAAACAATAAAATTATACGAAGGGGAAAAATTATGGAGTTTCTTTTTTGTGAAAAACAATAAAATTGAGAGGGTCAAATTGTACAAATTGATAAATAATAATGGATGGGTAATATAGTCAAAGTATCTTGAATTGTTGTATATGACTAAAAAGTGTTGTGAACAAATCACTACCCCATACATATAGATACATATATATTCAGAGAGAGAGAGAGAGATCTTTATCAATCCTTATTTCTTAATCATCCAACACCAAATATATATATCCAATTACTTAATCGCCAAATCTTACTTGGTAAAATTATGACTATTACAATCATGGGTTGTTTTTATTTTTCATCAATTTTCACTTTTTAATCATAAATTAACAAACTTTTTTTATTTTCTTTTTTGTTGTTGAACCAGTTTTTTTTTTTTCCTTTTGTGTGTTGATCAAGTTTCATCGATCCTCTGGTAATTTTCAATCGCAGATAAGGTGTTTGATTAATTTACTCACACAATCTCATCAACTTATATATCTATATATCTATATCTATATCTATATGAGATCTGTGTGTTTGGTTTCTTTTCGATTATGTGATAATTTTTAGTATTTTGATTTTTGTAGAATGGAAATGGAACATGGGAAGTTGTTCATTGGTGGGATTTCATGGGATACTAATGAAGAACGTTTGAAAGATTATTTTCAAACTTTTGGTGAAGTCATTGAGGCTGTAATTATGAAGGATCGGACTACGGGTCGTGCCCGTGGGTTCGGTTTTGTTGTTTTCTCTGACCCTGCTGTTGCTGAAAGGGTTGTTAAAGAAAAGCATATCATAGATGGTAGAACTGTAAGTTACTCCCTTCCGTCTTATATGTTTGATCATGCTATCGAAAACCTGATTGTTGAATAGTTGGGAATAAAAACCTTTTTTTTTCAAGTAATCAGAATCGTCTTCTAGATGTTTTTGATATCATCAGCTGAATTATGTGATTCACATTGTCTCATTCAACATGTTTTATCGTTTGCAGTTGCGTTATCTGATTCTTATGAACATCGTTTTGTCCTTACATTTGTTTGTTTTTTGGATCTTCTTTAGGTGGAAGCAAAAAAGGCGGTTCCAAGAGATGATCAACAGAGCCTTAACAGGAGCAGTGGCAGTATTCAGGGTTCACCGGGTCCTATTCGCACAAAAAAGATATTTGCGGGTGGGTTGGCATCCTCCGTTACTGAAAGCGATTTCAAGAACTATTTTGAACAGTTTGGGTTGATCACTGATGTTGTGGTGATGTATGATCACAACACGCAAAGGCCACGAGGTTTTGGATTCATCACTTTTGACTCAGAGGAATCGGTTGATAAAGCATTGCTTAGAACCTTCCATGAACTCAATGGTAAAATGGTGGAAGTCAAACGTGCTGTTCCAAAACAAGATTCGTCTCCCAGTCCTAACCGCAATTCTCCCATAACTGGATTTAACTATGGTTCAGCAAGTAGGGTTAATAGTTTACTTAACTACGGTTTAAGTCCGGAGTACAACAGTCCGAGTTATGGATCAAGAATGGATGGTAGATTTAGCCCGGTATCAGTTGGCAGAAGTGGTTATCCACCATTTAGTCCATCTAGCTATAATGTGGGATTAAGTCCCAGTTCACTTTTAGGTATGAGCTATAGTGGAACTGGAAATGGAAACGGAAACTTTGGCTCTAATCTTGGATATGGACGTGAATACAACCCTATGTTTAGTTCACCTTCTAACAGGTTTTCTGATCCAATTGGGTACGGCATAGGAGCCGGTGGTGGTGGAAATGCTTCTGTATTGAACTCAACTAATCATAACATGTGGGGAAATGGGAGTCAGAATTTTATTAAAGATTCCCCAAATTTGAGCAACTTTTTGGCCCATGGCAATGGATCTGGTGAGAATGGAGCGATTTGGGGTAATTCCAATACTGGTCAAGGTGGTCGTGGTGGTGGTAATGCTAGTTTCAATGGTAGTAATCTCAATTATGGCAGTGAAGAGAATACTATTGGGTATAGGAGGAACAATGTTAATGTTAATAGCATTCCACCGGCCTATTCATTTGATGTGGTTGACGATGATGCGGACATTGGCGGTGGTAACCTTTTTGGAAATGCCGGTGGTGGTGCTTCATTTTTTGCAGACTCCACTTGGCGGGCATCATCTCCAGATCTTCTTGAAGTACCTGATTTATTTGGTTATAACCTTGGAACCGGAGCTTCAGATGGTTTACCCAAAAACACAGTTGGCTATGTCGGTTATAACGTCACAAATAGATCAAATAGAGGTATGTCTTTTTACCCTTTTTTTTACCTTAGACATTGCACATATATGTGAATGCCGCATGCGTACTTGTTTATGAACATATACGTTTTAGTTTGGAAGTTTTGGTTAATAAATAGCTTTTAGAGGAACACTCATACAAATCGGTGATCATTGATGATTTAAAATTTATGCTGCAAGAATACGGATACTGGATATTTGAATACTGATGATTAGAGACGTTAACACGTTAATGATGAAACAACTTTTATAGATGACCATGTAAAAACAATTTATTCGCTTAAGTTGATAACTTTTTGTTATCCAGATCACTTATGTCAGCTTTTCATTATATACCTGTTCTAGACAAAAGGTTTAAATGGTTATTTCATGCCACATAGACGGGTCATTCAGAGTATAGAATAAAAATAAGTGTTCATTCACTCCTTACTTCAGATGACCCTCTTTAATCCAGTTAGTCGTCCATACCTGGACAGGACTTTGATGTGGGAAGAAAAACCAGGCCCCAACCAGAACAATTAACGAAATAATTTGTATCATTATTCATACATTAGCAGGCTAAATAACATGTACATCTTTCAAATGGTATCTTATTTTTTCCCCAGTTATACTAATAACATGAAGGGATTGATTTTGGTCTAGAATATTTCTTTGTTTCGTGTGAAGGGTATCACAGATATTTGATAAACAGTTAAAGATGAAATACATTAAATTATTGACGAAGAATTCAAAATTTGGAACCCCGTTGATTTGACCTACTGCGTGCACAAACAAGCCAAATAACTATATTTTATTGTCTAGTAGAATTAGGAATGAGCATTAAGACGTGTTTCATCTCTTATTAAGCTTTGATATCTCATTTCAGGAATCGCCGCATAGAAAGATTGATATGTGAAGATATGAAAAACTTATGAAGATGAAGTTAAGATTGAAGGATAATGTGAATTCATTTAATACTCCATGGAAAAGGTACCTCTTTTAGATAAAAAAAACGTACATTTGATTAGAGTAATCGAAGCACCTGTTTTATAAAACACATTACACGATTTGGTTTTGAGAATAGGCTTTCTGAACTGTGAGTTCATACGAGATGTGAAACTTGGATTGCAGATGTACTTGGTGTCATTACTAACGATGACATCAAGTTATACGGAAAAGAAGAAAAATTTAAACTTTTTATTTTATTTATAATTGATATTTTTTTTTTTTGGAATTTTCGTTTGGGTTACGAGTTATAGTTTTTTGTAAGGTATGTGATATCATATTTCATACCCATGTCGGGGTTTTATCGTTGATTAGACTGTAAAAAATGTTTAGTGTGAAACACTTTTGTTGGATGCTAAATTGGGATCCCTTTTACAATGAAGTTACTCTATATTCGTCTATTTTACTTGATTTTTTTTTTTTTGCTGCTTGCATCTGTTAAACGATTAATATATATAAATCGTCCCTAAGAGTTATCTTAAATTACTGATTTCGTCCTTAAGTTTAAAAAGTTGCATAAATCATCCACTTTTAGAAACTAATTATCTTTTTCGTCCCTAAGATTTGTTTCAATTACAGATTTCCTCCCTAAGGTATGTCCTTAATTACGGATTTGGTCCCTAAGGTTTGTCCCAATTACGAGTGCAAATTAGAAATTAGGGACGAAAATCGTAGTTTTCTAAACTTGGACGATTTATGCAAATTTTTAAATTTAAGGATGAAATCCATAATTTTGAGTAAACCATAAATACGATTTATGTAATTACTCATATATAAATTATAAAACATGATCTTATGCATTTGGTTTGACAATTTTTTTCTTCCCAAGACATTTTCTTGTAAATAGTTAGTGTCATTACCTACATGTATCTATTTCGAGGGTGTTTGTGAGAGTTTATTTTTTTGACTTAGGCTTATGATTTATAAGTAGTTTATGGCTTATAAAATATAAGTTTTTTAATTTTTATGAAGCATTTGGAGTAGTTTATGACAAGGCAAATTGTTTGATAAACCTATAAGTCACACAAAAAGAGCTTATGAAAAACCTCTTACATACCTCATAAGTCTAAACTAATAAGCTCAAACAAACACCTAAAATAAGCTTATTTTTTTTATATAAACTAATAAACTCATAAATCTTTTCTATAAATTAAAACAAACACCCCTTAATCTACATTAGATTTTAGTTGCTTTATTAAAAGACAAAGAGGTGTCCAAACATTAAAAAGAAGAAATGAGGAATTGTTGTCCCTTATCCAAAGGTATTAATACAAGCCTTTCACTCATTTTCCAACGCTCCAATTTTAATTAATAGCTATTTACATCATTCCAAAAACATGTGCAAAACCTTTATATTCACCATATCCCAATAAAAAAAAATACTAGCGATTTTGTTTTTGTTTAACCTTTTTTTCTTTTCTTTTATAAACTATGGTTAAAGTGATCTTAACTAATAATAATTATCTCAAAATCAACTTGTTTATTTTATGTATGGGTGACAAGCTTCATATTTTTTAGATGTTGTTATGCATAAATTTCTTTAATTATTTTTATATTTTAAATTATAGCTTATTATAATTTGTCCTCTGTTTAAAAATAATTTTATTTTATAACCTAACATAAATACTACTAAGAGAGTAAGAGTATACATGTACATATTATAAAGTTAAATTCATATCTAAATGTCTATATATAAGAATAAGAATTACTATTTAAAAAATAAATTTTTATTAATCAGTAGAAGCAAAATCATATTCAACAATTTACAGTGAGGTAATGATTTATGGTAATTTATCATTTGTCTCGTTACATATATGTGGAGTGTAATAGTTTAAAGTTCGGCCCACCGGACAATATAAAAAGGATGTTGTGGTAACAATTTATGGTTCGACCATTCAGCGATAATAATTATTATGTCATATGATCGATTTTCTCAATTCTTCTCCACTACCCTAAGGAATCTCAAATTTGTAAGTAAAGAAAAATTCAGATTCCAAAGGATTTAAATTCCGCCATAAAACTTCAAACAAACATGTTATGGAAAAAGAATTTAATTCAAATTCACTCAATTTTTTATAGATTCCGTGAAACAAACACCCTCGCAAAATATTTTCTGTTCGGATCATTCAACCCATTGGAGCAATTCGACTCATTTGAAGATTAAGCTCATTTGCGAACATAACAAAAGTCTAATTTTCAGGTCATTTTGTTTGTTTAATAGTGACATCTAATAATTTCACGTTCGGTCAAAAAGAGAATTAAATATATTTGTTGAATAATATTCCCGTATAAACCCATGTTTACCATAACAAAAACTAATTTTCCTTCAACGATGCAACAACAATTAAAAATCCATTCAGACACTACGCTTTCTAATCGTTTATCGTTCTGGTTTTCAACCCGAAAAAAATATTTTCATTCAAGACATTCAAATTCAGTATGTTTCCATGAATCCAATATGGTAACACATACTTTCGAATGTTGTAATGAAGGATAATCAATATGGTAACAAGGTTTATTAAAATGTAATACTACTCAACTTATTAGTATTAAGACTTATCGGTGACCAATAGAAGAATATATAAACTTTTGATGATAACCATCTTCATAGAATTATAGAGCAACACGAACCACAACACTATCAACTAACTTTATAAAATTTAGATTATAAATCAAATATTTGAAATTTTACTCCATCAAATAACGTTTAAAGTTAAAAAATAATGGTTACATGAATACAAATTTTATATCAATTAATTTGAATTGCCTTTATTTTATATGTGTGCATATTGTTTTTATGAAATTAGTAATCGAATTAATTAAAGGAAATTAAGATTAATTTATATGTTATATTCATTAAGGAATATATTACTAATTATACTTTATTTAAAAATTTAAAATTTTAATAAAAAGTGAAAATGTTTTATATATTAACTAGTATGAAACCCGCGCGATGCAGCGGGAAAGAAAAATTATATTCAAAAAAATATGGTAACGGTTTATGGTAGTTTCTCATTCTTCTCAAGACACTGAGAGCATACAAATAATTATGTGGTAAGAGTTTCTTATTCAGTCTTTCGAACCAGAAAATGAATTATATGGTAACCGTTTATGGTGGTGCGCCCATTCGGGCCATCATTTTATTTATTTATATGCGATAATGATTTTTGTTAGTGTCTTGTTTCACGATTAATATTTTGAGTGTAATAGTTTATGATTTGGTCCAATGATCTTTAAACTCATTCTCTCCATATATTTCACATACATGATTATCTCGTTCGATCGTTTGAACTATAAAATATTATTTAGAGTTAATTACAAAAATCGTCCCTAAGGTTTATCTCAAATTACGGATTTCGTCCCTAAGTTTAGAAAGTTGTATAAATCATCCACTTTTAGAAACTAATTACCTTTTCCGTTCCTAAGATTTGCTCCAATTGCGGATTTCGTCCCTAAAGTTTGTCCTCAATTACTGATTTGGTCCCTAATATTTTCCCCAATTACGGGTGCAAATTAGAAATTAGGGACGAAAAGCGTAATTAATTTCTAAACTTGGACGATTTATGCAACTTTTTAAACTTTGGGACGAAATCCATAATTTGGGGTAAACATAGGGACGATTTATGTAATTAACTCTATTATTTATATGTTGTGTCTAATAGTTTCTGGTTTGAACCGTGTTCTATTAAAAAAAGCATTGATTTCGGTCCAAACTCGAACTTTCCGTTAAAAATGAGTGGTAATATATAGCCGAATGACCACAATCATATTGTACTCAATAGTTTCCGACTCTAATGTTGCGACTATATTTTAATTATAATAGTTTTTAGTGGCTTTTTGACTCATATATCATCTGCGCAGTAGAAGATTTGGGTCATCCATCATCTTCAGGCTATAAAAACAATTATTCGGCTGCGATTGCAAATCCAGATCTTTGAAAATAACAAGTTAGTATATGCGAAGCTTAATAACTAAAAATTTAATTCACAATTTGGATATGATAATGATGTAAGAAATTTTTTGTATTGAAATATTTTGTAAAAAATATTAGTTAAATTAATTGTAATTTAATTTAGTTTAGGATAAATAATGAAAAGTAAAGAAAGTGAGTTGAAAAATTAAATTGTATTTAGATGGTAAATAAGGGGCATTTTAGTCTTTTCCTTCTTAAATTTCAACTTTAAGAATTTATAACCAAATGTTTTATAGATAGTATAGATAAAGATAAAGATTAAGGTAATTATTATTATTTATTAGTTATTGTTGTACTTAAGAAAATGTCACTAATTGTAAATTGTTTAAATGATAAATTTTGTGAAAGGTATAATACGGATAGATTAGTAATTTCAATTACTTAAATTTTAAAAGTTTAAGAGTTTGAAGGAAATGATTTATAATATAGTTTAAATTTCTATTTTTTTAATAAATTAATAAATATGAGAACGGATCAATTAATACTAATAACTTTTTAAATACTAAAAGATATTATCTTTACGATCCATCTCATTTTAATATAGTGGCTACCATTCAAAGAAAACCCCACTTTTATTTAATTTTTTAAAATTAATTTTCTCATAAACTGTTAATCGTTAAACGAAACAAATATACCGTTACGATCGTCTCGTTTTTATCTTTAATTAGAGCAGTGGTGTTATATACTTTCGACGACAATTTTTTTTTTGATGGGTATTGAAATTGTAACGGTAAAATCACATGTGATATTTACATCAATATGTAAAGTTTTATAAAAAATAATTAATATAAAATGTATAAACTATCTAGATTTAGAAAGAAAAAAAAATTGAATTTTGACTAGTTTTATTTTTTCTTGTTTTTTGACATAAAATATGATATACTAAAATCATATGTGATAATACTAAATCATATGTGATATTAATAAATCATATGTCATATTATGTATGTAAAATTTTGAAAACTCGAAAGACTATAACACACATGAATTTAACCCTAAATATGAATTTTAATACGCAACAACGTATACAATGTATAACCTATATGGACCCAGAATAAAGTTCGAATTTTGACAAAAAAAAAATTGTTTATGGCAAAATGTTGAAATTCGTAATGCAGTTATCACATGTGATTTGAACACTAAATACGAATTTCAAAACTTCGATTTGTTATATTACGTATATTTAACTAGAATAAAAAAGAAAAACAAAAATAATATATGTTAAACTACTGAAATTACATGTGATAAAACAGTGATTTGTAATATAAAATTTCAACACCCGTAAAAAAAAAGGCAGAAAAAAATTTCGTCAAAACTATATCGAGTGGATGCTTTATATAAAGAGGAGAAAATGCTCGTTTTAATGGTGTAATTTATTCGTTTACTACATTTACCGTTTATGAGTTAATTAAGTTTTAAACAAAAATAAATTATAGTGTATTTTTGAAATGGGGAGTTATGATTTGTCCATTTTGTCTTAGGTTTTTTAGTGATTTTTCTTGATCTCAATTATGTGGGATCGAAAAAGACCATTAAAAAGTTGAGACCAAACCAACCAATCACAACTCTCCATTTCAAAAACCTACTTGAATTTTATTTTGTTTAAAAATTAAATATTTCAAAAACCGTAAATGTATTAAACGAATAAATAACACCATTGTAACGAGTATTAAATTACCTTTCTATAGAGTACCCACTCGATACAATTTGGACGAAAAAGTTTTCTGGGTTTTTTCTATAGGTTTTGAAATTTTATATTATAAAATCACGATTTTATCAAATGTGATTTTGGTAGTTTGACATATTACTTTTGTGTTTTTCTTTTTGATTCTAGTTGAATGTATATAATATAACAAATATATGTTTTGAAATTCATATTTAATGTTCAAATCATATATGATTATACCTTACGAATATTAACATTTGTCCGAAAACAGAAAAATAAAAAATCGTCAATTTTTGATTTTTTTTTTCCGAGTCTATATAGATTATACCTCATATAATATTGTTGTGTTTTAAAATTCCCAATAAAGTTGAAATCATGTTTTTTATTGTTTATAAGTTTTCAAGGTTTTACATATATAATCAAATCAAATATGATATACAATACAATCATATGTGATATGCGTAGTATCACATGTGATATGCATACTATCACATTTATGTCAAAAAAATGAAGGAAAAATAATCGTCACAATTCGATATTTTTTCTAAATATAGGTAATTTATATGTTTTATAGTAATTTTCCTTTATAAAGTTTTACGAATGGGTGCTAATATCACATGTAATATTATCGTTACAATTTCAATACCCACAAAACAAGGTCGTCGAAGGTACATAACACCACTGCTCCAAGTAGAGATAAAAACGAGACGATCGCAACGACGTAATTTGTTTCGTCTAACGATTAACGGTTTGTGAGATAAATTAATTTAAAAAAATAAAAGAAAAATAAGTTTTGGTTTTAATCTTAGCCATTAGATTAAAAGAGACGAATAATCAAAATTGAGTGTTTTGGTCTTTAGAAAATTATTTGTCTTAATTAATCATTTACCTAATAAATATATCTCTTTTAATTAATTTAACAAAATAATCTTTTATCTAACCAAATTTCTCAACAATTTATCTAAAAGTCTTTTCCAAAATTAATAATTACCCTTCATCTATCAAAAATTGATAATAAATCATTTTTACTTTTCATGAATCTATTCTCATTTATAAAACATACGACTCCTTTTAAGTTTAAGTAAATTTTAGCTTTAATCTTTTTAGCTTTAATCTTGACCATCCATTACAAACTAAAAATCCATATTATTTTGACCATTCATTTATCTAAAAAGAGTACACAACAATCTTTTGAATAAAACTCAAACATGTTGTTCTTTGTTAGTGTTTAATTCTTTCACAATGTAACCGACAAGCTATTAACTACTTCAACTTGTATCCGTCAAATTCTAATACATAAATTTTCTTTTAATAATTATTTGCTTCCTTAAAATTTGTGATGTTATAAATGCATGTAACTATAAATATTTATATGTGATGTTATACGTTATACATAAATGTAGAGCGTCGTTACACTTGGATTACGATAATATTTAGGTATAAACAAAATATTATTATCATTATCTCTCTAATTAAAACTCATCAATACCTATGGAATTGTGCATTTTATTATTATTATAATCAGAATATTGTCTTTAAATACAATTTTTTTCATTTTGTTTACAAAACAGGTTGTTGCTAGAGTGGTTTAGGCGCTGCTCATGTTACCCTGGAGACCATGTTTGAATCCTGTAAACCCCTCATTTCATTACATTTTTTTTACTGATTAATTTGTTGGGTTTGTGCTTAGGGGTTTGTGCTTTGCTTGGTTTGGGCTTTCATTGTGTTGGACTTTCATTTTTTTTTTTTTTAATTAGTATTTATACTTTGCGAATCAAATAATCCCGTCAACATGAAAAATATACTTTACGAATCAAATAATCGCGTCAACACGACCACATATTTCGTTTCGCCCCGGACTCGTGCAACGCACGAGTCCCCTCTAGTTTATATTAACTTTTACTATATCATTAGGACACATCCACCTTTAAGTACACAATAACACAATCCATAGATACGTTCTTATAAACATCATAACATTTTAAAATCTCAAATTAAACTATATTATAAATATGCATACGTATATTTAGAATACGACAACATCGTATATAAACTTTTACATAATTTAATATGAATGTTCACACTACTGAACAATGCTACTACTTATTGCAACGTCATATATAACTCCAAAGCGTAAAGCGAGTACGGTTTAGTAAGGTATAAAACAAACCTCTCATTCATTCTTTAAGCTAATATTTTGTCTCCACCTAACTAAAAACCCTTCCCAAATTAATAGTACCTTTTTTTTTGTTTTTTTCAATAAACACAAATACGTTATCTTTTAGAAATTTAAAAACGCAATGTAATGTATTGTTAATTTTCGTTATTATCAAAGATTTTTATGGGTTTTTTTTCTTCATTTTATTTAGTTTGGGTATATAGATAATAGTTTGTTATTTTTTAATTTGTTATTTTTTAATTTGTTATTATTATACCCAACACCAATAAAAGTAATAAACAACAATATAAATATTGCTATGTCAAACTTTATTTATATAGATTTGATAATTATATTTAAAATAGTTTAGTAATGCACTCTACAGTAAGATAATAAGTGTTCAATAATCGTTTGACAAAGACAAAATTAAGGATAGATGATGATATTATTAATACACTATCTTTAAACAATTTACTAGATGATGATATTATTAATACTGTTGCGACACCGGAATATCACAAGTACAACTGGGTAGAAGGTTCGGATCCGAAGGAGTGATCCGAAGAAGACCTTCAGCCTGGTTCTTATCTTCGATCTCGAACTATCTGCACAAGCAGGCAACCACACGAGTAAACGGAGCGGGGATGATCCCCTGGTTTACCTCGGGCGTAAGAGTAAGTTTACGAAGAGTAAGAGTAAAGATATAAAATAAGAGTGTAGAGTATTTGTGAACGTTACCCTTGATATGAAGAGTGAGCTTGGTATTTATAGATCTTGAGTTTCGGATAATAGCGTGCTCTAAGTACAATACCTTGTTTATCCTGGAGGTATTGCGAAGTATTGTACTTTCTGTCGATAAGTCATCCTTCGGCCTGATGGTCCTTGTGATGTTCTTCGGATAATAGATGTTGTCTAGATTCCTTTCCTTAGAGATTGTGCCCAGTTACAAGATCTTTCGGCGTACCATTGGTTTGACCGATAGACTTCTATCGGCTACCGATTGTACGTCATCAGCCCCCCTAGTCCAGTATTACGTAGTTAAGACTATGTAATGCTTGACTAGAAGAAAAAATAAAGTGTTTCAACTCTTTCAGCTTCTTCTTTCGGTTGACTGGGGTGTGTCTCTTGAGTTTCTTCGGAAATTTGTAACCGTCTGATTGTTTAGGCGGGATAATTGGTTTTTAGCTTCGGCGGGAAGATTTTCAAACTGTTGCATTTAATGCTTATGCCACTTGTCGCTATTCCATTGGTCGAGAGAAGCGGTGGGATTAGACGCGCGTCCCATCGTCTGACATACACTTGCCTATAAATAGCTTATTTTACCCCATTTGTAACTTTTTTCTCACCGTTTTCTCAATTACACTTTTAACTGTGTGTGTTTTTCTTCCCTCAATCTTTCTTTCGTTGCTTTTTGTCTTCTCATTCTGTCGTGATGTCAAAGAAAGATAAAGAAAACCTTCGGAGGTCATTCAATAGTTTGACCCAGGAGGACCTTGATGTCCTCTGTGACAAATATGCCATCGGCGTTGGCTATGGCGCTATTCTCCCTGGTCCCAACGACACCATTCTAGATGCGCCTCCCGGCAAGATAGGGGTTTACGCTGAGTGGTTTGAATTTTCAAACCTCCGGCTTCCATTCTCCAGACTCTTTTTGGAGGTTTGTGAATATTTCAAATTTCATCCTTCCCAGATGAATCCTCTCGGAGCTTTGAGACTTACCTGTTTTGAGGTTCAGAGCTGGGCTCTTGGGTATACACCTTCGGTAACTCTTTTCCGGGTGTTTTATAAACTTGGAAAGGCGGGTGACTGGTTTACCTTTGATAAGAGGAGGAAACCTAATCCTGTTTGTTCCTCCGGTGCTCCTTCCGGCCGGAAAAACTGGAAAACCAAATTCTTCTTTGTGAATGCCGGCGTGGCTCCCATCCGGATTAGATGGAAGCATAAGGATGAGTCTGTTGCCGATGAGCAGGTAAAGCAGGGAGAAGTTTCGGCTGATGCTATAAGAGATTTGACGACTCACAAAGTTGAGTGTCGTACGTTACCGGAGCACGTGTTGGTGATGGCCGGTATAAGTCGGTTTTGGACGTCGAATATTACCAAACCCTTTCTACAGTTGCACGGCCGAGGTATGTTACGTTCTTGTGCTCGTTATGCCGATGATTCTATGATGATTACTTATCTGCTTTATCTTTCTTTTTTGTAGAATTGCCTCTGATAGATTTTCTAGAACTGAGTGATTGGTCCTCGGTTAAGTACCTTTCTCGTACCCTTGCTAAAGATGAGGTAGCCTGGCTGGTTCGGACGAATTCTAGAGTGATACACATGTCTTCTGAAAGACTTCCTGCCCCCTACACCGAAGCTGATGCGGTATTTCCGGCGGGTTATACACTAAGAAATCCCTTAGATGAGGATTTCATTCAGCCAGCCTCAGGGACTATCGTGGGTAGTGGTGCTCATCCGGCCAAGAGTGGTAATAATAATACTATCCCTTTGCTTTTCCGTGCTTTGTTTGCGAAAACATCACCCTCTGTGGGAAATGCAGTTGCTAGGAAGAGAAAAGCTACGGACTGGTTTGCTCCTCCGGAATCATCCGAGGGTAAAAAAGTTGATGATGTTGAAGGTGGGGAGTCGGAGGAAGAGACTGCACCGACGGTTGAGGTGCCCAGCAAAAAGAAGAAAGTTTCTGTGTCTACTACCAGCTTGACTATCAGGGAGAAAGGAAAAAGTCAACAATCCGAGGTTCCATCGGCTAAAGAGACCGATACTTCAAAAGCTGGGGAGAAAAATAAAGAAGTTGCTACTTCTGTCTTCCGGGGTAAGTTTATTGTTCTTGAAAGTTCGGAAGAGGGAGGTGTCTCGTTAGATGGTACGGAGTGCTATCTTGATCCCCCTTCTTATGAGACTTCTTCCGAAACAAGGAGAGCTCTCGAACTGATAGTTGATGATGATTTCCCGACAGGTCCTCAAACTGAACCTGAAGCTGTCACTTCTAATCCGGAACCGATTGTTGAAGAGACGATTGTTAAAGAACCGATTGTTGAGGAACCGAGTGTTGGTGTTAAAAAGACAGGTGAGAAGTCCTTAGGAGAGGCTTCTTCTGCTATTCCAATGGATGAGGAGTTTGTGGCTCCTAAGTTGGTTGACGAACCTCTACAGGAGCCTTATGTCGGGGTTTTGCTAGATCAGGCGCAGGATGATCTAGGGTATCGGCGTCTGTCGCCAGAGAATGTGACTTATCGGCCAATATCCCCCATTATTTCTTCACCGGAGCCGAATGATGACTTAGCGGTTGAGACTTCACAAGTGTTGGTGGATCAGCCTGAAGGTATTTTTCTTCTTTATGGAATTGTTCAACCTTCTCCTGTTTCGGAGTTGACTGGGTCTTGTGCCCGGACTCGAATCTGGGTGAAAGGTATGAATTTGATGTTTGCCTGTGTTTCTTTTATGAATTCCCTTTCAATAGCTTATTGATCCTCAGTTATTGTCTTTCAGGCAATCGAGTGGCGGATGAACGTATGGAGGACGTCCAAGTGCCCTCGGAAGAGGAAAATTCAGAGACAGAGTCTGAAGGTTTGGACACTACTTTGGCCGGAACATCCTTTGTTCCGGCGATTAGTAAGATCAAGTGTGGGGACCTCTTTCGACCGGACTCTTATGAAATCAATCGGGATCTGGTTGATAATCTTGCTACCCCTGCTGAAACTCTTCGTTTGGGAAACCTTGGGAACGTCCAAGCAGGACATGAGTTTGACTTTGCTCTGGCCTCTTTAAACATGGTAGGTCCTGACCTCCGACGCCGAATGGAATCATCGGCTCGGGAAACGGCAGAGCATAGATTCCGGGTCCTGGAACTTGATGGTCAACTTACTTCGGCTAAGAAAGAGCTGGCCGAAGCCCTTGTGCGAAAGAAGCAGTACCGGGACAGAAGTCATCGTTTGTCAAAGGAGGTGACTAGGTTGAAAGCTGCTTCCTCCGGTCTTACTGAGGTTGCTACCCGAGAGCTTCGGGAGAGGTGGGAGGTAGAGCATCAAATGGCTTTGGACAAACTGAAAAGCTTCATGGATGCCCAAAGACAGACTGACATAGCCCGCTTGAAGGCGGAGCACGAAATTGCCTTGGCCGAGGCTCAGGCCAAATGCGATATGAATGGTGATGTGCTCCGGTCTTTGGAAGAACGGTTGAGGAAACAGGCTTCTGAGTTAGCTGTACTTCGTTCGGACAGAAGTTGGTTGGTAACAATGGGTCCGAAACACGTCGTTCAGAAGCTACACTCTAGCCAGGAGTACTCCCGTCCCCAGGCAAACATTCAGATGCTTAATTATAGACTTGGGTGCCATGATGGTTTGGTTGTCGGTGTCAATCTTGGACGTCTGAGACACAAGGCCTCTACTTCTCCATTCTTTAATGCCGATGCTGCTTCGGAGCTGGAGAAGGCCATAGCTGATGCTTCCAGCCTTAATTATCCATACCTTGAAGCCTTGTCAGCCACTGATGGTTCTCCGATAGAAGACTTTCAAGCTTTTGAGCCTGTTGTAGGTCCTCCTTCAGATGAGGAGTGAAGCTTCTATGATCCATCTTTCTTTTGTTATGTAGTAATGAAATGTATCTTCGACCTGTGAAGATATATTGCCACAAACAAGTTATCATTAATACATTTTTTCCTTTATTTGCTTTATTTCCAGATTCATTTGCATCTTTTACTTGTTGTAATTTATGTGTTGTTAAAATGCTTTGCGTGAATCTCTTAAAAAAAAGTCTATTCGGAATTGAGTCCGATACTTATTGAGGCTAGGCTCAATTTTCCTTCGGAGTTAGGTCCGATGCTTATTGAGGTTAGGCTCAATTTTTATTCGGAGTTAGGTCCGATACATATTGAGGTTAGGCTCAATTTTTCTTTCGGAGTTAGGTCCGATGCTTATTGAGGTTAGGCTCAATTTTTATTCGGAGTTAGGTCCGATACATATTGAGGTTAGGCTCAATTTTTCTTTCGGAGTTAGGTTCGATGCTTATTGAGGTTAGGCTCAATTTTTATTCGGAGTTAGGTCCGATGCTTATTGAGTTTAGGCTCAATAATTGTGAAGTCTCATCCTTATTTTTTCTTAGACTATCTGAATTGATTGTATGTTCAAACACTTCGTCAAGCGTTACGAACGTTCATTCGAATAGTGCTAATAGTAAAATGAAGGAAAAATTGGCTACGAGGGCCTTTCATTCATATAAAAAATGAAAAAAGATTACATTACTCATAGTTGGCTAACTATAATACTTTCGGAGGTTCATGGCATTCCATGTTCTGGGTATGGGTGTGCCGGTCATGTCTTCCAGCTTGTAGGCGCCATTGCCCATGTCTTTGACCACCTTGTACGGACCTTCCCATTTTGGCCCCAGTTTACCTTCGTTTTCCTGCCGACTCGCTTCGTTCTTTCGGAGAACCAAGTCTCCTTCTTTCAGCACCAACTTTCTCACTTTCTTGTTGTAGGTTTTTTCGAGTTTTTCCTTGTATTCGGCCTCTCTAACTGC
>CAJVGC010000508.1:22546628-22581018 GCA_910822075.1 Senecio squalidus
CGATATGGTAACTATTTTGGTCGGAGATCCGGATGAATTAATAACCTTTCCCATCTGACTTCTTCTTCTTCCTTCCGTAGTATCCGCTCAATCTTTTTGGCATTCCAATACTTTATTGCGCCTCCGGACGGATTTCAACGATTCCTCGGGGGTAGGGAATTTCATGAGGGAGTGTGCTGTCGCCATAGCTCCAAGCTTTTGCTATCCCGGGCCTTCCAACAATGATATTGTATGGAGAGCTGGCCCGAACTACCAGGAAATCAATTTCAATTGTCCGGAACTTTTCATCAGTTCCAATGGTGAGGGGTAACCGGATTTGTCCTATTGGTTTCACTGCTTCTCCGGAAAAACCGATCAAATACTGAGAGCATCTCTCCATTCTTTTTTGTACTTCAGGATCTAGCTTCAAAAAGCACTGTTCAAAAATTATTTCTGAAGCACTTCCATTGTCGATGTAGATCCTGTGTACCGTCTGGTTTCCAACGTCCCCCACCACGACCATTGGGTCTGTGGTTCTTTCAGCAGTGCCCACCGGAGGAAAAGACATCTCCTGTATCATCCAGGGTTCCATTCTTTCCTCCCGGCGTTCACTACTTTCTCCTTCACAAAAAACCATTTGTATCTCCTTTCCTTTCCTTTTCCGGGGTACTGCGGTCCTTGCTTCTTCTGGCCTCCTAGTTTGATCCCTTCCATTAAATGATTCAGCTGACCAGTTCTTACGGCTTCCTCAATCTGCTTCTTTAACTGAAAGCAATCGTTCGTATAGTGTCCTTTGTCTTGATGGAATTCACACCATCGGTCGAGGAACCTCTTGTCTGGAGTTCCTACCAAAGGAGCTGGAGCAGTGAAGTGTACTTTTCCTTTTTCGGTGGCCAAAACTTCGCTAGGAGTCTTGCTTAGTTCGGTGAAGCTGACTTGTCTCCGAGATTCTCCGGAAGAAACGAAAGGGGATGTTCGGACAGATCCTCGTCCGAACCTTCTTTCATGACTGCCGGGAGAAAAACTTTTCCGGTTTGGAGAAGGCCTCCATGGAGGACTCGCTGGTGGAAAGACCGTTTTCGATCCCTTTCGGGATGCAGCTGTATTAGCTTCCAAATATTGTCTCGAGGCTTCCTTCCCATTGAGGAACCTCTTCACGCGTTCCATCATTTCATCTACCGTCTCGGGTACCCTGGCGTTTAGTTTCGCGATGAGAGCCGGTATCCGGATCCCTTCCATGAACCCCGAAACTTTTAACATATCGTCTCCTCCTTTGATCTGGAGGAGCTCACGCTTCCATCTCTCTACGAAGTCTTGGAGACTTTCGTTCTCCCTTTGTTTGATTTTAGCAATATCTGTAGGGCCCCTAGTGTACCTACGTTGTTGCATGAAATAGAGTTCAAACTTCTTCTTCAGATCTTTAAAACTGTCGATGCCTTCTTCCGGCAACTCACCGAACCATATTCTCGCCGGCCCAACAAAAGTTTGGGCGAACATCCGGCACCAAATCGGCATAGGCCAGCCCTCGGTATCGGCTGCGCCGGAGAAAATGACCAAATGATCATCAGGGTCACCACTTCCGTCATAAGTGCGCACGATGCTAGGCATCTTCACTTTTCGGGGCATCTTGAATGTGGAGATCCTCCGGGTGAACTTAGAAGCAAAGTCGGACTGATAAGGGAGGCTCAGATCCTCCTCGTCATCACTATCTTCTCGCTCCGATTCACTCACATAATGAATCTTTCGGGCAACTGGAGGGGTCTTTCGGGAATGATCTTTCTTCTTCTTTCGCTCATGTTCTTCCAACATGGCCTTAAGCGCGTCATAGTTCTGTTCAAGGAATTTCTCAGAGATCCCCATATTTTTCTCTACGTTAGTTTGACCATTTCCTGGAGTTTGGTCTTCAATTATTGGTTCCATAGTATTTCCTGAGGTACTACCGACAAAAGGCGTGTATGGGCCTGTAAAAGCCATGTAGGTCCCACGGATGGCGCCAAATGTTGCGACACCGGAATATCACAAGTACAACTGGGTAGAAGGTTCGGATCCGAAGGAGTGATCCGAAGAAGACCTTCAGCCTGGTTCTTATCTTCGATCTCGAACTATCTGCACAAGCAGGCAACCACACGAGTAAACGGAGCGGGGATGATCCCCTGGTTTACCTCGGGCGTAAGAGTAAGTTTACGAAGAGTAAGAGTAAAGATATAAAATAAGAGTGTAGAGTATTTGTGAACGTTACCCTTGATATGAAGAGTGAGCTTGGTATTTATAGATCTTGAGTTTCGGATAATAGCGTGCTCTAAGTACAATACCTTGTTTATCCTGGAGGTATTGCGAAGTATTGTACTTTCTGTCGATAAGTCATCCTTCGGCCTGATGGTCCTTGGGATGTTCTTCGGATAATAGATGTTGTCTAGATTCCTTTCCTTAGAGATTGTGCCCAGTTACAAGATCTTTCGGCGTACCATTGGTTTGACCGATACACTTCTATCGGCTACCGATGGTACGTCATCAAATACACTGTTTAATATATAAAAACTTACAATTATAATAATTATATTTCAGAACGGGACGGGTCGGAGATGATAAAACCCGATCCCTGCCCCAAACCCAATAATAAACCTCTCAATTTGGTTTGATACCCACATTGTGTACCCGTAACCCTATTCCGTCCCAAAGGCTTGAGTTTTCAGATTCCTCTTTAAAGGGGTGTTCACTATTTTGATAAAACTGAATTGTCCAATCGAAAAATTTGGATTGGACTATATGGTTTGGTTTTTCTGATTTTTTTTTATCAGATTGGACTAAAACCGAATTAGTATTTTAGATTAGTTTTTGGTTCACATCAAAAAACCAAATAGTCTAAAAAACCCGAATAGTAGATTATTTATGCTTTATATTTCATATATAATACTACTTTCGTCCCATTTTAATGTTATGTTTGACTTTTTAAAGTGTTCTTTCCGACTTTGACTTCAAATATTTTCTTTTGTGCTATATAACATTTGTTGAGCATTATATCAATGAAAATACATTTAAAAACCTAATTCATTCATATACTTTGCATCAAGTATTATAATAAAAAATATATTTAAAGTCAAAGATAGATTAAAAAAAATTAAAAAGGCAAAATTGACATTTAATTTGGGACAGTGGGAGTATATAACTATCAATCCTTTACTAGTTTCTTCAACTAGAAGTTTCATTCATATCATATTAATTTTTTTTTTTTTTTTTGGTAAACTAGATATCCAACTCGCTTTGCGAGCCGACTAATCCCCCGGAGCCTTTGCAGGTGAATCTCTGTAGCCACAAGGGGGTTTATTTTTTTCTCACAGGATTCGAACTTGGACACCTCCGGAAATTTCACCTTTAGAGATCAAGCTTTTTACCACTATGACACCACCCTTGTGGTTATATTAAAATCATTCAATGATATTAATATTCTTATTACCTTTTTTTAATAAACTAGTGACCTTTGAAAAGTAATCATAACCTTTTTCTCATATTTACAATCTTTCTTTTAATATATTCGCGGAGGATTGTCATTGTAATTATTGGATTGAATTTTGAGACTATAATAGAAAATCGAATTTTAAAACCACTCCAATCGAATTGTAATTTGGATTATTCAGTTTGGATCTTAAATTTGTTTGGATGGTTCAGATTCATTATTTAGAAATCGAAATTCAGTCGGATTCATCTAATTGGATAAGATTAAACCAACCCATCCAAATGAACACCCATACCTCTTCATATTCGAGTTGTTTTTAAACATCATTTTGTAAGAAGTCGACTCTATGTAACAAAATGACATGAGATGACTAACTACTACTTCCACTAACTAATAACTAGTAACTATAATGAATTGACTAATAATACTAAATACACTTAATTAAAAATATAAATAATAAAATAAAAGACTATAAGTAATTTAAAGTGTTTTTGTGAACCATAATATAATGAAGCACGTATCACATGGCAAGATTTAAAGGAAGGGAAAATGATGAAAGATAATAAATGCATAAAATAATTACCTATTATTTTGTAAAAAAAATTGTAATTTCTTTATAAATATAATATTTCTCTTTTGTTTAAGTAAACAACATTATAATCATTTATTATTGTTTAAATCAATCTTAATTATTAATTAAAACAGAAATAGAATCCATTCCTTATTTGGATGTATTCCAAAGAGTTCGGTCGGTAATTCTTCTTTGGATTTCAAATTGGTGCAAGAGAACATGTTTTAATTGTACAAGTGTTTCTTTGTTGCTTTGGTTTTTCGTCCTTTTGGATCTCTGCCTTAGAGCACCGGGTGTTGTCGCTTGATAAAATACTGACGTGACTTGAATTGTGACACTTGTTTGGGTTGTGCCATGCATTCTTATCTATTTTGCATTAAACAAAACCCAAAAGGCTTCGTCTTTGAACGTCACACTCGCAAAGTAGTAGACTTACAAACTATGTCTAGCTCTGTGAGTTTTACATATTCAAGCACATATCTTTTTGGATTTCTGTTAACCAAATATTTTATTTCATCATCTTGTCACAACCCAAATATCGAAACCAAAAAGGAAATATTATCGTTAACATCGATAATAATCAGTATGCATATATTTTGAAGGTTAATCATCCTTTTGCATCATTTACATTATAATCAAGCTCGATTTAGTGAGCTAGTAAAGTATTTTAATGTATGAAACACAGAAACCTGATAAACACAACCTAACTTAGCATCACATTCTATTAATACATCTCGAATGCAGTCTCATTTCATTATTTGTAATTTTACATTTTATTCAGAGGAAGCTCAATTTGACGTAAACAAAAGAAAAACTGAGTCGTTTGTTCATATGAATAACAAACGAAAATCGTAACTTCAAAGACTTTCCCGCAAAGATATTAAAAAAACTGAAGACGAAAACATAATCCTCTACTTTTTTCCATTTCAAAATATTCATGTCATTTACATTTTCTAATACAATTTCACAAATACCACCCAACGACGACATTTTTTACCTAAGATGAACAACACCCACCACCACCACCACTACCACCCTCCTTATTCGGTTGCTCCTCTTTTTTATCTTCTTGGTTGGCATCTTGATTCGCATCTAAAACGACAGTCTTTTTGCTTCCAATTGAAGGATCTTTCTTCAGTTCTTGAGATTGAATCACCTTTTTGCTCAATACGTTGTAAATCTCTTTAACAATCGTTTGAAAAGCAGCATTTACATTTGACGAATCAAGAGCTGAGGTTTCCATAAAGAATAAACTTTGGGATTCTGCTAATGACTTCCCATCTGTTGTTGTAACTTCTCGAGCATCTTTAAGATCCGTTTTGTTTCCCACAAGAATCGTAATTACATTCATATCACAGTGAGCTGCTCAACAATTACAAAAAAAAAACACATGAATAAATATCATCATTCTTTTAGCGAAACTTGTAATAAACACCGACACACTTTTACTTAATTTCTAGTTTAGCCACTGGAATTGAGTAACAATTAATTACCAAGCGCACTGTACTTTCCATAAGTTGATAATTATAGCGTCAACCGAAAAGACGCAACATGCCTAAAAACTTAAACAGTTTATATAGCGGTTTTTAAAGTCAGATGGTTTTAGTAATGATTTTTAGTAGTCCAAATTGCAATTAAGTGAACAGTGAAAGTACATCGTAGTTTATCGTAAATTTTGCCCGAAAAACTCGAAAAATATTAGAAAAGTTTAGGTGGCTGTTCGATATCAACAAAATGAAAAGGGTTGCATTTAATATGATACTCTCCCTTTACTCATTGATAAAAAAAAACATTATGGTCAAAAAGGTCATTAGTCAAATACCATTTGAGAAGACCAAGGGCTACTAGTTTACTGTGATTTAAAGAAAAGAGATTTTGCCTTTTTTCTGAAAAATCTCGAATTAGAAAGAGCTGCATATAAATTAGTAATCAAATCTGTACTTTTACCAAAAAGTAATAAAAGAAAATTCGACTTCCGTGGTCAAACAAGTCACGAGTCAAATGCCAAATAATAGATAAACCTTATTTTCGTAAAATATCAAAAGAACAATATTAATGGTTACTGGTCTTTAATTTCTAAGTGTTGAAACATCCATGTCAGTTTCCCAGGCATGAACCCGACTTGTTTTGTCAAAAAATAAGTTAAAATGTGAGCTTATTTGGCTAGAGAGGCACAAAGCTCGGTCCTAACCAGGCCTGGTCAAGGTTGCAAAATATGCCTGTATAGGGCCGGGAAAGCTTTTTAAATATTTTTAAACTTTGTGATTTTGAAATGTAACGGGAAACATGTTGTAAATTAAACAAAGAGACGTAAAAAACAGTTTTTATGAATTGGACTTATGTAAGGAGCGGAAAGAAAAGTGTTACTCACTGTGAAGTTCATTGAGCCATCTGCCAACACTATCAAACGTCTGGCGCCTGCTGACATCATAAACCACAAGAGCCCCGACAGCGCCTCTATAATATGCAGATGTAATAGCTCTAAATCGTTCTTGACCAGCCGTATCCCATATTTGTGCCTTCACTTCTTTCCCGTTTACTTCTATTTTTTGAGTTTGAAATTCCCCTCCTATGGTTGACTTTGAATTTGAATAAAACTCGTCTCTCGCAAATCTAGCGAGCAGATTTGACTTTCCAACACCCGAGTCACCAAGTAGGACAATCTTAAACAGGTAATCATCATTTGAATCTTCTTCCGAACGAAATGCCATCTTCTAATCTTTAATACGCAGCAACATGCTACAAAAACATCGGGAACATATAACTTCTTACAGATAGCGGTCCCACGAACAGCACGTCAAAGCGCACCTAATTGTATGTTGCAAATTGATTATAATTTATGATATTATTTTTTGGGGATGACAACTATTGAATGTATGATTTTATGCTAATACTATCTTTTTTAACTGCATAACTGAATGGTGGGGAAAACCAGTTTCTAGAACATTTATGAGCTCTTCATTAAAAAAGTTAAATCCGATGGAAATATTGTTTTGCGGGGTTGGGTGTCTAGCATGTTGGATACCAGGGTTTGGTTCAAACCATAGAATTTTTAGGTATTTTGAAAAGAAAAAATTTGACCTGGAACTTATTTGTCCTACGATAATTTATTAGGAGGTTTCATGCAACAAAATACATCTGGGAAAGGAAACTTTCAACACGTAATCGTATAATCCATTTGACACAAATGATCTTAACTTCTTGACCCATAAGGCCATAATATAATCATAACCAATATCAGCCGCGCCCAATTCTAAGTAAATGGGTCTCGACTTCCACCTCTAGCATAAGTGGAAGAGAAAACAAGAACCCAATAATATGATGTCGGCATTGTTCATGAGGCTCACCAATTTAAATTTGTTGGAGCCAAGCACGTTCTGCCATTGCTGGGTGCCTGCCTCCCCTCTTTATTCACTCACTACAGGCCTCTAATCTTAAACCTGTAAGGTACAACGAAAAATATTATAATATGATACGACTGTAGAAATGCAGGATGTTTGTTAATAAAACTATCCTATCTGGATCACTTTTTGCCAATGTGTATAAACACGTAGCAAAATATCCCTCTAACAGCATGCGTTAGCGAGTGAACGACAGACACAACCCAAGCACATGCACACTAGGAATTCAGTGACAGATCCAGAATTTTTGACCAAGGTACGCACTATTACGACCAAAGAGAGTTTTATAAGTTGCTCTTAAATGACAACTTTTATAATTTGACTTCCATCTAGGTCTGTCTACGCCATTATAAGGTGCCACCACATGAACCATCAGAAATACCCAAAAAGAGCTTTAATTGGAAAAAGGGACTGCTTAGGATCTAGTAAGAAGCTAAATATACGTGGCAAGAACAGTAATTCACTACTTTTGTGAATCTCTTTCAGTCTTTTGCATAATGTAAAGTTGTGAATTCTCAAGTATATTTAGATATTTATTTTGTCGGATTCATAGAGTAGTAATGCACACATAAGTCAGTCAAGCATAGAAATTACCCTAAATCCACCCAAATAACAAAAGAATATTACAGGGAAGCTATGTATCAAGTTGGTTACGCTTATACCTAAAAGTTGCCTGAAAATGCATCAAAACTTATAAAGACGCCATTAAAGTAGCTCAATTGTCAGAAAGAGATGAGCTTAATTAACTGGAAAAACGGAACGAGTGGATGGCCTGAAATATCAAAATCATTAAAAGCGGACATTCAGTTACTTGTTAAAGATACTAGTATATCGTTGTAAAGATGAGTTTTGATGTTTTTCCACCTACATTGTTAAATACGTGTTATTAGGTGATACTAATGGAATATTAATGAGTAACGAAGTGATATTAATTCTTGATAGTATCACATCATTAATCACTACACACGTTCCCAAAATCATTTCATGAACGGGAAACGGTTTGAAAGGAAGATCACAATATAACATTAATGCATAAGTATATTATATTTACATGTAGGTACCTGCTACAACAGTCAAAATTTCCAAATAACCGGAATGTTATAACCATTCAGACAAATGCAAACAAAATCAATTGATAGGATACAAAATATAACAATCAGCTCGATTTGTGACTATGAGAAGCAAAAACACATAACTCTATACAACAATTAATAACTCAAACATAATTACTAATTATAAACCTTGAAAATCAACAATTACTTAAATAAAGGGAAATTTAACCCTAAATTATGCAAATTCAATATATACCAGTTTAACTTAAAAGGGAATCTGGATCTAATTGAGATCAAACTTAACATCTGATGAAAATAGAAAAGCAGATAGGTTTGAAATCGAAGATTCATAAGGTAGGTAGAGTATAATATAAACGATTAATAATCGGAAGAAAAGGTTACCTGTTGTTGAGATTGAAAGATCAGATTAGGGTTTTGTTCATGAAGGATACTCATCACTTTTTTTTACTCTCTTTTTAATAGTAAATTGTAAAATCAAAATATTAGCAACAATCGTAAGATCGAACTGGAATTTGAAAAATCTATCAATCTAGTGTAACAAGAGATTACTTAATTGAGAAAATATTGATTTTGGTTATAGTGTTTATTAGTTTAAATATAATATTTTATCAAATTTATATTTTTGTGAGTATTTTTTTGTTTTAACAATTTGTTTTTTAGTAAATTTTCCATTAGTTTATCCATTCTAATTTGCGATTGTTTCATTACTTCCAACCAAACAAACCCTTAGTATTGGAATCTAATATTATTTTAAGCAATTTCAGTAATAGATAGTTTCAGTACTGTAATGTATAACGGTGATCAGGGCCGGTCCCGAGAATACGAAGGTCCTGTGTGAAATTGAAAAATAGGTTCCTTCATAAACAACTTTTTTATATAGTTAATAAAACCGTCGCCTAATTATATTCATTATGTTTTTTCTTAAGTTGTTAGACAAATATTTACATCTACTTGAAAAAAATGGATCACTTCCGACCTAGGGAGCCATGTGCAGTCGCAAGCCATGCACATTCTTAGTTTGGGTAACAATGTAAGACTTGAAATTGAGAGGTGGAATAAACTAAATGTATGATCGATATGGATAACAATCTACTAAGTGGAGGATTTTATAAATGGTAGTGTTGCGACACCGGAATATCACAATTACAATTGGGTAGAAGGTTCGGATCCGAAAGAGCTGATCCGAAGAAGACCTTCAGCCTAGTACTTATCTTCAATCTCGAACTATCTGCACAAGTAGGCGAACACACGAGTAAACGGAGCGGGGATGATCCCCTGGTTTACCTCGGGCGTAAGAGTAAGATTTCGAAGAGTAAGAGTAAATAAATAAAGTAAGAGTGTAGAGCGTTTGTAAACGTTACCCTCGAAGTGAAATGTGAGTCTGGTATTTATAGACCTTGAGTTTCGGATAATACCATGCTCTAAGTACAATACCTTGTTTATCCTGGAGATATTCCGAAGTATTGTACTTTCTGTCGAGAAGTCATCCTTCGGCCTCCTGGTCCTTAGGATGTTCTTCGGATAATAGGTTTTGTTTAGATTCCCTTTCTCAAAGATTGTGCCCAGCTTAATAGATCTTTCGGCGTACCATTGGTTTGGCCGATAGACTTCTATCGGTCACCGATGGTACGCCATCAGCCCCCCTAGTCCAGTATTACGTAGTTAAGACTATGTAATGCTTGACTAGAAGAAAAATAAAATGTTTTGGTTCTTTCGGTTGACAGGGGTGTGTCTCTTGAGTTACTTCGGAAATTAGTAACCGTCTGACTATTTAGGCGGGATAATTGAGTTTTAGCTTCGGCGGGAAGTTTTTCAAACTGCGGCAATTAATGCTTGCGCCACTTGTCGTTGTGCCATTGGCCGAGAGAGGTGGTGGGATTAGACGCGCGTCTCATCGTCTGACATACACTTGCCTATAAATAACTCGTTTTACCCCATTTGTAACTTTTTTCTCACCGTTTTCTCAATTACACTTTTAACTGTGTGTTTTTTCTTCCCTTGATTTTTCTTTCGTTGCCTTCTTGTTTTTTCGTTCTGTCATAATGTCGAAGAAGGATAAAGAAAACCTTCGGAGTTCATTCAATAGTTTGACCCAAGGGGACCTTGACGCCCTCTGTGAAAAATATGCCATTGGTGTTGGCTATGGCGTCACTCTTCCCGGTCCAGACGACACTATACTAGACGCCCCTCCTGGTAAGATAGGTGTTTATGCCGAGTGGTTTGAATTTTCAAACCTCCGACTTCCGTTCTCCAGACTCTTCCTGGAGGTTTGTGAATATTTTAAATTTCACCCTTCCCAGATGAATCCTCTCGGAGCTTTGAGACTTACGTGTTTTGAGGTTCAGAGCTGGGCTCTTGGGTATACTCCTTCAGTAACCCTTTTTCGAGCGTTTTATAAACTTGGGAAAGCTGGTGATTGGTTTACCTTTGATAAGAGAAGGAAACCTAGCCCTGTTTGTTCCTCCGGGGCTCCTTCTGGCCGGAAGAACTGGAAGACCAAGTTCTTTTTCGTGAATGCTGGCGTGGCTCCCATCCGGATCAGATGGAAGCATAAGGATGAGTCTGTTGCGGATGAGCAAGTGAAGCAGGGAGATGTTCCGGATGATGCTATCCGAGCTTTTACGACTCACAAGGTTGAGTGTCGGACGCTACCGGAGCATGTATTAGTGATGGCCGGTATAAGTCGGTTTTGGACATCTAACATTTCCAGACCCTGTCTGCAGTTGAATGGCCGAGGTACGTCAAGTACTTATGTTCGTTCTACCGATGGTTCTATGCTGATCACTAATTTGACTTATCTTTCTTTTTGTAGATTTGCCTCTGATAGATTTTTTGGAACTGAGCGATTGGGCTTCGGTTAAGTATATTGCTCGCAACATTGCTGAAGGCGAGGAAACCTGGTTGGTTCGGATGAACTCAAGGGTGATACACATGTCTACTGACGAACTTCCCCTTCCCTATAATGATGCTGATGCAGTCTTTCCAGCGGGCTATAACACAAGAGATCCTTCAGATGAGGATTTTATTCAACCAGCCTCAGGGACCATTATGGGTAGTGGTGTTCATCCGGAAAAGAGTGGTAATAATACTATCCCTTTGCTTTTCCGTGCTTTGTTTGCAAAAGCATCATCTTCTGTGGGAAATGCAGCTGCTAGGAAAAGAAAAGCTACTGACTGGTTTGCTCCTCCGGAATCGTCCGAGGGTCAAAAACTAGATGATGTTGAGGGTGGGGAGTCCGAGGAAGATGCTGCGCCGAGGGTTGAGGCGTCGAAGAAAAAGAAAAAGGTTTCTGCTTCTGCCAAGAGCTTGACCATCAAGGAGAAGAGAAAAGATCAACAATCCGAGGTTTCATCGGCTAAGGAGGCCGATACTTCCAGACCTGGAGAGAAAAATAAAGAAGCTGCTACTTCCGTCTTCCGGGGTAAGTTTGTCGTCCTTGAAAGTTCAGAGGAGGGAGGTGCTTCGCTAGATGGTACGGAGTGCTATCCGGATCCCCCCTCTTACGAGACTTCTTCCGAAACAAGGAGAGCTCTTGAACTGATAGTTGATGATGATTTCTCGACAGGTCCTCACACTGATCCTGAAGCCGTCACTTCTAACCCGGAACCGATTGTTGAGGAAGCAAGTGTTGGTGCTGAAAATACGGGTGAGAAGTCTTTAGAAGAGACTTCTTCGGCTATTCCGATGGATGAAGGGAATGAGGAGCTTGTGGTTCCTAAGTTGGTTGATGAACCTCTGCAGCAAACCTATACAGGAGTTCTGCTGGAGCAGGAAGACATTGGTTATCAGCGTCTATCACCGGAGGATTTGACTCGGCAGCCTACAACTTTAGTTATATCTCAACCGGAGCAGAATCAAGATTTGATAGTTGAAACTTCTACACAAGCTTCGGTAGATAAGACGGAAGGTATTTTTCTTTTTTCTGGCATCGTTCAACCTTCTCCTGTTTCAGAGTTGGTTGGGTCTTCTGCCCGGACTCGAATCTGGGTGAAAGGTAGGAACTTGATGCTTATATGTGTTTCTTTTACTAACTTCCTTTCGATTGCTTACTGATCCTCAGTTATTTTCTTTCAGGCAATCAGATGGTAGATGAACGCATGGAGGATGTCAGCGTTCATTCGGAAGAGGAGAAGTCGGATGCTGAATCCGAGGGTTTAGGTGCTGCTTTGGCCAGGACATCATTTGTTCCGGCAGTGAGTAAGATCAAATGTGGGGATCTCTTTCAAGCGGAGTCTTATGAGATCAATCGGGATCTTGTTGACAATCTGGCTACCCCAGCCGAGACTCTTCGCTTAGGGAAGCTTGGGAACGTCCAGGTGGGACGTGAGTTCGACTTTGCTCTTGCCTCTTTAAACGTTATTGGTCCTGACCTCCGCCGCCGAATGGAATCATCGGCGCGGGAAACGGAAGAGCAAAGATTCCGAGCCCTTGAACTTGAAGGTAAACTTGCTTTGGCAAAGAAGGAATTGGCTGAAGCTCTGGACAGGAAAAAACATTACCGGGAGAGGAGTCACCGCTTGTCAAAGGAGGTAGACACAATGAAAGCTTCTTCCTCCCATCTTACCGAGGTTGCTGTCCGAGAGTTTCGGGACAAGTTAGGGATGGAGCATCAGATGGAGATGGACAAACTGAAAGGCTTACTGGATGCCAAACATCAGACTGCCATAGCCAGTTTGAAGGCGGAACATGAAACCGCCATGGCCGAGGCTCGGGCTCAGTGCGATATTAATGGTGATGTGCTCCGGTCCTTGGAGGAACGGTTGAGGAAACAAGATGCTGAGTTAGCTACACTTCGCTCGGACAGAAGTTGGTTGGTAACAACGGGTCCGAAGCATGTCGTTCAGAAGCTACACTCGAGTCATGAGTACTCCCGTCCCCAAGAGAACATTCGGACACTCAACTACAGACTTGGGTGTCATGATGGTTTGGTTGCCGGTATCAGCCTTGGTCGTCTGAAGCAAAGACCTTCATCTTCTCCATTCTTCAATGCCAACGCTGCTTCAGAGCTGGAAAAAGCCATAACTGATGCTTCAGAACTTACTTATCCTTATCTTGAAGCTTTGTCAGCCACCGATGGTTCTTCGATAGAAGATTTTCATGCTGTTGAGCCAGCAGTTGTTCCTCCTTCGGATGAGGAGTGAAACTTTTATGTTGTATTTTCTTTTGCTGTGTAGTAATGAAATATGTCTTCAACCTGTGAAGATATGTTTCCACAAACAAGTTATCATTAACATAATTTTTCTGTTGCTTGTTTAATTTCCGGATTCACTTGCATCTTTTATTTACTTGTTATGATTTTGTATCTTGTTTAAATGCTTCACGTGAATCTCTTTGAACTTTTCTTCGGATCTAACTCCGAAATTTGTTGAGGTTAGGCTCAACTTATCCTTCGGAGTTAGATCCGAAGCTTATTGAGGTTAGGCTCAATTTTCCTTCGGAGTTAGGTCCGATATACATTGAGGTTAGGCTCAATTTTTCTTTCGGAGTTAGGTCCGATACATATTGAGGTTAGGCTCAATTTTTCTTTCGGAGTTAGGTCGGATACATATTGAGGTTAGGCTCAATTTTTCTTTCGGAGTTAGGTCCGATACATATTGAGGTTAGGCTCAATTTTTCTTTCGGAGTTAGGTCCGATGCATATTGAGGTTAGGATCAATGATTGCGAAGTCTCATCCTTATTTTTTCTTAGACTATCTGAATTAATTGTATGTTCAAACACTTCGTCAAGTTTCATGAACATTCATTCGAATAGTACTAATAGTAAAATGAAGGGAAAAATTGGCCGCGAGAGCCTTTCATTCATAATAGTAAAATTGAAAAAAGGTTACATTATGCGTAATCGGCTAATGATAGTACTTTCGAAGGTTCATGGCATTCCATGTTCTGGGTATTGGAGTACCGGTCATGTCTTCCAGTTCATATGCTCCATTACCCTTATCCTTGATCACCTTGTACGGACCTTTCCATTTTGGCCCCAATTTTCCTTCGTTTTCCTGCCGACTTGCTTCGTTCTTTCGGAGGGCCAAGCCACCTTCTTTCAGCACTAGCTTTCTTACCTTCCTATTGTAAGTCTTTTCAATTTTTTCTTTGTACTTGGTCTCTCGAACTGATGCTGCGTTTCTTCGCTCTTCCAACAATACTAGGTTTAGCCGGATCTCCTCTTGATTAGTTTGATCGTTTTCGGATGTTACGCGGTGACTCGGCATTCCTATTTCGGCTGGGATTACAGCTTCGGACCCATAAGTTAGGCTGAAAGGTGTTTCGCCAGTACTTGTTTTCTGGGTGGTTCGGTGTGCCCATAGCACATGGGATACTTGATCCACCCAGTCCGTTCCTTCTCTTCCCAACCTTGCTTTTATTCCGTCACCGATACTCCGGTTAATCCTTTCCACCTGGCCATTGCTCTGTGGGTGTGCTACCGAAGTGAAAGCTTGTTTGATCTTCATCTCGCTGCACCATCGTCGCAACGGGTTGTCCGAGAATTGCTTACCATTATCTGAGATTAATTCATTCGGCAATCCGAACCTGCACACGATGTTTTCCCACACAAACTTCTGCACTTGCTTTCCTGTGATCCGGACGACTGGTTTTGCTTCGACCCACTTTGTGAAGTAGTCTACTGCCACGATCAGAAATTTCATTCCACCCGTCCCCGTTGGAAACTTGCCAACAATATCGATACCCCACTTTTGGAAGGGCCATGCCGATAGTATGGACACTAAATTGTGTTTGGGGAGTCTTGGTATGGGTGCATGAATTTGGCAAGCATCGCACCTTCGGATCAGCTCAATGGCATCAAAGTGCATAGTGGGCCAGAAGTATCCCAATCCGGTGATCTTCGAGACCATGCTCCGTGGTCCGGCATGCATGCCACATGCTCCCTCATGCATTTCCCGGATCACATAGTTGGCCTGCAATGGTCCCAAACAACGAAGCAAGGGTGAAAGTGGGTTTTTGCGATAAAGGGTGGTACCTTTCATTATGTAATTCGGTGCCTTCATCCGGATCTTTCGGGCTTCACTCGGATCTTGTGGCAAGCTTCCTTCTTGTAAGAACTTCATTATCGGTGTCATCCAGGTGACTCCTTCATCTTCCACAATCATTAGTGTTTCTTTTGGATTAGCTATGGCCCGTAGATCTTGTTTTTCCACCATTACTTCCATCGCGGTGTGTCCGAATGCTATGGACGCCAATTTACTCAAGGTGTCAGCAACCTTGTTCTTTGTTCTTGGGACTTGCTCAATTGTGCATGACCGGAAAGTGGCCATCAAATTCTTCGCCTTCTCCTTATACTTGTTCATTCGATCTTCTTTTGCTTCATAAGTTTCGTTGATTTGGTTGGCCACCAACTTTGAGTCTACTTTAACCTTCAAGTGTTCGACTCCTTTCCCTTTGGCTTTTTGTAATCCGGCCAACAGAGCTTCATACTCAGATTCATTATTCGTGTTGTCAAAACCAAAACGGACGGAAAATGAGAACTCTTTCCCTTCCGGACTAATAAGAAGAATCCCAGCTCCCGAACCTTCCGAGCTAGAGGATCCATCAGTGAACAAACTCCAAACTTGGTCTTTCTTCGGGCTCTTTCCTTTGACATCGGATTCTGCCGGTCTTTTCCTCTTCTTGTTCTTTGTGGGTTGCTCATCGCTTGTTTCTATCGGAGCAGTGTCTTTAGGTATAGCCTGATCAGGAACTTCGGCTATGAAATCCGCTAGCACTTGTCCTTTGATAGATGTCCTGGGGACATATTCTAGATCATAGCTTCCTAATTCAATGGCCCACTTTGTAAGTCTTCCGGCCGTTTCCACATTCCTTAAGATTTTCCTTAAAGGTTGGTCAGTGATTACTCGGATGCTATGGGCTTGAAAGTATCTCTTCAACCTTCGGGATGTATAAACCAAAGCTAGCGCTATCTTCTCTATCTGGGTGTAATTGTTTTCGGGACCTTGTAGCACCTTGCTAACAAAGTAGATAGGCATTTGTTCTCCTTTTCTTTCAGCCAACAGAGCCGAACTAATGACTTCGGTCGTTGCTGATAAATATAGGATCAAGGTTTCTCCTTCCTTCGGCGCTGTAAGAGTGGGAAGCGCCAGCACGAACTTCTTTATCCCCTGTAAGGCTTCTTCAGCTTCTGACGTCCACCGGAAATCTCCCTTCTTTACACAATTCTTCAAGGTTCGAAAGATTGGTAATGATCTTTCGGCAGACTTTGAGAGATATCGCCCCAGGGCTATAACTTTTCCGTTTAGGCTTTGAACTTCCTTCATCGTCTTGGGCGACGATAGTCCTTCTAAATCTCGAATTTTCTCCGGGTTTACTTTGATACCATTTGGAGTGACGATATGACCCAGGAACTTTCCTTCTTCCATCCCGAAAGAGCATTTCTTCGGGTTAAGCTTCATGTTGATTCTCCGGAGATTAGCGAATGTTTCCCGGATATCCTGAATCATTATTTCTTCCGACGTGGATTTTATAACTAGATCATCAACGTATGCCTCTAGATTCCTTCCGATCTGTTCCGAAAAAGCTTTGTCTATTAACCTCTGATAAGTTGCTCCAGCATTCTTGAGACCGAAGGGCATCTTTCGGTAACAGAAGATTCCCATATCGGTGTGAAAAGCTGTCTTGTCCTCATCCTCTTTAGCCATTTGTATCTGGTGGTATCCTTTGTACGCGTCTAAGAAACATTTGAATCTGAAGCCCACCAGCGCTTCCACTTTTAAATCTACCTCCGGCAATGGATACGCGTCTTTCGGGCAAGCGTCATTGAGATCCTTGAAATCAACACACATTCTCCATGTATTATCACTTTTCCGAATCATGACTGGATTGGCCACCCAGGTTCGGTACCGGACCTCGCGGAGAATTCCAGCCTCGGTCAATTGTTTAACCTCTTCACAAGCAGCCCTACTTCGATCAGGCGCTAGACCTCGTTTCTTCTGTACTATGGGGCTTTTTCCTTTCTGAATGGTTAGCTTATGTTCGGCTAGCCCCCTTGGTACCCCAGTCATGTCCGAGGGTTTCCAAGCGAAGACATCTCTGCTCTGTCGGAGGAGCGTGATGAGCTTTTCCTTGCCTTCCTGAGTGAATGTATCTCCGATCGTGACTGTTTGCTCCGGATGATCCGGATGAATGATAACCTTTCCCAGCTTGATTTCTTCTTCCTCCTTCTGCAATATCCTCTCGATTTTTTGGCATTCCAACACTTTGTGAGCCTCCGGACGAATTTCAACAATTCCTCCGAGGGTAGGAAATTTCATGAGGGAGTGAGCTGTTGATACAATAGCTCGGAGCTTTGCTATTCCGGGTCTTCCAATAATCACATTGTATGGAGAGTTTGCCCGAACTATTAGGAAATCGATTTCAACTGTCCGAAACTTGTCGTTGTTACCGAGGGTGAGGGGTAATCGGATTTGCCCTATTGGTTTCACTGCTTCTCCGGAAAACCCGACCAAATACTGGGAGCATCTCTCCATCCTGTTTTGTACTTCGGGATCTAGCTTCAAAAAGCATTGTTCAAAAAGTATTTCTGAAGCACTCCCATTGTCGATGTATATCCTGTGTACCGTTTGGTTTCCGATGTCCCCCACCACAACCATTGGGTCTGTGGTTCCTTTAGAGGTACCGACCGGAGGAAAAAACATTTCTTGCATCATCCAAGGCTCCGCTCTTTCATCACGGGGCTCACTGCCTTCTCCTTCACAGAAGACCATCTGTATCTCTTTTCCTTTCCCTTTTCCGGGGTATGGCGGACCTTGCTTCTTTTGTCCGCCCAGTTTGATTCCTTCCATCAGATGGTTCAGTTGGCCAGTTCTTACGGCCTCCTCAATCTGCTTCTTCAACTGAAAACAGTCGTTTGTATAATGTCCTTTGTCTTGATGGAATTCACACCACCGGTCAAGGAATCTCTTGTCCGGAGTTCCCACTAAGGGGGCCGGAGCAGTGAAGTGTACTCTCCCTTTTTCAGTGGCGAAGACCTCGCTAGGGGTTTTGCTAAGCTCTGTGAAGTTGATGTGTCGCCGAGATTCTCCGGAAGAGACGAAAGGAGAGGTACGGACAGGTCCTCGTCCGAACCTTCTTTCATGACTGCCGGGAGAAAAGCTTTTTCGGCTTGGGGAAGACCTCCATGGGGGATTTGCAGCTGGAGAGATCATTTTCGACCCCTTCCGGGATGCAGCCGTGCTAGCTTCTATATACTGTCTCGAAGCTTCTTTCCCATTGAGAAACCTCTTCACGCGTTCCATCATTTCATCCACTGTCTCGGGTACTCTGGCATTGAGTTTTGCTATAAGGGCCGGTATCCGAATCCCTTCCATGAATCCCGATACTTTCAACATATCGTCTCCTCCTTTAATCTGCAGGAGCTCCCGCTTCCATCTTTCTACAAAATCCTGGAGACTCTCGTTCTCCTTTTGTTTGATTTTAGCAATGTCTGTCGGACCCCGAGTGTATCTACGTTGTGGCATAAAATAAAGTTCGAACTTCTTCTTCATGTCTTTGAAACTATCAATGCCTTCTTCCGGCAACTCGCCGAACCATATTCTCGCAGGCCCCACGAAAGTTTGGGCGAACATTCGGCACCAAATCGGCATCGGCCAACCCTCGGTATCGGCAGCGCCGGAGAAAATGGCCAAATGATCGTCAGGGTCACCACTTCCGTCATAAGTGCGCACGATGCTAGGCATCTTCACTTTTCGAGGCATTTTGAACGTAGAGATTCTTCGAGTGAACTTAGAAGCAAAGTCTGACTGATAAGGAAGGTTCAGATCTTCTTCTTCATCACTATCTTCTCGCTCCGATTCGCTCGAATAGTGAATCTTTCGGGCAACCGGAGGACTCTTCCGGGAACGATCTTTCTTCTTCTTCCGTTCATGCTTTTCCAGCATGGCCTTGAGCGCATCGTAATTCTTTTCCAGGAATTCCTCAGAGAGGTCGGTACCTTTCCCCACATCATTCTGATCGTTCCTTGGAGTTTCATCTTCAACTACCGTTTCCCTATTACTTCCTGAGGTATTAGCCGTAAAGGTCATATATGGTCCTGTAGAAGCCATGTACGTCCCACGGATGGCGCCAAATGTTGCGACACCGGAATATCACAATTACAACTGGGTAGAAGGTTCGGATCCGAAAGAGCTGATCCGAAGAAGACCTTCAGCCTAGTTCTTATCTTCAAACTCGAACTATCTGCACAAGTAGGCGAACACACGAGTAAACGGAGCGGGGATGATCCCCTGGTTTACCTCGGGCGTAAGAGTAAGATTTCGAAGAGTAAGAGTAAATAAATAAAGTAAGAGTGTAGAGCGTTTGTAAACGTTACCCTTGAAGTGAAATGTGAGTCTGGTATTTATAGACCTTGAGTTTCGGATAATACCATGCTCTAAGTACAATACCTTGTTTATCCTGGAGATATTCCGAAGTATTGTACTTTCTGTCGAGAAGTCATCCTTCGGCCTCCTGGTCCTTAGGATGTTCTTCGGATAATAGGTTTTGTTTAGATTCCCTTTCTCAAAGATTGTGCCCAGCTTAATAGATCTTTCGGCGTACCATTGGTTTGGCCGATAGACTTCTATCGGTCACCGATGGTACGTCATCAGGTAGCATATATCTCTCATCAGAAGAATTTAAACAATCAAAAGAGTTGATACCGACAGAAGAGCACAAACACTTATTATGCTCTTTAATTGAGAGAGGCAAACACTCACCGTGTGGAGTGTATGTGAGTATTGTGTCTCTTGAAATAGATTTGTATTTACAGGTGATGCTAAAGTTTTGTGTAAATAGGAGAGTGTTCATGATTTATGCAATGGCTTTGAACACTTGGACATGTATCCATACTTTATCTGAAGTATAGGTAATTCGAGAAGTTTGTGGTTGCTAAGCCTGGAAGGTTGTTTTGAGCCTTTCACCATTATGTTGGATACTGAAGTGCAGTTACACTTTCAAGTCCCTCCCGTCCAGTATAGAGTAGTGTACTTTTATGTTTATCAGACTCCATGTTGCTTGAAGCCACGTGTTGTGTCGAGGATGTTTCTTGACAATAAGATTTAACACGCCCTCTAGAACAATGAAGTTGCGAGAAATGACTTCTTTCAATTATTCTTTTAACCTTGCTTATGTTGTTAATTTAAAATACGAGAAATAAAGTTATAATTCTTCCTTATAAAAAAAGGCCAATGTTAAATAGGTCTGTTTTTGTAAGATGTATAAAGAAAAAGATGGTTATGTGTTTACTTGTCGAAACCACAATAGACTATCCAAAAATTCCATTGCAAATGCTGCAATTCTACTCCATAAGCCAAATGAGAACATAAATTATTAATTTAATCCGCCTCTAAGAGACATATGCTGCAAAACAGCCTCGAGAGTAAATCAACCCATCTTTATTACTGTCCTCTTCTAGTTTTTCGCTCCTTGTCTGCATACTGAAAGACAAGAAACTAATAACACTAAATAAAGGTGGACAAATCAAGTGTTGCTAGGTTGAAGCAATATCCAATTTAAACTCTTAGAATTACAGGAAACAAAATGTTTTGTAAGCCGATCAAGAAGTACAAACTTAGATTCTCCTTTGATTTGCTTATTAAAAGATATATAATAACCAAGTTCCCAAAAGTCCAAAAAGGACCAAAAATAAATAAAGCCAAATGATAAACTTTTGCTCGGGGCATTTCATTAAACAAGTAGAGAAAGCATACTAGTTAATAGAACCAAAGACAACAAAATTCTACCTAGCCGATGATCGCATGCTAGTCCAAGGAAATTTGGATGTTGCAGTTAAGCCACTGCTGGTGCCGCCACTTCCCCGGCGTTCAGGCGCTCCTTGCCGCACCCTACCACCGTAACCAGTCGGCTTCTTAACTCCACTTCCATCAAGCCAATGTTTCTTGTTTATTTCATCACCTTCAACAATTGTGGACTTGGACTGCTTGCTCATGTTCTTGCGTTCCTCTTCAATCACACGAATCGGGTACAAGTCAGGGGATATTGAAAGGGGGTTCCTCAAGGTAACATATGCTTTCTTGTAATCAGGTTTCGCAATCAAAAGTCCGCCCCTCTTCTTCTTCTTCCCATCCATGTTAAGGGTTCGAACCTCATCAACTTCAAATCCATACAGTGACTCCAAAACCCTCTTGATTTCAATCTAGAAAAATGATAATGAGACAACAAAACCAATAATTAATTGGATATGTGCAGAAAATGTGTCAATAAGTAATGTTTGAGGTGTGTGTGTGTGTGTGTGTGTGTACCTTTGAAGCAGATGGAATGGTTTTGAGAGCGATTTCGGTGATGTTGGAAAAAGAAGTGGGCATGAGAAGCTTGATTGGAATATTGGCAAAGTTAACTACTCTTCTTCCCAATCTACTCCCCATCTTAAAACTAGAAGACCTAACGATAACTATAAAACAAAATCAGTTGATCATATAACTAGAAAGGAAAATCAAAAGTTTGGGACAGATTGGACAATAAATCATAAACTTAGACTTCAATGGGCAAAATTATACAACAGGTCAAAACGGGAAGTGGGTCAAACTCAAACAGGTTGGATCGGATTGACCCATAAACTCTCCTATTGTCTAGCTTATTTTAAAGTTCATACCAATGTATCAAACGTAATTATTAAATCAATATGTAACTCGAAAGAAAAAACTAATAGCCTAATATACAAAAAAGATTGTTTTTTATGTTAGCAAATAATAGTCTAATGAATGCAATGGCAAGCGTTTACAAGTAAGCAAATAAGTATGTTCCAATCGTTCTGATAGTTCAATTAAAAAAGTATGTTCCAATAAGTATAGTTATTATTTTCATTTTGATAGTTTCTACGATTACATGGATTATACCTATTTACACAAATAAAAAAATTCAGGGAACTCATCGATTCATCTAGTACTAGTATTTAAATATATAATTCATTTATAAATTTACTAGATTTCCGATGGAAATATTGTTTTGCGGGGTTGGGTGTCGAGCAGGTTGGGTAACAGGGTAACAGGGTTTGGTTCAAACTATAGAACTTTTAGGTATTTTGAAAAGAAAAAATTTGACCTGGAACTTATTTGTCCTACGATAATTTATTAGGAGGTTTCATGCAACAAAATACATCTGGGAAAGGAAACTTTCGACACGTAATCGTATAATCCATTTGACACAAATGATCTTAACTTCTTGACCCATAAGGCCATAATATAATCATAACCAATATCAGCCGCGCCCAATTCTAAGTAAATGGGTCTCGACTTCCACCTTTAGCATAAGTGGAAGAGAAAACAAGAACCCAATAATATGATATCGGCATTGTTCATGAGGCTCACCTACTTAAATATTTTGGAGCCAAGCACGTTCTGCCATTGCTGGGTGCCTGCCTCCCCTCTTTATTCACTCACTACAGGCCTCTAATCTTAAACCTGTAAGGTACAACGAAAAATATTATAATATGATACGACTGTAGAAATGCATGATGTTTGTTAATAAAACTATCCTATCTGGATCACTTTTTGCCAATGTGTATAAACACGTAGCAAAATATCTCTCTAACAGCATGCGTTAGCAAGTGAAAGACAGACACAACCCAAGCACATGCACACTAGGAATTCAGTGACAGATCCAGAATTTTTGACCAAGGTACGCACTATTACGACAAAAGAGAGTTTCATAAGTTGCTCTTAAATGACAACTTTTATTAATTTGACTTCCATGTAGGTCTGTCTACGCCATTATAAGGTGCCACCACATGAACTATCAGAAATACCCAAAAAGAGGTTTAATTGGAAAAAGGGACTGCTTAGGATTTAGTAAGAAGCGCCAAGAACAGTAATTCACTAGTTTTGTGAATCTCTTTCAGTCTTTTGTATAATGTAAAGTTGGGAATTCTCAAGTATATTTAGATATTTATTTTGTCGGATTCATAGAGTAGTAATGCACACATAAGTCAGTCAAGCATAGAAATTACCCTAAATCCACCCAAATAACAAAAGAATATTAGAGGGAAGCTATGTATCAAGTTGGTTACGCTTATACCTAAAAGTTGTCTGAAAATGCATCAAAACTTATAAAGACGCCATTAAAGTAGCTCAATTGTCAGAAAGAGATGAGCTTAATTAACTGGAAAAACGGAACGAGTGGATGGCCTGAAATATCAAAATCATTAAAAGCATATCGTTGTAAAGATTAGTTTTGATGTTTTTCCACCTACATTATTAAATAATCTAACTCACAAAGAGGTATACTAAAAAATAAGTTTTTATTATATGATCTCAAAAACACAACATTCAAATAAATGCATTTAATTTCCATATATAATAAAATCAATGATAATGAAATGAAACCTAGAAGATTTTACACAAAATTAGTTATACCCATGAAGAAAAAACTGAAAGTATTGAGCTACCTTATAAGAAAAAGACCCTTTTGTCCTCCTCTGTCTGGTTTTGAATTTAAGATCAAATTGAACACTCGGAATACAGATTTAAGTAGGGTTGGAGAGAAATAGAACAAGGGGAGAGTGACGAACAACAAACGAGAGATGCCTGCAAATTTGGGCCGGCGATTTTGACCATCTACACAGACCCATAACCAAATGGCCCACATTTCTATATCGAATGAGGGACAAAAAGTGAACATCTTTACTTATAACTCCGATACGTATATTTGATACTTGCTATAACTAACTTTATGTGTTACGTGGTTACATAGACATAACTCTTTAAGCTAAGCTTGATGTAACTCATACAAAACTTTTAACGTAGATTTACGTTACTTAAACATTAACCGTGTGCGTGTCTCGAAATCGGAATCGAAATCGGAAATCGAAATCAAATCTTGAATAAGTCCTAATACCAAGAAAAAACATAAGGAACTTTCCTAATTTCATTGCATATAACCATCGGAAACTTTCAACTTACGAAAAGGCTTAACGATAACCATAACGAAAAACGAAAACTCCAGAAGATGTGCCCAAGGCGCAGCCCTAGTGACCCAGGACGACGCCCTGCTGGGCAGAAATCCAAAATTTTGGTGTTTGATGGCTCATTCTCGATTGTTGCACTTATCCAACGCCTGGCCTAGCTCGGTTGGACCTCCATATTGACAGAAACCAGGCTTTAGTTGGTCCCTAGGCCCTCTCTTTTCTCTCACAAATTCAAAACACAAACACACACTCATTACACACACACTCAACTTTCCCTCTCAAAACACTCTCATCTCCCCTTTGATTCCAGCTAGTTTACAGCCATTTAATCACAGAAAAATCATCAAAACAACACCCAAAAATCGTTCCATAATCAAGGAGAAGAAGACAGCATTCATCTTTCGAGTCAAGAAAACGTTTTCATCCATTTGAAGCTCTAATCACCTCCAAATCATCATCAAAGCTTTCCATCCGGTAGAAAACTCTTTCAATCACTTTTATTACTAATATAATGCATTGCATGAATGATCTAACACATAAAAACAAGTTTTTATAAAGTTTCATAACCATTTTTATACAAAAACGGGTTTATATAAAATATTACTTAGATCTTAGTTTTTGTGGTTAAAAAGTACATATAAACTGATAAAAAGGTGTATAATAAGGTTTATATCAGTTGCATGTCGAAATCTACCGTTTAAATGACCAGATTTGCTAAGAAAACGATTTCCGGGAAATCTGCAGCAACCAGGGCGTCGTTCTGGGCCTCCAGGACGGCGCGCCGTGGCTGCTGGCAAATTTCGGAAATCTCCGTTTTGTCGTTAAAAAGTTATATTCGCAACCTGATTTTTCGAAACTGAATATTTAGGACTGAGATGAATAAATACTTGTGTTTGGGATGACTTATTTGACATATTACATTTAAAATGAACTTGGTGAATTGTTTAATTAAACGTATATAATTTGTTAGCGGGAAAGTGTGGATATTTTGGACATAAAAATCATGGCGCGGAAGCGCTGCCCAATTTTCGTTAGACCTTGTCATAACACTTCAGAAACAAACGAATAACATAAGGATATAATCTTGACTTTGGACATTGTTGGACTAAACGTAACGATAAACGATTTGAACGATTTTCGGACATAATGACTTTTGGTATTAAAAATTAAACAAAACATTACAACTTATAATATATTATACGATATACGAATATCAAAGTTAACTAATAATATTATACTTACCCAAATTTGACACATATTAGAATTCCGGTGATTCCGAGCACTTTTCGAGCTTTTCCGAGCACGCTACGATCTTCGCAAACAGTGAGTTACAAACTCCTACTTTTAAACGCTTTTAAATACATTTTGGGGTGAAATGCGAGTCCTAGGCTTGAACTTTATGTTAAGTTGAAACATACTTGAATACTAAACGAAAAAGCTTTGATACTTGAATACTAAACGAAAACGCTTTGATACTTGAATACTATTATGAAAACTATTGTTGCCAACATTGTTGAAGGTTTGACAACAATGCTGAGGATACAAACACTATTTTTGCCAATGACTGAAACATCGATCGTGATGTTGCGGACGTTGTACAACATGGACGTGAGATACCACTAAAATTCCCGATACTACCAAGTGGCATTAGTTATTATTAATTCCTTTGGAAAGGACCGTTAGTAGATATGGATAACGCTATTAGGGTAGATAGACCCTCACCACAACGCCAAATAACGATGGTGCATGATACTGATTGGGTAGGCTATAGGCTTAGCAACGATCATTGGGCAATACTTAGGATTGTCACATAGTCGCGCTATGTGGTCAATGCCTACAAACACGAATACTATACTTTACGCATGTTTATGCGACAACTATTTTAATGCTATATTTTACGCCATTTCTATGTGGGTCGAAAACTTGTATGCTTTTACTTAAACTTTGTAGCTCACTAACTACGTCTCCCGTAGTTAACACTTGACTCGTATTTTCAGGTTACGAGTAAGCTTGGGAAACGATGCTTGTATGCTTTTGGTTGACGACTTCAAGAATGGGAAGGGTTCGGGTGGCTTGGTTTTGAACACCTTATTTTGTATTCGGATATGTAAACCATGTTTCAAACTACAATGTAAACTATAGTGTTGTCTTTTATTTAATATAACTTGGCATTTATCTATACCTTCTTATCGAATGCTATTGCTCTTCACATCCCGCGTTTCCGCTTTAGCGGGGTGTGACAGTAACAGGACAACAAACGACTAAGAACTTACCGAAGGAGAAAGTTATATTATTTTATAATTAATATACTGTTTGTTTATCTTTTAATAAGTATGTTCATTACAATTTTAATTGTTGTTCGATAACAATCTTTATCAGGCATAATGATTTATGAACCTCCTACATCCAAACCAGGTTGAATGATATAAATTATTTCGATATTGCATGCTTGATGTGTTATTTTACGTAAGTCTTTTCATTTATAAAAATGTATCTATCGAATGCTAACTACTTAACACAATAGGTAAGTGTACCTTTTGCACGTAGTAGTATAACCACGATAAGTACGAGTATCGAACACAAGGGGAGCGAAGTGAAACTACGATTATTTAATTTAAACTACTTATCACTAATTATAACGACACAAATAGGGGGTTAAGTTTGAGTTTCGTATGAACGTATTTAAAACTGATTTTTGTAACTTTAAAATGTAAATACAAGGAAATTGACAATTAAAGATTTAATTATGAAAAACGAGCGATTGGAAGGTTTTTAATTGAAGTATGAGAAAAACGTGTTCACTTAGATTTTCTTGTTTTCTTAACATTTTCCACTTCTTTTCACAAGCTCTCCCATTTATCAGACGTAGCACACTTAACAAACGATTACATAGCAAAATATATATAAATGTGATAATAATGGGTTAAAACAACGAGGATATTGTTAAAAATATTACAAGCTCTTCATGTTGTAGTTTATTTAAAAAATTCTAATACGATTTTATTTATTTGAATTTTTTTTACAGATATACAGTTTAACAACAAATTCAAAGAACAAAGGTGACACTTTTAAAAGATTTCACTTATATACTGTCACACCCCGCTAAAGCGGAAACACGGAAGTGTGAAGAGCAAAGATATCATTACACGAGTTATAAATCATTCTAATCTACTGTCTTTACATTATATATTCATTATATGTATCATCCACCACCTAAAAATGAATTTATATGAAGATTTTGGGTCATTTATGAACAAAAACGGGTTTTTACAAATTGCATGGTTAGATCCTTGAATCCGTGGTTAAAAACACTAAATAAACTATTAGACATCAATTATCTAAGCTTATATCTGATTGCATGTCAGAATCTAACTTAAAAACATCATTTTCTTCCAAAAACGAGCTTGACCAAGAAACTGTCATACTCTGACCGCGCCGCGGTTAAGGGACTGCGCCGCGGTCGTGGTGACAGTTTCTTGGTCAAGCTCGTTTTTGGAAGAAAATGATGTTTTTAAGTTAGATTCTGACATGCAATCAGATATAAGCTTAGATAATTGATGTCTAATAGTTTGTTTAGTGTTTTTAACCACGGATTCAAGGATCTAACCATGCAATTTGTAAAAACCCGTTTTTGTTCATAAATGACCCAAAATCTTCATATAAATTCATTTTTAGGTGGTGGATGATACATGCAATGAATATATAATGTAAAGACAGTAGATTAGAATGATTTATACCGAGTGGATTGTGGTTTGAAGGTGATTGAAGCAACCCTTAGTGATTCTTAACCCAAAAGCTTGAAAATGGACTTTTTAACCCAAAGGAATGTTACCCTTTCTTCCTTCTTACTTGATGGACGATTTTGATGTGTTTAGGTGGTTGATTTTACTGAGTTTTTATGGTGGATTTCTTCTGTAAATGAAGATATGTGTGTGTGTGTTCTTGAGTTTGTAGCAAAGAGAGAGAGAGTGGTAAGAGTGTTTGTTTGTGTTGTGTGTGTGTAATGTGAATGTGTTTGTGTATGTTATAAGTGAGTAAGAACAAGGTTACTGGACTCATGAGAGGGCTTTTATCATGTTTAACCCGAAGTCAATTAGTTGGGCTCATTTGTGTGTCCATTTGATTAAGTCTTTAAAAGTCACAAAAAGTGCTGTCTGCGCACTCCACCGCGGCGCGGTGGCCTGACCGCGGCGCGGCCGGAGTGGCAGGCTTGCCTTTTTCGTTTTTCGTTCGTTCTGTTGTTAAGCGTTTCCGTTTGTTAAAAAGTTCCCGTTTATTTAAAATAGGAACTTAGACAAGTTCACTAAGTGTTTACTTGGTATTAGGATTCGATTATGTGATTCCGAGTTCGATTCTGTACACCCGAGTTTACGAGACAAGTAATAACGAGATAAATTCGAGTTAAGACAAAGATAGAGAATGCGGTTTTCACCTGAAAATAGGACGGTTGTCACATTCTCCCCGGGTTGAAAAGAATTTCGTCCCGAAATTTAGTTCGCCTCATCGGAGGAAAGATCTTTGAACAGGTGCGGATACTTCTGACGAATCTGGTCTTCACGTTCCCATGTGAATTCGTGACCTCGTCGGGAATTCCACCGAACCTTGACAATCGGAATGCGACTTTGCTTGAGTTGTTTGACTTCTCGGTCTACAACCTCAAGCGGTTCCTCGATGAAATTAAGTTTGTTGTCGATCTGGACCTCGTCCAGTGGAATGACAATGGTTTCGTCCGATAAGCACTTTTTCAAGTGCGAGACGTGGAAGACATTGTGAACGTTGGAAAGAGCTTGCGGGAGTTGTAGTCGATACGCTACTGGGCCGATACGCTCAATTACCTCGAAGGGGCCTGTGTACCTTGGGCTTAACTTACCGCGTTTCCCGAAACGGACTACCCCTTTCCATGGCGATATTTTTAGGAGTACTCTATCGCCCACTTGGAATTCTAGGGGTTTCCTTCGGTTATCGGCATAGCTCTTCTGCCGAGTACCAGAGGTTTTCAATCTTTCTCGGATGGTAGTGATTTTGTCAATGGTCTCCTGGACGATGTCGAGCCTTGTTAGTTGTCGATCGCCAGCCTCTAGCCAACAAAGCGGCGACCGGCACTTGCGTCCGTATAAGGCCTCGAATGGAGCACACTTGATGCTGGCGTGGTAGCTGTTGTTATAGGAAAACTCGACTAAGGGTAAGTGAGCGTCCCAACTTCCTCCGAAGTCAACTACACAGGCTCTCAACATGTCCTCAAGTGTCTGGATCGTCCTTTCACTCTGACCATCGGTCTGAGGGTGGTATGCTGTACTGAGGTCTAGTCGTGTCCCGAGCGATTTCTGAAGAGCGTTCCAAAACCGGGACGTGAATCGACTATCCCTATCGGAAATAATGGAGAGAGGCGTTCCGTGACGAGAGACAATCTCGTTAATGTAGATCTGTGCAAACTTCTCCATTGAATGGTTCTCTCTTACCGGCAGAAAGTGTGCGAATTTGGTCAATCGATCCACAATCACCCAGATTGTGTCATTCCCCCTTTCCGTACGAGGCAATTTAGTAATGAAGTCCATGGAGATCTGCTCCCACTTCCACATGGGAATCTCCGGCTGTTGCAATAGCCCAGAAGGTTTCTGATATTCAGCCTTGACCTTCGAGCAAGTAAGGCACTTAGCCACATACAAGGCTATGTCCTTCTTCATGCCCGGCCACCAATAGTATTCCCGTAGATCCTTATACAGCTTGTCAGATCCCGGATGAATAGAGTATCGGGATCGGTGGCCCTCGTCCAAAATGAGCTTGCGAAGGTCTTCAGCTCTAGGAATCCATGCTCGATTCTTGAAGTAATTGATTCCGTCCGGTTTAAGCTCAAATTCCTTTTCATGATTGTGCAGGGTTTCGCCCTTAAGGTTCTCAGGTTTCAATGCTTCCTGCTGAGCTTTAGAAATTTGTGATTGGAGGTTAGTTTGAATCTGGATTCCCAATGCTCTAACTCGAGATGGTTTAGCCCTTTCCTTACGACTCAGGGCGTCAGCTACTACGTTTGCCTTACCCGGGTGGTATTTGATCTCGCAATCGTAGTCGCTTAATAGTTCGATCCATCTCCGTTGTCTCATGTTGAGCATTTTCTGTTCGAGAATATGCTGAAGGCTTTTGTGATCCGTGAATACCGTGCACTTAGTGCCTACACCCGAGTTTACGAGACAAGTAATAACGAGATAAATTCGAGTTAAGACAAAGATAGAGAATGCGGTTTTCACCTGAAAATAGGACGGTTGTCACATTATCGAATCCTAATACCAAGTTCACTAATATGATTCGTGTGACAACCGTCCTATTTCAGGTGAAAACCGCATTCTCTATCTTTGTCTTAACTCGAATTTATCTCGTTATTACTTGTCTCGTAAACTCGGGAGTGTAGGCACTAAGTGCACGTATTCACGGATCACAAAAGCCTTCAGCATATTCTCGAACAGAAAATGCTCAACATGAGACAACGGAGATGGATCGAACTATTAAGCGACTACGATTGCGAGATCAAATACCACCCGGGTAAGGCAAACGTAGTAGCTGACGCCCTGAGTCGTAAGGAAGGGCTAAACCATCTCGAGTTAGAGCATTGGGAATCCAGATTCAAACTAACCTCCATCACAAATTTCTAAAGCTCAGCAGGAAGCATTGAAACCTGAGAACCTTAAGGGCGAAACCCTGCACAATCATGAAAAGGAATTGAGCTTAAACCGGACGGAATCAATTACTTCAAGAATCGAGCATGGATTCCTAGAGCTGAAGACCTTCGCAAGCTCATTTTGGACGAGGGCCCGATCCCGATACTCTATTCATCCGGGATCCTGACAAGCTGTATAAGGATCTACGGGAATACTATTGGTGGCCGGGCATGAAGAAGGACATAGCCTTGTATGTGGCTAAGTGCCTTACTTGCTCGAAGGTCAAGGCTGAATATCAGAAACCTTCTGGGCTATTGCAACAGCCGGAGATTCCCATGTGGAAGTGGGAGCAGATCTCCATGGACTTCATTACTAAATTGCCTCGTACGGCAAGGGGGAATGACACAATCTGGGTGATTGTGGATCGATTGACCAAATTCGCACACTTTCTGCCGGTAAGAGAGAACCATTCAGTGGAGAAGTTTGCACAGATCTACATTAACGAGATTGTCTCTCGTCACGGAACGCCTCTCTCCATTATTTCCGATAGGGATAGTCGATTCACGTCCCGGTTTTGGAACGCTCTTCAGAAATCGCTCGGGACACGACTAGACCTCAGTACAGCATACCACCCTCAGACCGATGGTCAGAGTGAAAGGAAGATCCAGACACTTGAGGACATGCTGAGAGCCTGTGTAGTTGACTTCGGAGGAAGTTGGGACGCTCACTTACCCTTAGTCGAGTTTTCCTATAACAACAGCTACCACGCCAGCATCAAGTGTGCTCCATTCGAGGCCTTATACGGACGCAAGTGCCGGTCGCCGCTTTGTTGGCTAGAGGCTGGCGATCGACAACTAACAAGGCTCGACATCGTCCAGGAGACCATTGACAAAATCACTACCATCCGAGAAAGATTGAAAACCTCTCGTACTCGGCAGAAGAGCTATGCCGATAACCGAAGGAAACCCCTAGAATTCCAATTGGGCGATAGAGTACTCCTAAAAATATCGCCATGGAAAGGGGTAGTCCGTTTCGGGAAACGCGGTAAGTTAAGCCCAAGGTACACAGGCCCCTTCGAGGTAATTGAGCGTATCGGCCCAGTAGCGTATCGACTACAACTCCCGCAAGCTCTTTCCAACGTTCACAATGTCTTCCACGTCTCGCACTTGAAAAAGTGCTTATCGGACGAAACCATTGTCATTCCACTGGACGAGGTCCAGATCGACAACAAGCTTAATTCTTCGAGGAACCGCTTGAGGTTGTAGACCGAGAGGTCAAACAACTCAAGCAAAGTCGCATTCCTATTGTCAAGGTTCGGTGGAATTCCCGACGAGGTCACGAATTCACATGGGAACGTGAAGACCAGATTCGTCAGAAGTATCCGCACCTGTTCAAAGATCTTCCTCCGATGAGGCGAACTAAATTTCGGGACGAAATTCTTTTCAACCCGGGGAGAATGTGACAACCGTCCTATTTCAGGTGAAAACCGCATTCTTCTCTATCTTTGTACTTAACTCGATTTATCTCGTTATTACTTGTCTCGTAAACTCGGTGTACAGAATCGAACTCGGAATCACATAATCGAATCCTAATACCAAGTAAACACTTAGTGAACTTGTCTAAGTTCCTATTTAAATAACGGAAACTTTTAACAAACGGAAACGCTTAACAACAGAACGAACGAAAAACGAAAAAGGCAAGCCTGCCACTCCGGCCGCCGCGGTCAGGCCACCGCGCCGCGGTGGAGTGCGCAGACAGCACTTTTTGTGACTTTTAAATACTTAATCAAATGGACTCACACATGAGCCCAACTAATTGACTTCGGGTTAAACATGATAAAAGCCCTCTCATGAGTCCAGTAACCTTGTTCTTACTCACTTATAACATACACAAACACATTCACATTACACACACACAACACAAACAAACACTCTTACCACTCTCTCTCTCTTTGCTACAAACTCAAACACACACACACATATCTTCATTTACGAAGAAATCCACCATAAAACTCAGTAAAATCAACCACCTAAACACCTCAAAATCGTCCATCAAGCAAGAAGGAAGAAAGGGTAACATTCCTTTGGGTTAAAAAGTCCATTTTCAAGCTTTTGGGTTAAGAATCACTAAGGGTTGCTTCAATCACCTTCAAACCACAATCCACTCGGTATAAATCATTCTAATCTACTGTCTTTACATTATATATTCATTGCATGTATCATCCACCACCTAAAAATGAATTTATATGAAGATTTTGGGTCATTTATGAACAAAAACGGGTTTTTACAAATTGCATGGTTAGATCCTTGAATCCGTGGTTAAAAACACTAAACAAACTATTAGACATCAATTATCTAAGCTTATATCTGATTGCATGTCAGAATCTAACTTAAAAACATCATTTTCTTCCAAAAACGAGCTTGACCAGGAAACTGTCACCACGACCGCGGCGCAGTCCCTTAACCGCGGCGCGGTCGTGGTGACAGTTTCCTGGTCAAGCTCGTTTTTGGAAGAAAATGATGTTTTTGAGTTAGATTGTGACATGCAATCAGATATAAGCTTAGATAATTGATGTCTAATAGTTTATTTAGTGTTTTTAACCACGGATTCAAGATCTAACCATGCAATTTGTAAAAACCCGTTTTGTTCTCATAAATGACCCAAAATCTTCATATAAATTCATTTTTAGGTGTGGATGATACATATAATGAATATATAATGTAAAGACAGTCAGAATTAAATGATTTATAACTCGTGTAATGATATCTTTGCTCTTCACACTTCCGTGTTTCCGCTTTAGCGGGGTGTGACAGTAGATAAGTGAAATCTTTTAAAAAGGTCACCTTTGTTCTTTGAATTTGTTGTTAAACTGTATATCTGTAAAAAAAAAATTCAAATAAATAAATCGTATGAGAATTTTTAATAACTACAACATGAAGAGCTTGTATATTTTAACATATCGCTCGTTGTTATTACCCATTATTATCACATTTATATATATTTTGCTATGTAATCGTATTGTTAAGTGTGCTACGTCTGATAAATGGAGAGCTTGTGAAAAGAAGTGGAAAATGTTAAGAAAACAAGAAAATCTAAGTGAACACGTTTTCGTCATACTTCAATTAAAAACCTTCCAATCGCTCGTTTTTTTTCATAATTAAATCTTAATTGTCAATTTCCTGTAGTTACATTTTAAAGTTACAAAAATCAGTTTTAAATACGTTCATACGAAACTCAAACTTAACCCCCTATTTGGGTCGTTATAATGAGTGATAAGTAGTTTAAATTAAATAATCGTAGTTTCACTTCGCTCCCCTTGTGTTCGATACTCGTACTTATCGTGTTATACTACTACGTG
>CAJVGC010000508.1:22581118-22631612 GCA_910822075.1 Senecio squalidus
TGGGCATCGCTGCATTCAACTGCTCAGCGACTTGCTCAGCTATGATACTGGCGTTGGTTCGGGGTGCCATGATTCTACAACAGACAACAAACAACAGATTTAGTTTAGATCGCACGATTAGCGTATGATAAGAGTATAATTCAATGTATACGACAGCAATTCCGCAAGAGTAAAATAATAGAACAGATAGAACACGCACGACAGAGATTCGAGAAATTCACACAACAAGATTTACACGCAAGGGGTACAATTCAATGATAACTAAAGATTCACACGACAATAGCACAAATAGATAATAAGGTAGAATTTCCATTCAATAATAATATAGAGTTGAGTACAAGGTTCAAAATAAGAATGGAATACAAGTACAATACATATGGAAATAAAATAGATATGGCTTTGAGTTGTGTACACAGGAAAATTACAACTCGAGCCTACAATACAATAAGTAAAGGAAAATAACTATCGGCGCTTCTCGAAAAGCATCTTGGTGATAACTACCGCCAGGAGGGTCCCCATAACTAAGCAAACTCCCACCAGACGTCGCACCGTCCGGGCAGTGGCCTGAGCCGTAGAGAGGTGTCGCAATGCCTGCTCCGAAAATCGGTGCGCGGCATCAGAGACCTCACAGAGGAGAAGCCCTTGTTGCTGGGCCTCCTCGGATAGTCCCCTTACCTCGCGGTGAAGGTGCAGGAATTCGGCAGGAGGGGGTAGTTGTTGGGTAGGCGGCAGCCTTTGCCTGGCTGCTTCAGCGTCGCGGTCACGCTGCATTTCCTCACGCTCGAGCTGACGCTCCCACGTGTAGTGGTCGAGCATGGAGGTGCGCGGTGCCTCGGGAGGTGGATGACCGAACGGGAGATGTGAAGGCGTGGGTCTGGATGATCCGGCCTGCTGTGCGGCCATCCTATCAGGTAGTCGACCTGGGAGGACGACCTGCTTGCGTGCCGTATTGACAACGCGAGGTCCACGCCTCTGGGGCGGTGCCTCAACAGGTGCCGGGGGTGCAGCTGGTAGCACGGTCCTCGGGCTGGAGGTACCCATGCTGCTGGAATACGCCATCGAACTCTCCTCAGTCGGGTCAGTCGTCTGATGACGCTGACTCTCGGATGCTGCGGGATCCTCAGATGGTCCGGGGGAGGACGCTAGTCGTGAAAGTGAGCGAGACTGAGATCGTGAGTGCGATGATTGAGACATGTCGGATCTGCGAATAATACGTTACGTGAGTACAGGAAGGTAAGGAAAAATGTAAACGAAAATGCATGTATGGGTCAGTCACGTGAGAATCGGGAAGGAGTAAGACCGGGAATTTTCGACTCGAAAACCGTTTGACAATAGCAATTACTTTCCGTTCTCGCAGAATTTATTTTGAACTAGGCATAGTTGATCAAGTTACGCCTAGTTAAAAGCAAACCATGCGATTGAGGAATTAATCTACTAAAGTTTGAAAGCTCGTGAAATGATTTTTCTGAAAAAGCCTTGGTTATAGTTTGGTTTCAAAAATTTTGAAAAATTCTCAAAACCGTTTTCGCTATAACCAGTGCTCTGATACCAAGTTTGTCACACCCCGCTAAAGCGGAAACACGGAATGTGAAGAGCAAAGATATCATCACACGAGTTATATTAAAAACATACGGTTTCAAGTCATTGCGAATAAAAGCATAAGTTTAAAGTTTGAAAACAACCAAGCATTTTACGAGTACATAACACAATACAAAGTAAATTGTTCAACAAAATTCCCCCAAATATTATAAAAATAGGTCTTCTCCCAATTCATGACTTCACGTGACATTCCATGACCCATCCAACTATTGCACTTCGTGACTTACACTTGATTTCCTGAAACAAGAGATAAAGTGTCAACTACAATAAAGTAGTGAGTGAGTTACAGTTTTCTAGTCCTCGACTAAAAAGGTTTTGAGCTAAGTATATCTATACTTAGTAATTTCTAAAAGTAGAATAAGACTTAAAGAATAGTTCGAACCAAAACAGTTGATTTAGAGATAGATGCGGAAGTCGTATAACTCTATACGCGCATAATAAGTAAACTATGATTGAATTCATGTATAACGACTACTTGGCATGATATAACTTAAGTGTTCACACTAAACCGAATTTCTAACCGTGAGGCCTCTTACCCCGACTACAACAGGGAGTCATTTCTGATCGAGTAATATGTACTTAAGCTGCCGCCTAAGCAAGGAACGGTTATTTCCTAAGTATCGATACCCATAATTACTAAACGGCTTAACAAAGCTAATAGTGTGTTACGAAAAAAATTAGGCACTGATGTTATTTTTAAACTAGTAGTAGTCACTTAGGGTTAGTTATATTCCTCAAGAGTCATGGTAGTTATACGATCAATCAAAGTACATACGAGTGCCGATAGTGGCGTTAAATAAGTTTGATATAGTTTTGAATCAAAAGCCGAATAAAGGTGGCGAACCATTAAGCCGAATAAAGGGTGGCAAACCAGTTGTTTATCATAGGCCAAACGGCCATAAAACTAATTAAGCATAAGTTTGTCAAAAATGTTCAATAGAGTTAATAACAGTTCATTTAGATCTCTTGTTTCCCCCAAAAGATAATTGAAAACGGTAAATAAGGGGGGATGTAACTCACGGTTTGCGAGGAAGAGCTAAGCGTGCAAGGAGTAATCGAGATGGACCGGAATCACGGGAATCCTAATGAAAATACCAAGGTTTAATGAGTATTGATGTTTATGTGTTTATATGTTAAGTGTCGGGTTTAGGCCTATTGAAAATTGGGCAGCGCTTCCGCGCCAAAATCATTAATTCCCATTTTTGTACACTTTCCCGCTTAACAATTTCAATAAACATATTTCATATTATTTCCAAGACAATGACATATAAAACTTGTTCATTTAGTTCATTTATAGGTGTGTTATCCTTATTACAGGTTAGGGGCATAAATCTCAGTTCCGAACATAAGTTTAGATACACGTTTAAAGTTACGATTGAAAGCGGTTTAAACTTAGTAAATGTGCAGTCTGTCAGCAGCATGACCGCGCCGCGGTGGGAGGACTGCGCCGCGGTCAGAGGTTTTACCTTGACCGCGCCGCGGTGAGGCGACTGCGCCGCGGTCACTGTGACAGGTTCTTGGTCAAGTTCGTTTTTGAAGAAATCTGATGTTTTTGAGTTAGATTTTGACATGCAACCTGATCTAAGCTTAGGTAATTGATGTCTAATAGTTTATTTAGTGTTTTTAACCACAATTTATAGATCTAATCATGTATTTACCAAAAATCCCGTTTTTGTTCATAAATGGTGAAATATTTGCATATAAATTCATTTTTAGGTGATGGATGATGCATGCAATGAGTGTATGTTGTAAAGACAGAAGATTAAAAGGGTTTTTACCGAGTGGATTGAGGTTTGAAGATGATTGAAGCAACCCTTAGTGATTTTTGACCCAAAAAGCTTGTAAAAATGGATTTTTGACCCAAAGAAAGCAACCCTTTCTTCCTTCTTGCTTTATGGACGGTTTTGTTGGTGTTTATGTGGCTAAAGTTTCTGTTTTTGTGGTGTAAAACTTCTGTAAAACAAGGTGGGTGAGTGTGTGTGTTCTTGGTTTCTTAGCAAAAGAGAGAGAGAGAGTGAGAGTGTTGTTTGATGTGTGTGTGTGTTTGAATTATGCTTATGTGATGTTATCTAACATCTCTGGACATCAAAAAGGCCAAAATGACCTATGGGCCACGAATCAAACGTTGGGCTCAAGTATTGGTCCGTTTGGTTAAGTTTTCAAAATTAACAAAAGTGCTGTCTGGGCACTCCACCGCGGCGCGGTGGCCTGACCGCGGCGCGGCTGGAGTGGCAGACTTGCCTTTTTCGTTTTCCGTTCGTTCCGATGTTAAGTGTTTCCGTTTGTTAAAGGTTTCCGTTCATTTAAAATAGGAACTTAGACAAGTTCACTAAGTATTTACTTGGTATTAGGATTCATTTATGTGATTCCGAGTTCGATTCTACACACTCGAGTTTACGAGACAAGTAATAACGAGATAAATTCGAGTTAAGACAAAGCTAGAGAATGCGGTTTTCACCTGAAATAGGACGGTTGTCACACCAGGTACCGGCGGTATCGAGGGAAGCGGACGCAAGCAAAGCTGTTTAAGCCATAGTACCGGCGGTCTTGTGTGGTTATTGGTATGACCGGCTGTTTTAATTGATTACGCCTAGCCTTTGACCTCCTAGCCATATGACCGGCGGTACCATTCTTGACAGGCGGTTTGCAAAAGACAGCCGGCTAACGCTTGAAATTTTGGATTTGAAAGAAAGAAAGATGATGGAGTACGTGGGTTAAGAAAATAGAAAAAGTCATATACCAAAACTGCCCCTAAACTCCTTTTAACTTCCATGCCACATGTCAATTTTTATATGGCTTTTTATTTTCTTTTAGGATAAGAATTTTTTTTGAATAAACTTGATTCATGTAAAATACGTAACTATGAATATTTGCCGATGATAATCCGATGTTAATGCAAACTGCCGTTTGATGACTGGCAAACTATTTCACACGCTTTAGATAATTAACTCTTTGCTAACTTTTATTTATATTGTAGTTGTCGTTGTTGTGATAGCGTTGTCTAGGCTTATCCCTGCTTTGTGACATTGTCTAGCTTTTAAAAATAATGTTTTATTGGATGATCAAGCCAATAACACATTTTTGTTTTTTATCTTTTTATTATGGATGTTGTGTCCATGACACCGTCTTGGGTGTGCATGACAGTGTGTATATTTGGTTGTGTCGTATGACACTTTCTTGAGGGCCCATGGTTCCTTTGTATGCCAATGACATAGGTAGATTTGAGTATGCTTCTCATTGTGCCTGTGACACTGTGCCAATGACACTTTTGTTGGTTAACCTTTACTTTGTTTACTCGCGAGGATTGTCGCTTCCCAATGAGAAGTGCTTATCTTTTATCAAATAGATTAAAAGACGAATATGATTGTATGTTATTTGGCCAGACAAGGTTGTCTTTCTTGACTTCATACATGTTGTATTGAAGTATGTTCTTAGTTGCGTACGTGCGCATGCGTGTTCAAGTTGTAACATTGTACGTAATGGAAGTGCATGGTTGGCTTTAGACTGAGATGTCTATTGTGGCCTTATGCTTTTTGTATTGAATCCTTACTTCAATATTTATTTGTTTATGCAAATACCATAGAAAAATGATATTGTGAGATAATATTGGGATACAAGATCAGACCAAATGCTATTATTGCCAGTTTCATACATGACCATGTCATTACATGTGCTTGGAAACATTTATTGAAAACATAAAGGAAAAAAAAAGACAGTAAAGGCTATCGCACCTTGATAGGTCAGTTGATATTGGCTCCCTCATGTATCATGAAGACATGGCCATCAGGTGGTCCGCGGTGTTCTGTGTCTTCCCCCTTCTTTTGCCAGGCATAATTCTTCTTAGGTGGAGTTTTATTTGCTTGCTGCTTAGCGCCAGGGACAAGGTGTTCTAGCTTGCCTTCTTCCAAAGCCCGTCTGATTTCCCTTTTGAGCTCTCTACAGACATTTGTGTCGTGTCCATGGTCTTCATGGAAATCACAGTATTTATTCATGTTTTTCGTACCTGGCCTATGCTCCATCTGGGTGGAGGTGTGAAGGTAGCGCACACCTGCTCTGTTATCAATATTTCTTTTGGTGTTTTGCTAAGAGCAGGCTCAGACGCATGTTTATCGTATGGGCCAAACCTCCTGTTGCTCCTTTCATCTCGTCGAGTGTCGGTCCATGACCTGCCGCCTACCTCTCTTGTCAGGGAGACAGTTTCCTTTGACCTTAGATAGTCATATGCCCTGTCCGTGGCTTCTTTGAAAGTAACTGGAGTTCTCTTGATTAACTTTTCTTGAAGTTGTCCTGGAAGTAGGGAAAGAGTAAAGCCAGAAATTTGTTGACTCTCTGGTAACATGGCGATCTTCTGGCATTCTTGTGTGTATCGCTGAATAAAGTCACGCAACCCCTCTCCTTCTTTTTGTCGTATCAAATGAGCCTCTATATGAGTTCTATGTTGCTTCTTTTGTTGTACAAATTGAGTCACAAACCTGGCTTTTAGATCTGCGAAATCTTGAATACTCCTCTCAGGCAAGTCAGCAAACCAATCACGAGCGAAACCCTGTAATGTTCCAGGGAACATGTGGCAAGCGACTGGGTCTAACCATTTCTCCGTCATAATAGCCTGTTCAAACAGAGCAAGGTGGTCGTCTGGATCTCGAGTACCGTCGTAAGTACCAACAACGGATGGGACTTTTTGCTTATCTGGGAGTGGGAATCTGGCAACCCAGTCACAAAACTTTGAACTAACCACTGACAAAGGCATAGTGGCTGCACGGGGTGGAACTGCTGCTGTCACTAGGGTTTGCAAGACTCTGAGCATGTCGTTAGATGTGTCCTGTGGTAGAGGTGTTGGTGGGGTGTGCGTGCTTGGTTGCCTTAGCCGCTCCAAGAGTTGTGACAACGGATCCACTAGCTGTACGGGCGCTGGCTGAGGCGTTGGGCGCAATGCCTCCACTAACTGTGACAACAGATCTGACGAAGCAGGTGGTGGTGGGGGTGGTGGTGGCTGAGTGCTCTAAGCCAACCTTCTAAGTAGTTCCACAATGGGATCCTCCTGAACCCCTTGAGTAGCAGGCTGGGAAGCAATCGAAACAGGATGTCTTACAAGATCCGTGCCATCCTCCTGAGAGCTTGTCCCATGGGACAAAAGAGGCTGAAATGGAGGGATGGATGTCACTGGCGGTGGGGAAGTGAACATACTTGTTCCCGCCAACCTTGTGGAAAAAAGGGGACTTGTTAGAGAGGGATACCCTCGTGTCGACCTTAGATCCGACACCGTCCACTCAGAATCAACGTATGATTCCGGCATTGTGGTACGAACAGGGGATGGAGGAAAAGCAGGGGGTGAAGTCGTCACCGTTTCCGGTGCAGTGGTAGTCACGGTAGTGGTTATTTCTGGCGCTGAAGAAATGACCTGGGATGCATTTGTTGCCTCCATGGAAACGGCTGATTACGGAGTATGGGAAAAAGAAAAAATTTGGAAAAAATGGAACGCCGTTAAAAACGTGTCCCACGGATGGCGCCAATGTTCGAGCAGTGGTTGTCAAACACAAGGAATACGGTTGATGTGAAGTCAACCTTCAGTCAACCTTCGATCTCCTGTGATGATCACAGTGCAAACCCAACAAGTTCTTGACGAACCTAGGGTGATCAAGGTTGAGGGTGGAAGCAAGAGTATGTGAACTCTGTTTAAGCTTTTGTGTGTGTGTTGAAGTGAGATGTTCCCCCATCGACAATGATTGAGACTATGTATTTATATTAGCAGTTTCAAGCATAGGGAACGTCCATCAATCAATGACGATCATGAATGCTTAAACTGCCATAGTAATAAATTAGTGGTATACTAATCGTCTTCTACTTTATTATTGTTAAGATGCGACGTCTCACAACCTAAGACAACCTAACAGGCGGTGCTTGGTAAGTGATGACCTATGTCGACCACCTGACAGGCGATGACAGCCTGTCAGGAAACTGACAGGCGATTGACAGCCTGTCAGGCAATGGCATACAGGCTGTACAATATTTACAGGCGTGTCTTGCTCCATGGGCTTGCTTGTAGGCAGGGCGCCTGTCAGGCAATGACATACAGGCTGTACAATATTGACAGGCGTGTCTTGCTCCATGGGCGTGCTTGTAGGCAGCAGGCGGGCACCTGTCAGGCAATGACATACAGGCTGTACAATCTGACAGACTGTGTCTTGCTCCATGGGCTTGCTTGTAGGCAGCAGGCTTTAAGCAATAAATATAGGTAATCCCTACTAACCTCATCAAATGTCAAAAGCAATTTATGTTTACACTTGTGATATACAATTTTGAGACACATTTTATGAGATTTTAAAGAAGGAAACGGTGTCATTAAAGTTTCGGCATATTCATGTACTCCTAATATAGCCACGGTTCAATACAAATGCAAATATACAAATGCAAATATATAAAACAAAGTAGTTGTCGTTCAAAAATCCTAACACTACATATGTTCATTCAAGGAAGAATTTCATGAAAAAATGATGATAATCATATATTTCACAAAACTGACATATTCCACACACTATAAGATAAAGATAAATCTGTATATGTTAGATTGAATGGAAAAGAGAACCGATTATATACGTACAATCTGAAAATGAAAGTCCATATATAGGAGCAATAAATTACACATAACGTTTAACAACCATTATTCGGTCTTCGAACTCATGGTTTGTAAATTTATTTATAGAAAGAAAAAAAAGTAGGCAATATAAAATGAAACTATCTTTAATATAATATAAAAGAGAGGCCTTAAATGCCACATGGCGAAGTAAGGACCCTTAGATGGGTTAACTTATTTGATTTCAACCGTTAGATCAAATTGATGATGTCATCAAACACTATTTTCATTTTAGTTGTCCCACATCGCTTCACGTATGAAACTTTTTCATACTTCTAGCATATATATCATATGCTTTTAGTTTTTCCTACTTTGTCCCACATCGCTTCATGTATGAAACTCTTTCAGACTTCTAGCTTATATATAGCATATGCCTTTGGATTAAAATATAGTTCGACGGTAATTTTCGGGTCAATCGGGTCAAACCCGAAACCCGACAAACTGGAACTATTCTATCCGAAACCCGACCCTATTTATGAATCGGGTGTTACCTTAAATGCCACATGGCGAAGCAAAGACCCTTAGATGGGTTAACTTATTTGATTTCAACCGTTAGATCAAATTGATGATGTCATCAAACACTATTTTCATTTTACACCATTTTACAAAACATAATTACATTATCTCTTTAATTTCAATCTCTACTTAAATAAAAACAAAATTCCAATTTACTTAAAAAAATTCACTCAATTTGAACTATGATTTACATTATTTTTATTTAAAATCTCCTAATAAAAAATATTAAAACATGTATATAAACGTAAAAGTGTTTATGTTATTATAACTATAAACAACATGTGTATAAACGTAAAGGTATATATATGTTATTATACGTATAACATTGTCTTTTTATAATAACCTAAAATCTACATAAACATAAAGTTTACAATTCAATTTTTATTTTTTTCCGCGCTATCGCCGGACAATAATCTAGTGTAAATATAAATGAAAATATGCAATGCAATTTTAATAATCTTAAGGATTGTAATATGTAAGTTTATAAAGATAATAGGGAAATTGTAAAATACTCTTACTAAACTTAAAGGGTGTAATATTGAACTTTTAGAATATGAAAGATTATTTAGGAATTGCCACTTGTATTGTAAGACTTAAAATAAAGCCAAGTGTTAAAATATGTATTCCTTTATTAGTATTGATGATGATTGATGGTTTTTTTATACCATTAGAACATACAACCGCTTATGTAATAAATCTTTAATGAGATGAAGACGGTAAATATAGTAATATTTATCAATCTCTTATATATAATAACTTTTTAACCAGAAATTTTTAGTAATTAACATGCCTTTTGTTTATAAAAAATGTAACTCTTGTTAAACTCAATCTATATCTATAATCTTTAATATGACCTCTAAGATTTTATATATTGTACTAGTATGAAATAACTATAACAAATGATAAAAGTAAATGTTGACATATAAAATGACACATTTTGTATATTGATACATACAACCATAGTAGACTAACAAAAGACTAAAAAAATCATATTGTGAAACTATTTAATTTGATTTTTAAAACTATGTTTTTAAATAAAGAAAAATTGAATAAAAAATTATTGAATACTTACTTCTACCAACATGACATAACTCAAGATATAATTTAAAATTTTAAATTTGATAAATTATAATCATTTAAAACAATCAAATGGCTTAAATAAAACTTAGCAGAATTAAACTCTTTTATTGAATTTATAAACACTAGACCATAATTTTTTTATAGGTTATAATTGTATTATTTTCGATAAATTTAAAAGTGAAACTGAAACACATACAAATAAACGAAACAACAAATATATGATATCACAACTTATATGGGCACATATTGTTAATGATACACGATGTTCTCCCAGTTTCTACATATTATATTTGGATTTTTTCCAATAAAATTATAAACTAGTTTAATTATAAACAAAATCCTAAAGGCTGGGTTTATTAAACATAGGTTATAGCAAAATTGTTTAGTTGTTAAAGCTTCCTTTATACGAAAACAATAAACAAGTGGGAGTGATGAATAACTTAATTTACAATGCAAAGTTAGTTTGCAGGTACATTTAAGAAGGCAATGAAATTTATTATCCATATCCTATGTTTCAACTAAATTCAATTCCATGCATACTATTATAAATGGCCCATAACTATACTCCTTATTTTTGGTCTAGTTTATTATTTTCTTTCATTTATATATTTGTTGGTCCTGCATGCTTTAGGATCTTTGAGTTTGAGGTGATTACTAGTATAATAGACGAAAGCTTAACATGGTTCGAAAAGTGTCTTATGTTGTTTTGTGGTTTCAGTTAGTATGGAAATGGAAGGGGGTGTTGTAAACCCAAATAAAACCGAGTTTTCCGAGTGTTTTAAGACCATTTGGCATACACCTTATATAATGCTGCTTGCCCTTTCTGCTGGAATTGGAGGACTCTTATTTGGTTATGATACTGGTATGTTTTTTGCTTTTCTTCCCTTAATATTTCTTTAAATGTTTATTGTTTCATCAAACAGGGGTTATTTCGGGTGCCTCTCTCTATATTCGAGACGAATTTCCAGATGTGAAAAACCATACATGGTTGCAGGTACATAACTAGATCCTCATATTTTTTCTAAAATCGGTCAAGTGTAGTACATTTGAGTGACATGCAGCCTTTTTTCCCCTTCTAGGCTGTTTGGTATATTCTACCCATTTGACCCATAGCCAAAACCGGCTCCATAAGGCCGAAATTGCCATATTTAATCAACTTTTTTGACATTTGAGATTGAAATTAGTACTTATCAAGTTCTAAGTTCAATACGTTAAACAGTGTTACTTAGTTATTACAAGTTTAAAACACAAATCTAATGGGAAAAACACACATTTGATAATTTGAAGGAAACAATTGTTAGCACGGCTGTAGCTGGAGCTATCGTTGGTGCAGCAATCGGTGGATGGATGAATGATATACTTGGGAGGAAAAAATCAATATTATGTGCTGACGTTTTGTTCTTGCTTGGTTCAATAATCATGGCTCTAGCTCCAAACCCGTGGGTTATAATCGTTGGTAGACTTTTTGTTGGTTTTGGTGTGGGAATAGTCTCAATGACGTCACCATTATACATCTCTGAAGCTTCTCCAGCTCGAATCAGAGGTGCACTTGTTAGCACCAATGGTTTACTCCTTACAGGAGGACAGTTCTTATCGTACCTCATTAACTTAGCATTTGCTAAGGTACATTTAGCACAATGCTCAAACCTTTTAAGAAAACTATGTTTTCTATTGGATTAGTCATTAGTATCTCTTAATAATGATTTTGTTTTAGACACCCGGAACCTGGCGTTGGATGCTTGGAATTGCTGGAGTTCCACCCCTGGTGCAATTTATCTTGATGTGTTTTCTTCCCGAGTCTCCCAGATGGTTGTATCGCAAGGTAACACGAGACACACATGAAACACTTTTTTTAAAGTTAACTTTTCTTACCCATTAATTATGTTAAATATGATAGCAAAAATATATAACAATCTAATTCTTTTGGATAAAAAGATTTAGTAGGCTGTAAAACAAAACTTTTTCGTACCTGTCGACACATTTTACATATATATGTCATGTTTTGCTAGTTTTTATTTTATTTTACCAACTTCCTTGTAGTTATGGATCGATGCTGATGTGTTAATATAAATTGTGTTTGATCAGAATAGGATAAGTGAGGCACGGGATATCCTGGAAAAGATTTATCCAGTTAACGAAGTAGAAGAAGAAATGAAAGCGTTGCAATCATCCATCAAAACCGAAAAAGAAGCTGAAGGATCCCTGGGAGATGGAATTTTTTCAAAGCTGAAGAGTGCATGGAGTAATAAGGTAGTCAGAAGGGGACTATATGCCGGCATCACTGTTCAAGTTGCACAACAATTTGTTGGAATCAACACCGTCATGTACTACAGTCCTACCATTGTGCAACTAGCGGGATTCGCATCCAACAGAACAGCCTTGGCGTTATCGCTAGTAACTACTGGCCTGAATTCAATTGGTACCGTTTTAAGTATGTTATTTGTTGACAGGTTTGGAAGGAGGAGGTTGATGATCATCTCAATGATCGGGATCATTACTTGTCTCATTGTTTTGTCAACCATGTTCTTTCTAGCTTCTGTTCATTCTCCTCCTGTGAGTATTATGGAGTCAAATCATTTCGGGCTTAACTCAACGTGTTCGGATTTAAAAACGTCACTAAATTTGGCATCGTGGAACTGCATGACTTGCTTGAGAGCTACATCCAATTGTGCTTTTTGCGCCAATGGAGACAATATAGTAAATTTTACTCTATTGTATTAGCTAAAGGGGGTGTTTGGATATGAGTTTTAAACTGATTATTATGATTTAAAGTCGATGATAAGATAAACTTGTTGAAAAACAGAAATCCAAACACCCATTTCCTAACGTTTTCTCATGCATTTTATTCGTTTGTACATTGTGCTAATTACAATGTATATTTAACAGTATAATCCCGGGGCATGTTTGGCTGTGGACACCATTACTCAAAGCACTTGTCGAGAACAACATCGTACATGGTACACCTACGGTTGCCCAAGCAAGTTTGGGTTTTTCACAGTTTTACTCCTGGGTCTATACATTCTATCTTACGCTCCTGGTATTGGGACGGTGCCTTGGATAGTAAATTCAGAGATATACCCATTACGATACCGTGGCACTGGTGGGGGGATTGCAGCTGTAGCAAACTGGGTTTCAAATCTAATTATTAGTGAAACATTCCTAACACTAACCGAGGCGTTAGGATCTGCTGGAACATTTCTTCTGTTTGCAGGTTTCTCGACCATAGGACTTGTCGCTATCTTTTTTCTTGTCCCGGAAACTAAAGGGCTGCAGTTTGAGGAGGTTGAGAAGATGTTAGAGAGAGGATATCGACGTTGTAGCAAAGACAATGATACTAAATCTGCTTCTTAGGTTTATGTTTTAACTCGTGTAAGGATCTTGAATGTTTTAAAGACAAATGATTGTATGATCCAAGTATCCAAGGTTTTTCGTTTAATAAAAGTAGATTATGTTTAGACTACCTTGCAGATTTTATAAGATATATTCAAAGTATAGACTATAGAATCATGTTAAACTCAAGATATTGTGTATGTTATGAGTTATGAGAAGCTCAATCTATATAAACTATTCTTGTAAAAAATTTGAAGGAAAAAAATCGTAACCAAAAATGAAAAGTAAAAATCCAAAGTACCAACTAATTATATTAAATACGATAGCTACTTTTATCTAATAGGGTAACCGAAAAAAAAGGTACAACCAAAATTTGAAAAGAGTAACCGTAGCCGAAAAAGAAAACACTTAAACTAAAAAAATTAAAGATCAATTAAAGTAAGGGTTAATTGTTTGAAAATGCATCGAACTTGTCACTAAAAACTATTATATACATCCAATTTTTGAAACGTCTTTTGAATGTATCAAACTTTTTATATGCCCTATTGTATGTATTATGTGACCTGAAACTTGTTTGTTGATGACGTGGATCCGATTTTTATCTATTTGGAATATATAATTATTTTCTTTCTTTTAATTAGTATAATATATATATATATATATATATATATATATATATATATATATATATATATATATATATATATATATATGACTTTCTTCCTTTCAAACCCAACTACTTCTCTTTCTTTCCCATAGATCTTTTCATTTTCATAACTAGATCCTCCATCGATTCACTCCACCATCGCCACCACTCTCCGAATACCGTAAGATCACTGCCTTCTACCACCCGATTTTGGATTTACAGGAAGTTGTTTCACCACCGCTGCCACACACAGATACGCCCACACATCACGACCCTCTTCTTCTCGGCACCCCTTCACCACCGCTGCCACGTCTGGAAAAAAAATACCTAGTCGATTTTGTTGAAAAATACCTACTCGGACGGCGACGCCATCTCCTTTTCCTGCTCATAGCGCTGCTACCATTTAGGGTTTGATTTGTGGATAAAAAGTTTATTCTTTAGATTTGTAAAATAGATAGCAAATTAGTTAATTGTTTTTTATGTTAATTTTGGTTTTGTTTTGATTTAAATAAGAAAATTGGGTTTTTGATGATTAATATAGTATAAATTTGGAAAAAGTTGTCCATGGTGATTATGTTTTTATGGTGAATATAGTCTATATTTTTGGAAGAAAGGAAACAAAGGGTTTAATATGGTGGTTGGTTGGTGGTTTGATGGTGGTGCGTTGGTATTTGGGTGGTGGACCGGTGGTACTTCTTTCGAGAATTCCACTTTCAATTTAACTTAATATTAACTTAAATTTTTAAATGATATTAATATTAATATAAACAAAAGAAAAATATTATTTTGTGACATGGAAAAACAAGTGTACGTGGCAGTGACATGTATCTTATGTGTTTTAACATGTCATTAAAACATAATAAAAAATAAGCATATTACAGGCTACCTGAATAGAAGGTAAAATGATATACTTAATAAGTGTTTATGAAATTTTAATGAATACAAAAGATAATTTGAAAATTGAATGCATACAATATGTTTCGATGACAAGTTCGATGTATTTTCAAACAATTAACCCATTAAAGTAAAGAGGAAGTTGTCTTATTTAATAGCGTAACCCATAAATAGAAGACTAGTATAATATCCGCGCGATTCAACGGCGATATAAAAATTATATTCGACAAAACTACATTATAAATATATAACAAGGGAAAATAAATATGTAGATTGATTAATGAAATGAAAAAAATATTCAATCTACGATCATAATGTAAACTATGGATAATACAAAATATATTTAACGAATAACGTGCATTACCTTTTGAGGCACATGTAATTCCTTTATCATATAAAACTTTTCGATTAACATTTAAGATTATACATTATCTCGTTAAAAATAATTGGTAGACTTTACTAATATCTTTATATTTGGAAAAAATAAGTTTGTCTGTGATAAAAAAATTTCAAGTAAATTGTGACAACCGTCCAATTTCAGGTGCCCTTTACGTTCTCTGTCTTTCGTTTTGTCTGCTGTGTCTTTAAATTGAACATTATCGGAAACGCGCTAGTGTCGGAATCACACCCGGAACCAATTTATATAAGTCCTAATACCAAGAAAACTCCTAATGAACTTTCCTAAGTTCATAATGTAACATACTTTAAAACTTTAGTTAACGAAAAGGTCAAACGAAACAATTATACAAAAACAGCAAAAATCAAATTTTTGTCACAAAAGTGGTCCAGGACGACGCACAGTGACCTTGTGCGCCGTCCTGGAGGGACTAACTCCGAAAATTTTTCAAATTTTTGAATGTCTCGGTTTCCTACAAATCCCAACCAATTAAACTCGGGCTTAGGCCATCATTTACTGCATTTTGCAGTCCGAATCAACCCTCTTTACTCATTACTCCATTTTCTTTTCATTTTCTCATTTTATAAACTAAAACATAAAAACACCTACACTTTTCTCTCCAAACCCTCTCTAAGCCTTCATCATTTCCAGAAAATCAGTCCCTAAAACACCATTTTTAATCCATCAAAATCGTCCAAATAATTCAAAGAAACAAAAGGAACCAAAAGATTTCGGCTAAGCACCATTTTTGTAAGTATTTTCGGAGCTCAAACATCACCAAATCATCATCCAAGCGATTTCCACCGGTAGATTTCTTTTAACTTACTGTTTTTATACAAATAACAACTTGCATGGATGATCTATGGATTTAAAATGAGTTTTTACAAGATTTATAACGTTTTATGTACAAAAACAATTATTAACCGAAATGTTATTTAGATCTATGTTTTTATGAATAAAAGCACTTTAGAAACACCAGAAATGAAGTTTTATTAAGCCTAGACCAATTGCATGTCGAAATCCGTGGCCAAAATAGTCGTTTTGCTCGAAAAATCCCGAAAACACGACCTGTGCGCCGTCCCTATGACCAGGACGACGCAGCGGGGTTAAATTTGGCTTCTGTGCGCCGTCCTAAAGGTCACAACGGCGCACAGGCCTGACTGATTTTCCCGAATTGCTTTATTTTGACGTTTTGAACTTGTTTGACTTGCTGACTTTTCGTAAATACTATTTTGGGACTGAGTTTGGAAAATAAATATGTATTGGTGACTTGTAATGGACTTTTAGAACTTAAATGAACTCGTTTGGATATAAAATTGTGTTGTATGTCTTTTGTGAGCGGAAGTGAAATTGTATTTTTGGATATGAAATTTGGGCGTGGAAGCGCTGCCCAAATTTCATTAGGAAGATACACACCACTTCAGCGACCAAATTACTCATAACATGATAACAATAAACGTTAAAGATCGGATTTTGGACAAAAACGTAACTTTCGCCGTTTTGGGACTATTTCGGACAATACTTAACCTTGACACTTAAAGTTTAATTAAAAACTTATCTATATTATATTAAGTACAATAACATAATAAGATAATAATAATTGAACTATCTTGGTATTATTAGGCGACCCGTGATTCCCGGCTTTCGCTCCGACCTATTTCCGAGTTCTTGTCTTCGCAATCCGTGAGTTCCACCCCTCCTTACTTTTACATTTTAAGTACTCTTTTTGGGGGAAACATGATGTGACAACCGTCAAACTCTAGGTGCAATTTATGCCCTGTGTCTCTCTTATTGTCTACCGTTACCTTTAACTGATCAATAGCCGGATACGCGACAGTGTCGGAATCACTCCCGGAATCAATTTATATAAGTCCTAATACCAAGAAAACATCTATTGAACTTTCCTAAGTTCATAACTAATCATAATTAAGAACTTTTAATTAACAAAAAGGTCCAACGAATCAAAAACGTAAAAACGAAAAATCAGATAAAAGCTGGAAAAACCACCCGGTGCGCAGCACCTATTGTTTTGGTGCGCAGCACCAGGCCACTAGATTTCGAATTTTGTATTTTTGTTATTGTCTCGTTTTTATAAACATAAACACCCAATCAAAAACGTCCTAGACTACTCCATTACTGACTTTAGCAGAACCCACACCCCATACCATCATTAGAGTCCATTTTCTTTTCTTTATTTCATTTTTGTAAACACAAACACACCTAAAACACACACACACCTAAAACACTCTCTATTTCTCTCTCAAGAACCAGGAAGTTACAGCCATTTAACCTTCAAAAATCACCATCTAAAAACATTCAAACATCAATAGAAGCAAAAGGAAGCAAAGTAATTCGATTACAAAACGTTTTCTACACTTTTGGAGCTCAAAATCCACCTAGATCATCATCTAAGCCATTTTCATCCGGTAGAAATCTTCCTTTTTACTTATATTATCAATCTAACTCATTGCATGTATGATCAAAACCATAAAAACAAGTTTTGATGAAGTTTTATAACCATTTTTATACAAAAACGGGATTTTAATAAATGGTGGTTAAATCTTTGTTTTTGTGGTTAAAAGTTGCTTATAAACTGATATAATGATAATTAATAAGGTTTATACCGATTGCATGTCAAGATCTATCACTTACATAAACGATTTTGCAAGAAAAACTCAAAAAGGGGAAGAACATCAGGGTAGGTGCTGCGCACCTATGTCCAGGTGCTTAGCACCGACCTGCTGTCCTTCCCGAAAAATGTCGTTTTGGCCGTTTAAAAACTTGGTTACGTGTTCTGACTTTTGAGACTTGACATTTGGGACTGAGTTTTGTAAAAATGAACATATTGGTGACTTATATTGGACTTAATTGACTAAGATAAACATGTTTGAAAACGTTATGTTTGTATATGTGTTTTGTAAGCGGGAAAGTGGTTAATATTTTTGGACATAGAATTTGGGCGCGGAAGCGCTGCCCAAATTTCGTTAGGAAATATAAAACACTTTGGCCAACAAAACATATTCAACATAACAACAATAACATCAACTTTGGACTTTTTGACTAAAACAAAACGTTAACCGTTTCGGACAATATTGGACAAAATGGACTTTGACAGTTAAAGTTTGACTAAAAATTTACTTATATTACATAATATAACACAAATTTCATTCATTATATATTAGGTATAATAACTTAATATAATAATAACACTTGAACAAATCTTGGTATCCTTAGGCATTCGGTGATTCCCGGCTCTTATTCCGACCATTCTTCCAAGTTCTTATCTTCGCAACCCGTGAGTTACACCCCTATTTTCTCTTACATTTTAAGTACTCTTTTTGGGGGAAACATGAGATCAAACCTTTTGTGAACTTGTACGACTATTTTGACTTTGGACTTATTGAACTATTTTGACTTTGGACTTATTGAACTATTTTGACTTTTGGACTTACGGACTATTTTGACTTTTGGACTTATTGAACTATTTTGACTTTTGGACTTACGAACTATTTTGACTTTTGAACTTATTGAACTATTTTGACTTTTGAACTTATTGAACTATTTTGACTTTGAAACTTATTGAACTATTTTGACTTTGAAACTTATTGAACTATTTTGACTTTGAACTTATTGAACTATTTTGACTTTGAAACTTATTGAACTATTTTGACTTTGAACTTATTGAACTATTTTGACTTTGAAACTTATTAAACTTTGACTTTTGACTTATTAAACTTTGACTTCTAACTTATTAAACTTTGACGTTCGAACTTATAAACTATTTGACTTTTGGAACGTACATAGACTTATTTTGACTTATTTTGGACGTACTTGGACTTATTTGAACGACTATTTGAACTCTTATGGGTAATTTATTTGACTTTACTTAGACTTATTGGTCGCTCTCTTTTGACTAAACTGATTATTGATGCTTGTATACGTACCAACCCTTGATGGAACTATAACACGATCTTAAGTGATGGACGTACGACTCTCTCGATTTTAAAAATAAAGTTTACTTAGTGCCCGACTCTTTTAGACTTAGACTTTCACACTATTAACTACTTAGCCGTATAGTAATTATGGGTATCGATACTTAGGAAAGAACCGTTCCTTGCTTAGATGGCAGTCTAAGTACATATTACTAAGTTCTGAATAATTTTCCGTTTGAGAGGCGGGAAGTTGGGGCCGTTCACGGTTGGATAATCGGATTAGTGTGAACACTTAAGTTATAGATGCCAAGAGGTTGATACAAGAAAATCTAATTAGTTACTTACGCATAAACTTATAAACTTTTTAGCGATTGATATACGCTTCCACTATTTGACTAAATTTGACTTTATTTGGTCTTTACAAACTTAGGGCACCGGTTCGCCCATTACTTGGACTTATAAGTATATAAATTTTTAAGCGACTTTTCTCCGCTAATCTCCTTCTTGGAAACTTTTACTTTTATATACTTTACTTATTGTTGCCGACTACTTAAAGTGTAACTCACTCACTACGTTTTCGTAGTTGACACTTTATCTCATGTTTCAGGAATCTAAGCGTAAGTTAAGAAGTGCATTGCTCAGGCGGGTCCAGCTAGTTATGTGAAGAGTAATACGGGAAAAGAACTTTGATACTTGTGAATTTTTATTAAAATACCTTATTATGTATTTGTCGTTCTATACTTACGGATCTTGGTTGTATCTTTCGAACATGGTTACCTTTTTAATTTCAATTTATATGACTTGAACCGTTGACTTTTGGTATAACTCGTGAAATGATTCTTTGCTCTTCACATTCCGTGTTTCCGCTTTAGCGGGGTGTGACAGACTTGGTATCAGAGCACGGGTTATAGTGAAAACGGTTTTAAAATTTTTCAAAAAGTTTTCGAAACCAAAACTATAACCAAGGCTTTTCAGAAAAATCATTTTCGGCTTCAAACTTTAGTACATTATTTTCCGCAATTGCATGATTATCTTTTTCAACTATGCGTGACTTGATCAACCATCCATAGTTCAAAATGAATTATGCAAGAACGGAAAAGGAATTGCTATCGTTAACGGTTTTTGGGTCAAAAAATTCCCGGTCTTATCAATTCCCGATTCTCACATAACTGACCCGTGCATGCAATTTACTTACGTTTTTCCTATTTTTAGTTTCCCCTGTACTTGTGTAACTCGGTGTTCGCAGATTCGTCACGTCTCCGTCGTCCCGTTCGCGATCACCTTTTCGATCTCAATCACGATTCCCACCCGAGCCGTTTCCCCATCGCGCGAACCTTCAAAGGGCCACACGGCCTCCAAAAGTCAGCATCACCGCCGTCCTAAGGGCCCCACTCTAAGATTGACCGCGCGTAGATAGATCATCCACCCCGGCCGTCTTCCAGATCGGATGACTGGACAACAGTCTTATCCGTCTCAACCCGCTCCTCTCCCTATACCGACCATGGATTGGTACCATTGTGAACGCCAGTTCCTAGAGGAGAGACGACGTGCCCAGGAGGCCGGACTCTCCCGACCTATGATTTCACCTTCCCTTCAGCCTCCCCCGCCAGCCGCATTCTTCCACTTCCACCGAGAGGTTCGGGGACTTGCAAGGAGACCCAGTAGCAAGGGCTCCTCAACAGCGAAGTCACCGAGGTTGCGCATCAGTTGTCCGAGCAGTCGTTGCGAATCATCGCCTCGACCCGAGCCACGACACGAACTGTGCAGCGTCTCGTTGGGACATGTTTGATCATGAGGACTCTGCTGGCCGTCATTGCCGCTAAGATGTTTCCATGAAGGCGTCATTAATCGGATTTCCTTGGTATTTGTACCAAAGGCTTGAGTTGCAACTTTCCCTTGAACACAACCCAAGGCCATTCTTATTTCTATTTCCTTGCATCATACTCGTACTCTCTCTTCCTTATTCCGAACTATGTACTTGACTCCTTAGTATTATTATTAATGGAAATTCTCTACCCTTATTGTCTATACTCGCCGTCCTCGTGTGAACCCTGACATCGTCGTTGAACCATTCTATTGTTATCTCTTGAATCACCATCGTGCATGTACTAATTATCCGTTCATACTACTCCTGTGTATTGACTACTATTAACCCTTGAGCTAAATTCTTATCACAAATTCCTATTCGTACACCCTAAACTACTTCCTTCTTTCCATTGTGGAACCATGCCTCCCATGAGAAGCCGCGTTGACCTTATGGCTGAGCAGATAACTGCGCAGTTCAAAGCGGCACTCCCAAGCACGGTCGCCCAGATCATCGATGGGATCAACAACGGAATTTTCGGGGACGACAACCCCAACGTCGACTACCCGGAGTACAACCCTGACCATAACCTCCCCTTCTTCCCAGCCACCATCGAGCAAGAAGAAGGTGAACACCTCAGAAACAATAAACCCCTTCTCCCTCCTGTACCAACCCAACAGGATGAGGACGAAGACCTTGGAACCAACAACCTCCCTTTCCCTCCAACCCGCATCCAGCGAAGGGGGAAATAAGAAAAGGAAGGTTCATCATCAGCCCACAAGGAGAACCAGTAACAAGCAACCAACACCTCCGTGGGACTTGCCCCATAACGCATACCACAAAAACTTTATGTACTCTCGCAATCACAGCCAAGGAAGCACGTCCGGACCCCAATTCAGTCACGAGTACGTTCTCCTATCAACTTCCATCCTTTTTCCGTGCTATTCGATACGAGAGCTGAAAGAAGCTCTGTCTCCTTAGAATTTAGACCCCTCATTTACCTGGGATCTAAATTTCTTAAGGGTAGCTCACTATCGAATATGCCAACGGTCAAGAGTTCGAAGCTATGAACACAATCTTAGGATGTTCACCATGCTTAACCGACAAAATTTTCCCCATCGATCTCACTCCTATCAAACTGGAAAGCTTAGACGTTATCATCAAAATGGACTGGTCACCTCATTTTCGAGCTAAGACCGTCTGTTTCGACAAACTCATCTGTATCCCCCCTTTTTCAGGGAGTAAAACTCTCGTCGTCCAGGAGGACAAACCTGGATGACGACTTCGCAACTTGTCTTCCTTAAAAATGTGCAAGTACCTCGAGGAGGACTACGACGCACCCCCCACCCATGTCGCCAGACGTAAACCTAAGGAAAGCCGAGTCCAAGACATTCCTGTAGTCAAGGACCACCCAGAGTCTTTCCTGAGAATTTTCCTGGGCTACCGCCGCATTGACAAGTTGAAATTCCGTATAAGACCTCGTTCCTGGCACAACACCGGTCGCCAAGACACCATGTCGTCTGGCACCACTCGAAATGCAAAAGCTGCCAAAGCAGCTGCAGGAACTTCTAAACCATGACTCTGTCCGCTCAAGTTCGCCCCCCCCCCCCCCCCCCTCCCCCCCCCCCTCCCCCCCCCCCCCCCCCCTCCCCCCCCCCCCCCTCCCCCCCCCCCCCCCCTCCCCCCCCCCCCCCTCCCCCCCCCCCCCCCCCCCCCCCCCCCCCCCCCCCCTGAGGAGCCCCGAGTTTCCCCTATCAAAAAGAAAGACGGATTCCTCCGCCTGTACACCTCTTATAAGTGAACCTAACGAGCTGACAGTCAAGAACCTATAATCACCCCCGAGGACCGACGACCTATTCGAATAGTTGCTGGAAGCAACTTGCACCTCAAAGGTAGACCTCCGCCCAGATTATCATCAGGTTCGTGTCAGTAAGGCTGACATTCCTAAGACCACATTCGAATTCGATACGGACATTACGAATTTCCGTCATGCCATTTGGCCTAGCCAACACACCAACAGTACTCATGGACCTAATGAACAGAGTGTGTAGGCCATACTTGGAAAGATTCGTAATCGTATTCATAAACGACTTTCCCATATACTCCAGGAACAAGGAAGATCACGTGAAACACCTTAAGCTCATTCTAGAACTCCCCAGAAGTCGGAAAGCGTACGCCAAATTCTCAAAGCGTAAATTTGGGCTCCGAGAAGTACATTTCCCTTATTATGTTATCAACCATGAAGGAATTCGGACTCAGACTAGACGTAACCCACTGCATCAATGGCCGAGCATGAAATCCAGAATCGGAGAATCTTCGTGAACTCCTTTTAACGAGGGCCACCGATCTCGATATTCCATCCACCCGTAATCCGACGTGTGTACGAGGATCCCCGAGAATATTGATGGCGGCCAGTCATGAAAAAGGGATACCGCCTTGCACATAACCAAGTGCCTCACTCACTCCAAGGTCAAGGCGAAATATCAAAACCCCTCTCCTCATCACCGCCGATAAGGATAGTCGATCTGCGCCCCGTCCTCTTTGGAATGCCCTCCAGAGAATCGCTAGGGACGCGACTAGACCACCTCACCGCTTACCACCCTCCGACCGATGGTCAGAACTATAGGACGATCCAAACGCTTGATGAAATGCCGAGAGCACGTGTAGTTGCCTTCATAGGAAGTCGAGATACTCACCTCCCCTGAGTTCACCTATGACAACGACTTTCATGCCAGCACCAAGAGCGAACCCTTCAACACCTATTTGGACGCAAGTGTCGGTCACCGCTCTGTTGGCTAGAAGCTAACGATTGACGACTTGCAAGGTCCGACGCCTCCCTTCATCCGTGGAAGACTGGAAGCATCCCGTACCCGACAGAAAAGCTACGTAACCAACCAGAAGAAAACCCCCGAGTCCCAAGATGGCGAAAGAGTACCTCCCAAGGTATCGCCATTGGAAAGGGATAGCCTGCTTCTGGAGACGCGGCAGACTGAGCCCTAGGTACGCCAGTCCAAACTAAGTCTTAGGACGTATTAGTCCGATTGCTCATCGCCTTCAGATCCACCAGATTCCTTCAAACGTTCATACATATATATTTCCATGTCTCACCCTCGAAAGGCGTCTGTCTGATGAGACCATCGTCAACCCCCCCTCGACAAGGTCGAAATCGATGCTGAACTCAAACTCTTTGATGAACCGCTTAAGGTTGTTGACCGGGAGGTCAAACAACCCAGGCAAGTCTTTCATCCATCATCAAGTTTCAGTGGAGATTCTCGACGTGGTCACGATCTCACATGGGAAAGTGAGGACCAAATCCGTCAGAAATATCCACTTCGGTTCCAAAACATTCCTCCATGATGGTACGAACTAAATTTCGGGACGAAATTTCTTTCAACCCGGGGAGAATGTGACAACCGTCAAATTCTAGGTGCAATTTATGCCCTGTGTCTCTCTTACTGTCTACCGTTACCTTTAACTGATCAATAGCCGGATACGCGACAGTGTCGGAATCACTCCCGGAATCAATTTATATAAGTCCTAATACCAAGAAAACATCTATTGAACTTTCCTAAGTTCATAACTAATCATAATTAAGAACTTTTAATGAACAAAAAGGTCCAACGAATCAAAAATGTAAAAACGAAAAATCAGATAAAAGCTGAAAAACCACCCGGTGCGCAGCACCAGGCCACCAGATTTCGAATTTTGTATTTTTGTTATTGTCTCGTTTTTATAAACATAAACACCCAATCAAAAACGTCCTAGACTACTCCATTACTGACTTTAGCAGAACCCACACCCCATACCATCATTAGAGTCCATTTTCTTTTCTTTATTTCATTTTTGTAAACACAAACACACATAAAACACACACACACCTAAAACACTCTCTATTTCTCTCTCAAGAACCAGGAAGTTACAGCCATTTAACCTTCAAAAATCACCATCTAAAAACATTCAAACATCAATAGAAGCAAAAGGAAGCAAAGTAATTCGATTACAAAACGTTTTCTACACTTTTGGAGCTCAAAATCCACCTAGATCATCATCTAAGCCATTTTCATCCGGTAGAAATCTTTCTTTTTACTTATATTATCAATCTAACTCATTGCATGTATGATCAAAACCATAAAAACAAGTTTTGATGAAGTTTTATAACCATTTTTATACAAAAACGGGATTTTAATAAATGGTGGTTAAATCTTTGTTTTTGTGGTTAAAAGTTGCTTATAAACTGATATAATGATGATTAATAAGGTTTATACCGATTGCATGTCAAGATCTATCACTTACATAAACGATTTTGCAAGAAAAACTCAAAAAGGGGAAGAACAGAAGGGTAGGTGCTGCGCACCTATGTCCAGGTGCTTAGCACCGACCTGCTGTCCTTCCCGAAAAATGTCGTTTTGGCCGTTTAAAAACTTGGTTACGCGTTCTGACTTTTGAGACTTGACATTTGGGACTGAGTTTTGTAAAAATGAACATATTTGTGACTTATATTGGACTTAATTGACTAAGATAAACATGTTTGAAAACGTTATATTTGTATATGTGTTTTGTAAGCGGGAAAGTGGTTAATATTTTTGGACATAGAATTTGGGCGCGGAAGCGCTGCCCAAATTTCGTTAGGAAATATAAAACACTTTGGCAAACAAACCATATTCAACATAACAACAATAACATCAACTTTGGACTTTTTGACTAAAACAAAACGTTAACCGTTTCGGACAATATTGGACAAAATGGACTTTGACAGTTAAAGTTTGACTAAAAATTTACTTATATTACATAATATAACACAAATTTCATTCATTATATATTAGGTATAATAACTTAATATAATAATAACACTTGAACAAATCTTGGTATCCTTAGGCATTCGGTGATTCCCGGCTCTTATTCCGACCATTCTTCCAAGTTCTTATCTTCGCAACCCGTGAGTTACACCCCTATTTTCTCTTACATTTTAAGTACTCTTTTTGGGGGAAACATGAGATCAAACCTTTTGTGAACTTGTACGACTATTTTGACTTTGGACTTATTGAACTATTTTGACTTTGGACTTATTGAACTATTTTGACTTTTGGACTTACGAACTATTTTGACTTTTGGACTTATTGAACTATTTTGACTTTTGGACTTACGAACTATTTTGACTTTTGAACTTATTGAACTATTTTGACTTTTGAACTTATTGAACTATTTTGACTTTGAAACTTATTGAACTATTTTGACTTTGAAACTTATTGAACTATTTTGACTTTGAACTTATTGAACTATTTTGACTTTAAAACTTATTGAACTATTTTGACTTTGAACTTATTGAAGTATTTTGACTTTGAAACTTATTAAACTTTGACTCTTGACTTATTAAACTTTGACTTTTGACTTATTAAACTTTGACTTTCGAACTTATAAACTATTTGACTTTTGGAACGTACATAGACTTATTTTGACTTATTTTGGACGTACTTGGACTTATTTGAACGACTATTTGAACTCTTATGCGTAATTTATTTGACTTTACTTAGACTTATTGGTCGCTCTCTTTTGACTAAACTGATTATTGATGCTTGTATACGTACCAACCCTTGATGGAACTATAACACGATCTTAAGTGATGGACGTACGACTCTCTCGATTTTAAAAATAAAGTTTACTTAGTGCCCGGCTGTTTTAGACTTAGACTTTCACACTATTAACTACTTAGCCGTATAGTAATTATGGGTATCGATACTTAGGAAAGAACCGTTCCTTGCTTAGATGGCAGTCTAAGTACATATTACTAAGTTCTGAATAATTTTCCGTTTGAGAGGCGGGAAGTTGGGGCCGTTCACGGTTGGATAATCGGATTAGTGTGAACACTTAAGTTATAGATGCCAAGAGTTTGATACAAGAAAATCTAATTAGTTACTTACGCATAAACTTATAAACTTTTTAGCGATTGATATACGCTTCCACTATTTGACTAAATTTGACTTTATTTGGTCTTTACAAACTTAGGGCACCGGTTCGCCCATTACTTGGACTTATAAGTATATAAATTTTTAAGCGACTTTTCTCCGCTAATCTCCTTCTTGGAAACTTTTACTTTTATATACTTTACTTATTGTTGCCGACTACTTAAACTGTAACTCACTCACTACGTTTTCGTAGTTGACACTTTATCTCATGTTTCAGGAATCTAAGCGTAAGTTAAGAAGTGCATTGCTCAGGCGGGTCCAGCTAGTTATGTGAAGAGTAATACGGGAAAAGAACTTTGATACTTGGGAATTTTTATTAAAATACCTTATTATGTATTTGTCGTTCTATACTTACGGATCTTGGTTGTATCTTTCGAACATGGTTACCTTTTTAATTTCAATTTATATGACTTGAACCGTTGACTTTTGGTATAACTCGTGAAATGATTCTTTGCTCTTCACATTCCGTGTTTCCGCTTTAGCGGGGTGTGACACATGAGATCAAAATCTTTTGTGAACAATATCTTTCATGTGAAACTGTTTTACGCGCTTGAACTTACGTACAACGTTTTGTGATCTATTTTTGGAAACATTATGAACTATTGAGCTATTTATCTATTTTTGGAAACTTTATGAACTATTGAGCTATTTATCTATTTTTGGAAACTTTATGAACTATTGAGCTATTTATCTATTTTTGGAAACTTTATGAACTACTGAGCTACTTATCTATTTTTGGTAACTTTACGAACATTGCAAATTGTACGACTTTTGGAACCTTTGAGAACTATTGGACTATTTTGGAACTTTGCGAACTAATATGCGTAGACAATATCATCTATTCGGATTGGCTTACTTTAGACTAAATAGGTTTGCCTCTTTGGATATTTGATTAGATAATGATAGCTTGATTGTATTTGGAGCAAACCCTAGGTGAGGATATAAACGCCGTAAGTACAAACGACCAATTTTTAGAAACAGGACAGACAAAGTGCCCCGCAACCTTTTAGAACTACTCCCTTCACACTATTAACAATAGCCGTTAGTAAATATGGGTATCGATACTTAGGAGCGGTCACTCCTTACTTAAGGGTAACAACCTGGGTACATATTACTAAGTTCTCGCGAACTCGATCTTTAGACTGGAACTAGGGGCGTGTGCTTGACCAGAAATCGGATTAGTGTGCAAAATCTTACGTTATATTAAGCTTAGTGGTTGGTACAACTCGAGGATCATAGGTCTTTATTATTTACTGTCACACCCCGCTATAGCGGAAACACGGAATGTGAGAGTTGGAATATCATTACACGGTTATAAGCAAATTAAACGATTCAAGTCATTTCATTAAAAATAAAAATAGTTCAAGATTTAAAACAACCAAGCAGTTCACAAGTCAAATTCGAGTACAAATACAAGTTCCAAAATAAATTCCCAAAATAATAAGGTTTCGTACACACGCAAGTAAAACAAATAAAACAAGTATAAATAAAGTTGAAGCGGAAATCATCGCTAAAAAGGTATATGCGTAGGTAATATGTGCTTAACTAAATCAGTAACTCGTATCAATCACTTGGCATAATATAAATAGTAAGTACACACTAAACCGATTGTCTGGTCAGGATCTAGCCCCAAAATGTTTCATTGAGTTTCCAACTGAATCTTAGTAATATGTACTTGGGTCGCTAACCCTGAGCAAGGAGTGACCTCTCCTAAGTATCGATACTCATAATACTAACGGCTATTGCTAATAGTGTACAAAGTTTCTGAACAAAAAACGGGGCAATTGAATCATAGTTTCCAAAAATAGCAGTAGGCACTTAGGGGTTTATATTTTCATCAAGGATTGGTTGCTCTAACAAGTATCCTAAATTTAGTTAACCAATTAAGGAGTAACAACACATATACGCATAATAGTTTCACAAGTTTCCAAGTTTCCCAAAGTTTCAAAGTTTCCAAAGAGTTTCAAGTTTCGTACAAGTTTCCAAAGTTTACGAGTTTCATAAGTTTCACAGATGTTTCAAGTTTACAATAGTTTCAACAAGTTACAATAACATACATCTTATGTTTCCCCCAAATAATTGTTTAAAGCATAAAAGGAAAACAAGTGGGGTTGTAACTCACGGTTTGCGAAGAATTGTAAGAACAAGCACGGACGAAACGGTATACGTCGGGAATCAAAGATAACCTAAAACACCAGAAAGTTATATAAGTTTTATTAGTATTATTTGAGTTATGTTAAGTTTCAATTTAACATTTTAAATCCCAATTTCTTATACTTTAGATTCTGTCCCAAAAGAGTGTTACGGAAAATTATATGAATAAGTGTGTTCGTGTACGTTTTAAAGTCCGATAAGTCCAATTAAGTCCAAAAAGTGTCAAACTTCGAAGTTAATATGTATAAGTTATAGAAACCTTAAGTTACTGAAGTTGGTGTATATTTTATGGTGAAATTTGGGCAGCGCTTCCGCGCTATAAAAATTTAGTCCAATTTTTCAAAACACTTTCCCGCTTTAATGAACAATTCAACAATACCAAACATAATACTCATGTTTCGATTTCTCAATCTTTCCCAAACAGTTTCTTAATTAAAAACAGTAAGCTTTTCAAAATCTATAATCTGTGGTAACTTATTTTAGCTTATTTTTACCTTTAGAGCCCTTAAAACGACAAATTTTACGAACATCAGGATCCAGGCGGCGGCTGGAGACACTCAGCCGCCGACTGGACTTTAGCCGTCGGCTGTGAGCCTTCAGCCGCCGGACAGAGGCCTTCGGCCAGTTTCTAGATTTCGTTATTTTTCGATTTTTAGGTCGTTTTAGTGTTAGGTTCGAACATGCAACTGTTATTTATCAAGTATATGAGTTTTTAAGCAAATGTTACAGTTTCTTTTAGATTTATATGTTAAAAATGTAGATCTATTGTAAAAACTCATTTTTAAGTAAGAAAACGTTTTAGATCTTTATAAAAACACATTTTCAGTTTATGGATCTTACATGCAACCGAATATTTAAGTAAAAAGAGTAAAATAAGGGAGTTCTACCGAAGGAAAATGCTTTGGATCGGTTGGATGAGTTCCTAGCTTCAAAATGTATGCAAATCTTCTTCAAAAAACCCGATTTAAACCTCCTCCTTTGATACCCTTTTCTTTAGGACGATTTGTATAAGGTTTTTATGGACGAATTTGTGTTTTAGTTTCTGTTTTGATGGTGGAAATCACTGGATTTTGCTATGTGTTTTTAGAGAAAATTGTAGAGAGAGAGAGTGACTAGGTGTTTTGTGTGTGTTTGATTCAAATGAAATGAGAGAGATGTTAGAGTGGTGTGGGAAAGGGCCAAGACTGGCCTAGGGACTCAAAATGGCAGTTGTCTTGGTCCAATCCCGTAATTAAAAGGTTGGTCCAATACGATTTCATGCAAAAATGAGTCACCATCCACTGGACAACGGCTTTCAGCCGCCGGCTGACCATATCCAGCCGCCGGCTGGGCTTCAGCCGTCGGCTGGGCTTCAGCCGTCGGCTGGAAGGTTTTTCCAGCACGGTGACATTTTAAGTTTTCCGTTATAGTTAGTTAAGGACCAGAATCTTATTAGTTTCCGTTATGAACTTAGTCAAGTTCTTGTATTGTTTGTTTGGTGTTAGGATTTATAGATTGATTCCGACTTTTGGTTCCGACAATTAAAGACACAACAATTATGAACTCGGACAATATGAACACGATAAAAGAGTAGTTAGAGATTCGAACCGATGTAGTAACTGAGAATCACCTGAATTTTAGACGGTTGTCACATCATCCCCGGGTTGAAAGAAATTTCGTCCCGAAATTTGACCCGTCCCATCAGGTAGAAGTATCTTTGAACAAATGCGGATACTTTTGACGTATCTGGTCTTCACGTTCCCATGTGAATTCGTGACCACGTCGGGAGTTCCAACGAACCTTGACAATAGGAACACGACTTTGTCTGAGTTGCTTGACCTCTCGGTCTACAACTTCAAGCGGTTCCTCGATGAAGTTGAGCTTGTTGTTGTAAGAAAACTCGACCAAGGGAAGGTTAGTATCCCAACTTCCTCCGAAGTCAACTACGCATGCCCTAAGCATATCCTCAAGCGTTTGGATCGTCCTCTCGCTTTGGCCGTCGGTCTGAGGGTGGTAAGCTGTGCTAAGGTCTAGTCGCGTCCCGAGAGATTTCTGCAGCGCGTTCCAAAAGCGGGACGTGAACCGACTATCCCTGTCAGAGATGATGGAGAGAGGTGTTCCGTGGCGAGAGATGATCTCGTTAATATAGATTTGCGCGAATTTCTCCATCGAGTGAGTTTCTCGTACCGGCAAGAAGTGTGCAGACTTCGTCAATCGGTCCACAATTACCCAAATTGTGTCGTTACCCTTTGCCGTCCGGGGCAACTTGGTAATGAAATCCATGGAGATTTGTTCCCACTTCCACATAGGAATCTCCGGCTGCTGCAGTAGTCCTGAGGGTTTCTGATATTCCGCCTTGACCTTGGAGCAAGTAACGCACTTGGCTACGTACAAGGCGATATCCTTCTTCATGCCCGACCACCAATATTACTCCCTAAGGTCCTTGTACAACTTGTCGGTTCCGGGGTGGATGGAGTATCGGGAACGGTGGCCTTCATCCAGAACTAACTTGCGAAGATCTTCAGATTTCTGTATCCAGGCTCGGCCCTTGAAGTAATGCATCCCATCGGATTTGAGTTCGAACTCCGTCTCGTGGTTTTGCAACGTTCGTCCCTTTAAGTTCTCAGGTTTCAACGCTTCTCGCTGAGCCTCGGCGATTTGCGTTTGAAGATTCGTCTGAATCTGGATACCTAATGCTCTAACCCGAGAGGGTCTCACCCTTTCCTTCCGACTCAGGGCGTCTGCTACTACGTTTGCTTTACCCGGGTGGTACTTGATCTCGTAATCGTAGTCACTCAACAGTTCGATCCACCTCCTTTGCCTCATGTTGAGCATCTTCTGGTCTAGAATGTGTTGAAGACTCTTATGATCCGTGAAAACCGTGCACTTAGTCCCATACAAATAGTGTCTCCAGATCTTTAATGCAAACACGAATGCTCCCAGTTCCAGGTCGTGAGTAGTTTAGTTCTGTTCATGTACCTTGAGCTGCCTCGAAGCGTAGGCGATGACTTTATCTTTCTGCATAAGGACACACCCAAGTCCTTGATGGGATGCATCGCAGAATACTACGAAGTTATCTGTACCCTCTGGTAGAGACAAAATCGGTGCGTGGCAAAGCTGGTGCTTTAGTTTCTGGAAGGATTCCTCTTGCTTCGTACCCCAAACAAAATCCTTGTCCTTCTGAGTGAGCTCGGTGAGTGGCTTAGCGATCTTCGAGAAATTCTCGATGAACCTTCGATAATAGCCGGCCAACCCTAGGAATTGGCGAATTTCCGTAGGAGTCGTCGGGGCTTGCCATTTCTCGATCGCTTCTATCTTAGCCGGATCTACATGGATCCCTTCTTGGGTTACCACATGACCAAGGAAATGTACCTCCCGAAGCCAAAATTCACACTTAGAGAATTTGGCGTACAATTTCTGATCTCGGAGGAGTTCTAAGATGAGTTTCAGGTGTTTTGGGTGATCCTCTCTGTTTCTCGAGTAGATAAGGATGTCATCAATGAACACGGTCACAAATTTGTCCAAATAAGGTCTACACACCTTGTTCATCAAGTCCATGAACACCGCTGGTGCGTTGGTTAAACCAAACGGCATGACAAGGAATTCGTAATGACCGTAACGAGTACGAAAAGCGGTTTTAGGAATATCGGTCTCACTGACACGAACGTGATGATAGCCCGAACGGAGGTCGATCTTTGAGAAATAAGTTGCACCCTGCAACTGGTCGAAAAGGTCATCGATCCTCGGGAGTGGGTATCGGTTCTTGACGGTCAGCTTGTTCAGTTCGCGGTAGTCGATGCACATACGAAAGGATCCGTCTTCCTTTTTAACGAAGAGTATTGGGGCTCCCCAGGGGGACGAGCTTGGACGAATAAGACCATGATCCAAGAGTTCCTGAAGCTGTTTAGACAGCTCTTGCATTTCTGGTGGGGCTAAACGATACGGTGTCCTAGCGACGGATGCTGCACCAGGAACGAGGTCTATCCGTAATTCCACTTGTCGATGCGGAGGTAGCCCGGGTAAATCTTCGGGAAAGACTTCAGGGTGATCCTTGACTACTGGAATGTCTTGTACACGGATCTCCTTGGGCTTACGTTCAACAACGTGAGCAAGAAATGTGTCACAGTCCTTCTCGAGGTACTTGCGCATTTTCATGGACGACACGATACGGAGTGGTCGTTCGGGTTTGTCTCCTTGAACGACTAGAGTTTCGGTATCAGAGAGAGGGATGCGGATAAGTTTGTCGAAACAGACGATCTCGGCTCAGAAACGAGAGAGCCAGTCCATTCCGACGATCACATCAAAGCTTTTCAGCTCGATTGGAATTAAATCAATAGGGAAAGTTTTATCGGACAAGCATATGGAACATCCTACGATTATATCCTTAGCTTCGAACTCCTGACCGTTAGCGTACTCTATGGTGAAGCTATCCTTAAGAACCTTAGATCCTAAGTTAATGAGGGGTCTAAATTCTAAGGATACAAAGCTTCTTTCGGCTCCAGAATCGAACAAAACTGATGCATAATGGTTATTAACAGGAAACGTACCGTTCACCGCATTCGGATCCTGTCGAGCTTCCTCAGCTGTGAGTGCGAATGCACGTCCTCGACCTCGCCCGCCTTGGTTTGGTTGGGCGTTTCAGAGTCTTGGACAAGCATTCCGGAAGTGCTGGTCACTTCCGCACTGCACACCGGCTTCTTTCCTGGCACTACCACCTTTTCCGTGCAGTACTTAGCGAAATGCCCTACCTTCTGGCATTTCATACACACCGGGCAGTTCCCGTGGTGGTGGAAGTTTCACTTATCGCACTTGGGGTTTGTCCCCGTGTATCGAGTTCCTGCTGGTGGTGGTGGCGGTGGTGGTGCTACAGCTGCTATGGCGAGGTTGCGGGTGGTCTTCTTCTTCTTGTTCCTGTCACTTCGCCTCGGGGTTTGGTCAGATTTCCTTTTCTCACCCGACTACTTCTTGGAAGCTGCGGGAGTGGTGAGTAAGTTGCTTGTTAGGCGGTGAGCTAGGATAATGGCACTCTGGAGGGTCTGGGGTTCCGCTGTGATGACCCTTCCTCTGATTTCAGGAACAAGACCGGAGACATAACGGTCCATCTTGTTCTCTTCTGGGGTCACTAGCCTTGGGACCAGTCGGGCAAACTCATGGAATCGGGTAGTGTACCATTCGATGTCGTTTCCGACCATCTCATGATCCTAGAGCTCGGCCACGAGCTTTTTGATTTCCCCTTTGGGGCAGTACTCCTCTATCAAGAGGTTCTTGAATTGTTCCCAGGTGAGAGCATAGGCGGTCTCACGTCCTCTATTGCGGACTACATTGTTCCACCAAGTCAATGCCTTACTGTGCAGCACGCAGGAGGCGTACTGCACCTTAACAGCTTCGGCACATCCGCTGATGTGCAGCACCGACTCGATGCTCTCAAACCAAGACACCAGTCCTACGGCACCAGTCGTGCCATGGAACTCCTTTGGCTTACAAGCCATGAAGCTCTTGTAGGTGCAAGCAGGTGGGTTTGGGTGTTGGTTCTGATTCTGGTGGTTGTTCTGTTGTTGTTGTTGCTGCTGCTGTTGTTGTTGTTGCTGTTGTTGTTTCTGCTGTTGCTGCTGCTGCTGTTGCTGTTGTTGTTGCTGCTGATGGTGGTTGTTGACATTAGCATTGATCCCAGCAGTGATCTGGGCGATCATGTTGGGCATCGCTGCGTTCAACTGCTCAGCGACCTGCTCGGCGATGATACTGGCGTTGGTACGGGGTGCCATGATTCTACACCAAACAACAAATTCAGTTTAGAAACGCACAATTAGAGTGTGATAAGAATATAATCCAATGAAAGGTTAATAATCACGCAAGAGTAATGTAATTGAACAGATAGTACACGCACGACAAGGTTTCAAGTGATTCACATGACAAAGATTCATACGCAAGAAAATGATTCAACCATAGAACAAGATTCACACAACAGTAGTAATAATAGATAATAAGGATAGGACTTCATTCATTAATAATCATAAAGTTGGGTACAAGGTTCAAAATAGGAAATGGAGCACAGTACAATACAATAAGAAAGTAATGGAAATGGCTCGAAGCTGTGTACATCGAAAATTACAACTCGGCCTACAGTACATAAAGTAAAAGAAATGAACTAGCGGCGCCTCTCCAAGAACATCTTGGCAGCAATGACCGCCAACAGAGTCCCCATGACCAAGCAAACTCCCACTAGGCGTTGCACTGTACGGGCTGTGGCCTGAACCACGGAAAGGTGTCGTAACGCTTGTTCCGACAACCGCTGCGCGACATCGGATACCTCGCAGAGGAGCAGCCCTTGTTGTTGGGCTTCCTCTGAAAGTCCCCTTACCTTGCGGTGGAGGTGCGGGAAAGCGGCAGGAGGGGGAAGCTGTGGGGTAGGCGGCATCCTCTGCCTAGCTGCCTCAGCGTCTCTGGCACGCTGCATCTCTTCTAGCTCGAGCTGTCGCTCCCACGAGTAATGGTCCATCATCGAGGTACGTGGAGCCTCGGGAGGTGGGTGCCCGAATGGAAGATGGGGTGGTGCAGGCCTGGACGGGCCGCCCTGCTGCGCCGCCATCCGATCGGGTAATCGACCCGGAAGAATCACCTGCTTACGTGCCGTCATGACGACACGTGGTCCACGGCGCTGTGGTGGCGCGGCAACGGGGGCCGGTGGAGGTGGTAATACCGACCTCGGGCTAGACCCGATGCTGCTTGACACAGCCATGGAGGTATCCTCCGTGGGGTCCGTAGTATGATGACGGAGACTTTCCGAGGCGGTATGGCCCTCGGATGACTCGTGTGACGATGCGGCTCTTTGCTGGGACCGGGACTGGGAACGCGAGGGGGATCGTGAGCGTGATGACTGAGACATGACGGATCTGCGACGTAAAGAGCTTCGTAAGTACATGAACAAGATAATGTTAAAGGAAAATATGTAAGGAAATGCAGGTAAGGGTCAATCACGTGAGGTTGGGAATAGTAAGACCAGGAATTTTTAGACTCAAAACCGTTTAACATTAGTAATTACGTTTGTCCTTGCATAAGTCATTTTGAACTAGGAAGGGGTGATCAGGCCATGCGTAGTTAAAAACAATCATGCAATCGCGAAATTAATTCTCTAAAGTTTTGAACCCATAATGATTTTTCGAAAAGCCTTGGTTATAGTTTGGTTTCAAAAGCTTTTTGAAAATTTCTAAAACCGTTTTCACTATAACCTGTGCTCTGATACCAAGTCTGTCACACCCCGCTATAGCGGAAACACGGAATGTGAGAGTTGGAATATCATTACACGGTTATAAGCAAATTAAACGATTCAAGTCATTTCATTAAAAATAAAAATAGTTCAAGATTTAAAACAACCAAGCAGTTCACAAGTTAAATTCGAGTACAAATACAAGTTCCAAAATAAATTCCCAAAATAATAAGGTCTTTTCCATAGTGCGCCTCACGTAACCATAGTCGCCCTTCCTTGCCATGCATCATGACACTTACACTAATTTCCTGAAACATAAGAGAAAGTGTCAACTATAAGGAGTAGTGAGTGAGTTACAGTTTAGAGTTTCGATAAAAGTTTCCAAAAATAGAATTGTTAATGCACCCCAGGGTCACTCTACTATTCGAGATAATCCAATTGGGTGATTGAACAAAAAAAAGTTGTAAAGTTTTCATTCTACTTTCAAATAAACTTTAAAAGCATCACTTTATGGGGTATAGCAAGTTACCAGTCAGTTTTACCGGATGACGTGGCTTAATAATCTACGTGGCAACAAACGTGTTTTTTATAGTTAATACGTGGCAATCTACGTGTCTAGTCTAATTATTTAAATCCAAAATTATTTCTCTCTCTTTCCTTCTCTTTCACACACAAAACACCTCAAAATTATCAGATCAAACACCCAAAATTATTTCTCTCTCTTTCCTTCTCTTTCACACACAAAACACCTCAAAACACACACTACCACATATATTCATCCAAATTCATTCATTCATTATATATATAAACAAAGAAAATAACTCAGGTCATTCATTATTTAATCGTATTCATTGCTTTCATTATATTAAACAAAGTTAAAGTATTATTTTGAATCGATATGAAAATGTATTTAGGGTATGAGAGAGGAATGTGAAAGCTGAAAACAAAGAGGTAAAATCAAATAGTGGGAGCAGCAAGAATCCAAATAATATATGATTCCTTTATTTTTGTGAAGTCATAAGTAAAAAGGAACGGAGCGACGCTAGAACATATATATGAAAATAGTAAAAGGTTTCGTACACACGCAAGTAAAACAAATAAAACTCGTATAAATAAAGTTGAAGCGGAAATCATCGCTAAAAAGGTATATGCGTAGGTAATATGTGCTTAACTAAATCAGTAACTCGTATCAATCACTTGGCATAATATAAATAGTAAGTATACACTAAACCGATTGTCTGGTCAGGATCTAGCCCCAAAATGTTTCATTGAGTTTCCAACTGAATCTTAGTAATATGTACTTGGGTCGCTAACCCTGAGCAAGGAGTGACCTCTCCTAAGTATCGATACTCATAATACTAACGGCTATTGCTAATAGTGTACAAAGTTTCTGAACCAAAAACGGGGCAATTGAATCATAGTTTCCAAAAATAGCAGTAGGCACTTACGGGTTTATATTTTCATCAAGGATTGGTTGCTTTAACAAGTATCCTAAATTTAGTTAACCAATTAAGGAGTAACAACACATATACGCATAATAGTTTCACAAGTTTCCAAGTTTCCCAAAGTTTCAAAGTTTCCAAAGAGTTTCAAGTTTCGTACAAGTTTTCAAAGTTTACGATTTTCATAAGTTTCACAGATGTTTCAAGTTTACAATAGTTTCAACAAGTTACAATAACATACATCTTATGTTTCCCCCAAATAATTGTTTAAAGCATAAAAGGAAAACAAGTGGGGTTGTAACTCACGGTTTGCGAAGAAATGTAAGAACAAGCACGGACGGAACGGAATACGTCGGGAATCAAAGATAACCTAAAACACCAGAAAGTTATATAAGTTTTATTAGTATGATTTGAGTTATGTTAAGTTTCAATTTAACATTTTAAATCCCAATTTCTTATACTTTAGATTCTGTCCCAAAAGAGTGTTACGGAAAATTATATGAATAAGTGTGTTCGTGAACGTTTTAAAGTCCGATAAGTCCAATTAAGTCCAAAAAGTGTCAAAGTTCGAAGTTAATATGTATAAGTTATAGAAACCTTAAGTTACTGAAGTTTGTGTATATTTTACGGTGCAATTTGGGCAGCGCTTCCGCGCTATAAAAATTTAGTCCAATTTTTCAAAACACTTTCCCGCTTTAATGAACAATTCAACAATACCAAACATAATACTCATGTTTCGATTTCTCAATCTTTCCCAAACAGTTTCTTAATTAAAAACAGTAAGCTTTTCAAAATGTATAATGTGTGGTAACTTATTTTAACTTATTTTTACCTTTAGAGCCCTTAAAACGACAAATTTTACGAACAACAGGATCCAGGCGGCGGCTGGAGACACTCAGCCGCCGGCTGGACTTTAGCCGTCGGCTGAGAGCCTTCAGCCGCCGGCAAGAGGCCTTCGGCCAGTTTCTAGATTTCGTTATTTTTCGATATTTAGGTCGTTTTAGTGTTAGGTTCGAACATGCAACTGTTATTTATCAAGTATATGAGTTTTTAAGCAAATGTTACAGTTTCTTTTAGATTTATATGCTAAAAATGTAGATCTATTGTAAAAACTCGTTTTTAAGTAAGAAAACGTTTTAGATCTTTATAAAAACACATTTTCAGTTTATGGATCTTACATGCAACCGAATATTTAAGTAAAAAGACTAAAATATGGGAGTTCTACCGAAGGAAAATGCTTTGGATCGGTTGGATGAGTTCCTAGCTTCAAAATGTATGCAAATCTTCTTCAAAAAACCCGATTTAAACCTTCTCCTTTGATACCCTTTTCTTTAGGACGATTTGTATAAGGTTTTTATGGACGAATTTGTGTTTTAGTTTCTGTTTTGATGGTGGAAATCACTGGATTTTGCTATGTGTTTTTAGAGAAAATTGTAGAGAGAGAGAGTGACTAGGTGTTTTGTGTGTGTGTTTGATTCAAATGAAATGAGAGAGATGTTAGAGTGGTGTAGGAAAGGGCCAAGACTGGCCTAGGGACTCAAAATGGCAGTTGTCTTGGTCCAATCCCGTAATTAAAAGGTTGGTCCAATCAGATTTCATGCAAAAATGAGTCACCATCCACTGGACAGCGGCTTTCAGCCGCCGGCTGACCATATCCAGCCGCCGGCTGGGCTTCAGCCGTCGGCTGGAAGGTTTTTCCAGCACGGTGACGTTTTAAGTTTTCTGTTATAGTTAGTTAAGGACCAGAATCTTATTAGTTTCCGTTATGAACTTAGTCAAGTTCTTGTATTGTTTATTTGGTGTTAGGATTTATAGATTGATTCCGACTTTTGGTTCCGACAATTAAAGACACAACAATTATGAACTCGGACAATATGAACACGATAAAAAAGTAGTTAGATTTTCGAACCGATGTAGTAACTGAGAATCACCTGAATTTTAGACGGTTGTCACATTTACGCATATGCTTACTTACTGTCTTACACATGTGGATTAATCCACCGCTGAGGTAATGACTACGCGCTTTTACCGCTTGCTACGCGACTTGACTTTGAACTGAACTTGAACTTTTATGAACTTTGAACTGAACTTGAACTTTTATGGACTTTGAACTTGTCTCGAACTTTTACGAACTCTAAACTCTTGACTTGAACTATCACGACAGTATATAAACTATCTTTATGCGATTGCTCATCCGCTTACTTCTTTTGGAAAGCCTCGTACTTATATATATACTTGTCGAACTTTTATTAGAAACTTTTAGTCAACTTATAAACTGTAACTCACTCACTACGTTTTCGTAGTTGACACTATATCTCATGTTTCAGGAATTAAGCGTAAGTTATGAAGTGCGTTGCTCAGGCGGGTCAAGCCAATTATGTGAAGTGTACCTCGGGAAGAAGACCTTTATTTTGGGAATTTTTAATTAAAAACATTTCATTATGTATTATGGTCTTAAACATTGAATCTTGGTTGTATCTTTGAATTTTTGTACTTTTCCAACTTTAATCTTAATGACTTGAACCGTTGATTTTAGTATAACCTGTGAAATGATTCTTTGCTCATCACATCTCGTGTTTCCGCTTTAGCGGGGTGTGACATAAATAAAAAATGGCAAGTTGGATTGTTTGACCATATGTTTTATTGATTGTCAAAACAAAACTAATTAGTCGAATGATAAATTGTTTTAAATTTAGTTAAAACGGAAACATGTCTTCATCATACAGAAATTGAGAGATTTTGGGATAAATATTTGTTTTTCGATATGTTGACCAATAACTATATTTGTATCAACGACGTTTTTCATATCAGTTATGTCCCATTAAATGAACCATATAATGGAATGATATTCCGTAATAGTATATGACGAATGAGGATTATTAGATATTGTAATTTGTTTGACTCATATAAATATATAAAGTATCTTTAATATATAATAAAAAAGTGGCCTTAAATGTCACATGGCTAATTAAGGTCCCTTTGATGAGTTAACTTCTTTGATGAGTTAACTTCTTTGATGGCAGCCGTTAGATCAGATTGATGATGTCATCAAAGATTATTTTCATTTTACATCCTTTTACAATACATAATTATATTCTCTCTTTCTTTCTATCTTTACTAAAATAAAAAACAAAACTATAATTTACTTATAGAATCGTTCAATTTTGACTATGATTTAACTTATTATTATTCTAAAATCTCATAATACAAAATATCAAAACATGTGTATAAACATAAAAAGTGTATATATGTTATTATAACTATAAACAACATGGGTATAAACGTAAAACTATATATATTATTATACATATAACATTATTTTTTCATAATAAATTAAAATCTATATAAACATAAAATTTACGATTTAATTTTTATTTTTTTCCATCTAGTTTTACATAAAAAAAAGAAAGAAATAAAAGATAAAGTTATAACAAACTATATGATACGAAATACGTAGTTATTTAGCGCTTTAATTTATAAAATATTGTACTCACTATGACTATCAACTAAAAATATATAATTGCAGATTAAATATAACATTAATATTTACTTAAATCCCTTCCTTCTAATGTTAATAAAATTTGAAAATATGAAACTTAAGAAAGATTTAAAAGATCATGAATATATTACATAAATAAAGTACGTGTTTTTTTTTTTTTTACTTTAATTTGCGTATATTTTGAAAGTTATTATTATTATTATTATTATTATTATTATTATTATTATTATTATTAGTAGTAGTAGTAGTATTATTGATGTTACTCTTTGTTTGAATATATATGAAAAAAGGAAAACAAAACAAAATAATATTTAATAATTCTTATGATGTTGTCACCCCGCTAAAGCGGAAACATGAGATATGAAGAGTAAAGATATCATTACACGAGATATAATAGATACAAACGGTTTTTAAGTCATTGAAGTCATAAAACGTTTACAAAGTTCAAGATAACCAAGTATTTAACAATACAGTACAACCACAATAACATATGTAAAACTTCAAAAGACATTCCCCAAAGTAAATAAATAAAGTCTTCCCGATTCTTAATCACGTGACCTTCCTGACCCATCACAAGAGGTATGCACTTAACGTCCTTACATTGCGTTTCCTGAAACATGAGAACAAATGTCAACTACAAAAGTAGTGAGTGAGTTACCGTTTTAGTAGTCCTTGACTAAAAGTGGTTTCGGCAAAATATAACAATATTTTGTAAAAATATGTTTTAAGAGTTTCCTCAACAGAAACAAGTGTTGAAAATATGATTGTAAGAGTAAGTGCGTCGATCCCTTGATATAATATGACCGTAAGCGTTCGCGAGAAGATGATCCGTCGAGTAGCGGGTACTTGAGGTAACACTCAATACCAATCGAGAAAATAATACTTGGACTAACATCCAAGATAAACCGATGAATAAGCGTTTGAACTAACATCCAAGATCAATCGGCTAATAAGTACTTGGACCGACATCCAAGATCAATCGATTAACAAGCGCTTGAGCTAACACCCAAGATTAGTCGATTAATAAACACTTGGACTAACATCCAAGATCAATCGATGAATAAACACTTGAACTAACATCCAAGATCAATCGATTGATGAGCACTTGAGCTAACACCCAAGTTGAAACGATTAAGATCTTAATACAGAATTGGCTAACACTAAAGTGTACCTAGGCTAACACCTAAGTAAGGATCCGAGTGATATGTACTTAGGTCAACACCTAAGTAAGAAATGGTTGTTTCCTAAGTATTAATGCTCATACTAAGCGGCTTAAACAAGCTAGTAGTATGTAAAGAAACCGAGCACTGTTAGTCAAGAGGCACTTACGAATCATGTTATATCCTCATCAAGGGTTGGTCTCGCATACAAGTAATCATAGTTTACTATAGCCAATTAACGGGGGAAAGCCAGTAAGCCGAGTAAAGGGGGCAAGCCATTAAGTTTATTGTATGCCAATCGGGGAAATTAAAACTGTTTACGCATATAAGTTTCACAAAACGTTTCCAAAATAGACCAATAATTCATAAAGTGTTCCAAGAGTTCATAACAGTTTCGAAATGTTCATAAGAGTTGCAAAAATTCATAAGAGTTTCAAAATGTTCATAGATCTCATGTTTCCCCCAAAAGTTATGCAAAATACAATAAGTAAGAGGGGATGTAACTCACGGGTTGATAGAGACGAGATATGCGCGAAAAGCGGTCGGAATGCTTCGGAATCAAGGAAATCCTATAGTTATACCAAGTTATCGAGTGAGTTTAATTGTTTATGAGTTTATAGCACCGTTAGTCAACGAAAATGCTTTAGTTTTAGAAGTTATGTTAAGGTCTAATGAAAATCGGGCAGCGCTTCCGCGCTATAAAATATATGTCCAAAATTTTCTATCCACTTTCCCGCTTAATACGATACAAATAATATAATTATATAACGTTATGATGAATTAGTTATTTAGATACCTCATCTTATGATTCAAAATAGAACTATGTAATCTGTTATATTATGTCATAAAGTGTGAAAAATATATGTTTCTCGATTTCTCCGTTAATACGTTAAAAATACAATTTTTGTGCACAACAGCATTCAGCCTGCGGCTGAATGGTCGTGACAGTTTTTCTTGTTTTGCCATTTTCGCGATTTTAAGCGTTTTTGAGCTAGATTTCGACATGCAACTGAATATTCATCAAGAGTACTTATATATATGTTCAAATCTCAGTTTCTTTTAGATTTTTAGCCATAAATATATAGATTTATGTAAGAGATTATAAAAACCCGTTTTTGTGTAAAAATTGTTATAAAACTTCATAAAAACTTGTTTTTAGGTGTTAAATCATACATGCAATGAGTTTATAGAGTAGTAATAACTATTAGAAGAGTTTTTGTCACACCCCGCTAAAGCGGAAACACGGAATGTGAAGAGCCAAGATATCATCACACGAGTTATAAATAAAAACATACGGTTTCAAGTCATTACGAATAAAACAAGAGTTTACAGTTTAAAGATAACCAAGCATTGAAAAGTACATAACGAAATAACATAGTAAATTGTTTGATAAAATTCCCAAAATATATTCAAAATAGGTCTTCTCCCGATTCTTGACTTCACGTGACATTCAAGACCCATCCACATAATGCACTTCGTATCTTACATTGGATTTCCTGAAAACAAGAGATAAAGTGTCAACTACAATAAAGTAGTGAGTGAGTTACAGTTTTCTAGTCCTCGACTAAAAAGAGTTTGAGTTAAGTATGACTATACTTAGAAGTTTCTAAAAGTGGAACAATACTTAAAGAATAGTTCGAACTAAAACATTTGATTAATGGATAGTTGCGGAAGTCGTATAACCTTATACGCGCAAGATAAGTAAACTATTGATTGAAATCATGTATAACGACTACTTGGCATAATATAACTTAAGTGTTCACACTAAACCGAATTACCAACCGTGAGGCCTCTTACCCCGACTACCTACGGGGAGTCATTTCTGATCAAGTAATATGTACTTAAGCTGCTACTTAAGCAAGGAACGGTTATTTCCTAAGTATCGATACTCATAATTACTAAACGGCTTATCAAAGCTAATAGTGTGTTGCAAGATGGGCACTAATGTTTCATTTCCCAACTAGTAGTAGTCACTTATGGTTAGTTATATCCCTCAAGAGTCACGTAGTTATACGATCAATCAAAGTACATACGAGTGCCGAGAGTGGCATTAAATAAGTTTAACATAGTTTGAAACAAAAAGCCGAGTAAAGGTGGCGAACCATTTAGCCGAATAAGGGTGGCAAACCATTAGTTTATCATAGGCCAAACGGCCATAAAACTAATTAAGCATAAGTTTCACAATTGTACCAAAGATTATTTAGATCTCTTGTTTCCCCCAAAAGATATTTGAAAACAGTAAATAAAGTGGGGATGTAACTCACGTGAAAATGAGGCGGTGAAAAGATAGCTCGGACGGAGGTGGGTCGGTTCTGGCTAAAATCCGGCAGAGCTTCCGTGCTATATAAAGAATGTCCAAAATAACAAATCACTTTCCCGCTTTACAAACTGAACTCGAATATGTGAAATGAATCTAATGAATCACAAGGACTTACGCTAAAGCGAGAGAGTAGTACTAGGAGTGTGCGTGGAGTGACCGGAATAGGAATCGGAATCGCGTGAACCTAAATTATACCGAATATGAAACTGTCAGATTCTGTTGTTCCAATATTTTATAAAAATAACATAAAAATCACATTCTGTAATACGAAGTCATAGGAACTGGATTCGTCTCAATCCGACAGTTTTTGAAGAAGTTAGAGTCGTTTACGTATTTAACGCGTTTTAACCGTAAAAACAGTAAATAATAGTAGATTAATTCCAAAAATTCCAGTAAAATCTGTAAAATCATATTTTGATTGATTCTAGACTATGTAAAAATTTTGTAATCTGATAAATTCGTTTGGTATGTTTTATCGAAATTCAAGATTAAATCAGATTAAATACTGTAATATTTATAATATATCGAAAAATAGGATTTAGGTTCCCAAGTTTTGACAGTAAGCTAAATTTTACAGTTTACATCGTTGGTCAAAATTTCGTAATTTTTACATGGATGCAACAGATTCTGTCGATTTCTTCGGTTAGAGTCATAAATCGAAATCTTAAGTTGAAAAACATAACTTTAATTTATTTTAATGGAATTTACAGATTTTCCATTTTATAAACTTCCATTTTTACCAATAAAAATTGCATGCAATGGACTTTTTGATATGCTTTCATCATTTTAGTTATAAAACATATATAGATTTGATGATTTATGTAAAAACTTGAGTAAATATGAAAGATAAGTTTAAGAACAAGATTTTTACCTTTGAAATGATGAAATGATGGTGATGAATGTATGAAGATGTCCTTGAATTAGTTAGATTATGCCTTAGAAGGATTGTTTTTGAAAGAGTTATAGGTGTTTGTATGTGAGAGTTGAGAGCATAAGTGTATGTGTGTGTTTAGACTTGTGCAAATGAAAGTGACAAAGGGGTGATGATACCAAGTGACTTTTCTGGATTAAAGGGGTGCTTGACACCTGTTTTTACAGGTGTTGGCCATTTGGGTCGGTTTGGGATGAGTCACCAAGCACTAGCAACAACAAAATTTTTGAATTTCTGGAGCTGTCTTGCGCCGCAGTCATCACCTCTTGCGGCGCAAGAGGCTGATTTTTCAGCTATTTCGTTTTTGTTTAGTTTTCTTTGTTACGTGTTTCGTTAGTTGAAAGTTTCCGGTTATTTTAAATAGGAACTTAGACAAGTTCACTAAGTATTTTCTTGGTATTAGGATTCATTTTGTGATTCCGATTTCGATTCCGACGTTCACGAGTTTACGAGACAAGTAACGACAAGGTTAATACAAAGTTAAGTTTAAAGGTAGAGAATGCGGTTTTCACCTGAACTAAGAAGGTTGTCACATTCTCCCCGGGTTGAAAAGAATTTCGTCCCGAAATTTAGTTCGTTTCATCGGAGGAAGGATATCTGAACAGGTGTGGATATTTCTTACGAATCTGGTCTTCACGTTCCCAAGTGAATTCGTGACCTCGTCGGGAATTCCACCGAACCTTGACAATAGGGATGCGACTTTGCTTGGGTTGCTTGACCTCTCGATCTACAACCTCAAGCGGTTCTTCGATGAAGTTAAGCTTGTTGTCGATCTGGACTTCGTCTAGTGGAATGACAATGGTCTCGTCCGATAAGCACTTTTTCAAGTGCGAGACATGGAAGACGTTGTGGACATTAGGAAGAGTTTGCGGAAGTTGAAGTCGATACGCCACTGGGCCGATACGCTCAATTACCTCGAAGGGGCCTGTGTACCTCGGGCTTAACTTGCCGCGTTTTCCGAAACGGACTACCCCTTTCCACGACGATATTTTCAGGAGTACTCTATCGCCCACCTGGAATTCGAGAGGTTTCCTTCGGTTATCAGCATAGCTCTTCTGCCGAGTACGAGATGTCTTCAGCCTTTCTCGAATGGTCGTGATTTTGTCAATGGTTTCCTGGACGATGTCGAGCCTTGTCAGTTGTCGATCACCAGCTTCTAACCAACAAAGCGGCGACCGGCATTTGCGTCCGTATAAGGCCTCGAACGGAGCACACTTGATGCTGGCATGGTAGCTATTGTTATAGGAAAACTCAACTAATGGCAAGTGAGTGTCCCAACTTCCTCCAAAGTCAACTACACACGCTCTCAGCATATCTTCAAGTGTCTGAATCGTCCTTTCACTCTGACCATCGGTCTGAGGGTGGTAAGCAGTACTGAGGTCTAGTCGCGTCCCGAGCGATTTCTGAAGCGCGTTCCAAAACCGGGACGTGAATCGACTATCCCTATCGGAAATAATGGAGAGGGGCGTTCCATGACGAGAGACAATCTCGTTAATATAAATCTGTGCGAACTTCTCCATTGAATGGTTCTCTCTTACCGGCAGAAAGTGTGCGGATTTAGTCAATCGATCCACAATCACCCAGATTGTATCATGTCAGGATCGTATTAGTCTATGTAAACTAATAAGTTCGCCTTTGTTAGATCGTGATCTATTGAAGAAGTTCAGCAGCGGATGAACACTTCAATATTACGAGTTGTCGAACAATAACTTAATGAATAAGAAAACAAACAAAAGTATTGTCGAATTGTAAGCCTCAATCGTATTAATCAAATTATATCAATACAACGTGTTTTCTATTCTTCAAGGATCTATCTATTTATAGACCTTGAGGCTCGTTCTAGATAAACTAGAATTCTACATCTATCCTTATCTAAACATGAAATAAGGAAACTTTACTTAATTAACAAAAGGAAATATAATCTAATTATAACTCTTAGATTATATTTACAAGATAAGGTAAGTCTTCCGTGTCTTCCGTGTCTTTGACTTCTTCCATATCTTGACTTTATATTGATTCTTGACTTCGTCCGTAGTAACTCCATCTACCGTAGTAACCTTGCAATACGTTGAACAGCCGCACTAACTTGTTATGATATTCTTCCGTAGTAACTTCTTAATCTTCAAACTGTTTGATTAAGTTACTTTCGTTTGGTTGTTAGGTTTCATTGTTTATGGTTAAACTATATCAACTAAGTTATAACCCAACAATCTCCCCCTAACCTTGAACTTTTATGACATATCAAAAGTACAAGTTTCATGCTCCAACAGTATTAACTACTTAATTCATGAAGCAGTATTAACTATTACAACGATGAGTTATTACAAGTCAATATCCATTTTGTTCTTTTCTTCTATCCTTTGACACAGGATTTTCCAAATAAGTTCTTGAGCAAGCATTGAGTCTCTTGGTCCATTTAGCTTTAATTCAATCAGCTCATCCAATGTCTTCAATGAATGTGGATACTTGTGACTTACCAAGTAGAATTCCCTTGCTCCATGTCTTCTTATAATCGAGTACACTTCACTTTTCTCATAAACATACCAGTTGAGTACAGGATTATTAGGTCCTTCTTTCTTGAAGACTGAACTTGTTGGCTTGTATCCAGGTTCAAACAGCATACACAGAACATCCATTGCCAGATCAATACCAGGACATACTCCTTTTCTTTGATGAGAGTATTTCCTTATGCCAATCTCATACATCCTCTCCAGATCATCTCTATCAAATTCCATGAAAACTGCATGAAAAGCTATAAGATGTTTCTTTGACTTATCAGCTCTTGTAACTTCATATTCAGTTTTCAGATTTCCACCAATGTATTTCCAATCTATGATCACTGGAGGTTTCACCTTCAATGGAGTATATTTCAACCCATCAACATGGTTGATGTATGCAGAATAATCTCCCCCTTGAGCAGTACTAGGAGGATTTTGTTCCATAGCTTCAGGCTCTGGTTTGACATCCATGAATGGAATATCTGGATCTTCTGATTGAGAAGCAGTAGCAGCATCTTCACTCATCCTTCTTCTTTTAGCTTGAGGGATGAATTTTGATTTGCTTTTGACTCTTTTAAGCTTCTTCTCTGGTTGTTCCACAGGAGGAACAGGTTCTTGAGCCTGATATATTTTTCTTCCTGTTCTAAGGGCTTCAGCCAACACCTTTTCTGCATTAAGCTTCTTTTTCTCTTCAAGCTTTGCAAGTGCTGCTTCCCTTGCTTTTTCCTTTTGTTTTTCTTCCTTTACAAGTTCCAAGATAGATGCCAGCTTCATAGGGCCTAAGGATCTGCCACTATGACCTTTGCTTTTGAGGTAAGCTGTGTACTTCTTTCTATCTTCAGCTACCTTGACTTGTATAGGAGTAGGCTTGGACACTTTCTTCTTCTCAGGCTTGGCTTTGGCTTTGGCTTTAGCAAGTTTAAGCTCCTCTTCATGCATCTTCTGTGCTAGAAGTTCATCTGACCTTTCAATTGATCTTACCAAACCCTTTTTAGCTAGTCTGTCCAAAATGTCATCATTAACCATCTCCTGAGCTTTTATTGCATCATCCTCTGCAATTTTAGCTAGTTTCTCCCTGTCTTCTGGAGTTGGTTCTTTGTTTAGCCTAGCATGAAGTGCATCAGCTTCAGCTATTTGCCTCAGTCTTTCTCTTTCTTCCTCCACCTTCTTCTCAACAGCCATCTTGAACAATAGTTCTGCTTGTTCCTGTTCTTTTCTAAGCAGTTCTATTTCTTCATCTGTCATACCTTGAAAATTAATGGCTTCCTCCTTGCTCTCAGTTTTTGACTTCACAACAGCAATGGATTTGCCTTTGTCTTTTTCAGCATCAAGGTCAACAAATTGTATCTTATTCTTCTTCTTGTCCACTGTAATGTATCCCAATTTTCCTGTAGGAGCAGAAGTACCTTCAGACTGTTCAGGTAGCTTGAGAGAGGTTTGTTTAGGTTTTTCACCTAAAGCAGTAGTTGCTCTCTGTCTTGCAACTGTTTCAGCTAGCAGCTTCTTTCTCTCTTCTTCTGCTTTTTCCTCTTTGATCTTCTGCAACTGTGATGCTATAGTGTCTTCATCAGCCATCACATTAGTTCTTGACAATTCTGTTCTTATAAGAACATTTGCAGCTTCATCTTGATCAATGGTAGAAGGAGTATCCGTGACAGTGGTGGAGGGTGATGTAGCTTCAGATTGAATTGCTTGAAGCTGTGAGAAAGCTTGATTGAACGTGGGAGGAATGGCTGAGAATAGGTAGGAATGATCTTCCTCCTCTGTTTCTGGAGCTGGACTCATGTTCATGGAGTCCGTAGCAACTTGCTCCAGTTCATCCGTAGCAACTAAGTCCGTAGCAACTGGACTAGTTGTCATGGGGATGGAAACCGCAGCAACTGGTTCAGTAGTAACTGGGCTAGTTACCATAGGATCCACCGTAGTATCTTGATCCGTAGCAACTGGATCCGCAGTAACCATTTCAGCATCTTGATCCGCAGCAACTTTGGGTGAAGTTTCATCTTCCATCTCGTCTACTATTTCTTCAACCCTTTGCTTGTCTTCTTGCTGCTGCTGCTCCCCCTTAAGTGGAGTATCCACTTCCATGTTTTCACCCTCTGCATCTATCACCATGTTGACATCAAAGTCAGTCTCCCCTTCAATTACACTATCTGTCTCCATCTCTTCATCTTGATTGGAGGTGGCAGTAATGACAGTGTCTGTGCTTGATTTGACTTCTCCCCTGCTTTCACCAGATGATAACACATCTATTTCTTTCTCCCCCTTGTTGTCATCTGAGGGAGAGTCATCTGAAGAGGATGAACTAGAGGGCTTTGGTGAGTTGCCAGCATCTAGTGTGGTGATTCTTTTGGGCAGTAGCTGGACTGATAATAACGATTGTTGTGCCAGAACCTGCTGCACCAAAGATGTTAAAGAGGACAACATCTCTTCTTGCTTTTCAACCCTCACCAATAGTTTCTGGTACATGCCCATCAATTCATTAAACTGACTACCACTACCCTCACCCCTTTCC